>OY740810.1:29125820-29241164 GCA_963514005.1 Raja brachyura | reverse complement strand
TTTTAGTAAATCTCCTCTGTACTCTCTCTATTTTGTTGACATCCTTCCTATAATTAGGCGACCAAAATTGTACACAATACTCCAGAATTGGTCTCACCAATGCCTTGTACAATTTTAACATTACTTCCCTCCTCCTATATTCAATGCTCTGATTTATAAAGGCCAGCACACAAAAAGCTTTCTTTACCACCCTATCTACATGCGATTCCACCTTCAGGAAACTATGCACAGTTATTCCTAGATTCCTCTGTTCCACAGCATTCCTCAATTCCCTACCATTTACCATGTACGTCCTATTTTGATTTGTCCTGCCAAGATGTAGCACCTCACACTTATCAGCATTAAACTCCATCTGCCATCTTTCAGCCCACTCTTCCAAATGGCCCAAATCTCTCTGTCGACTTTGAAAATCTACTTCATTATCGACAACACCACCTATCTTAGTATCATCTGCATACTTACTTATCCAATTTTCCACCCCATCATCCAGATCATTGATGTACATGACAAACAACAGTGGACCCAACACAGATCCCTGAGGCACCCCACTGGTCACCGGCTTCCAACCTGACAAACAGCCATCCACCATTACTCTCTGGCATCTCCCATTCAGCCACTGTTGAATCCATCTTGCTACTCCACCATTAACACCAAAAGATTGAACCTTCTTAACCAACCTTCCATGGGGAACCTTGTCAAAGGCCTTACTGAAATCCATATAGACAACATCCACTGCTTTACCCTCATCAGTTTCCCTAGTAACCTCTTCAGAAAATTCAAGAAGGTTTGTCAAACATGACCTTCCAGGCACAAATCCATGTTGACTATTCCTGATCAGACCCTGTTTATCCAGATGCTTATATATATTATCTCTAAGTATCCTTTCCATTAATTTGCCCACCACTGACGTCAAACTAACAAGTCTATAATTGCTAGGTTTATTCTTTGAACCCTTTTTAAACAATGGAACAACATGCGCAGTACGCCAATCCTCCGGCACTATTCCCGTTTCTAATGACATTTGGAATATTTCTGTCATAGCCCCTGCTATTTCTACACTAACTTCCCTCAATGTCCTAGGGAATATCCTGTCAGGACCTGGAGACTTATTCACTTTTATATTTTTCAAAAGTGTCAGTACTTCCTCCTCTTTGAATCTCGTAGTTTCCATAGCTACTCTACTTTTTTCCCTTACCTGACAGAGTGCAATATCCTTCTCCTTGGTGAATACCAAAGAAAAGAAATTGTTCAATATCTCCCCCATCTCTTTTGGCTCTGCAGATAGCTGTCCATTCTGGCTCTCTAATAGTCCAATTTTATCCCTCGTTATCCTTTTGCTATTAATATAGCTGTAGAAACCCTTTGGATTTACTTTCACCTTTCTTGCCAAAGCAACCTCATATCTTCTTTTAGCTTTTCTAATTTCTTTCTTAAGATTCTTTTTACATTCTTTGTACTCTAGCACCTCATTTACTCCATGCCCCCTATAAATATTGTAGATATCTCTCTTTTTTCGAACCAAGTGTCCAATTTCCCTTGAAAACCATGGCTCTTTCCAATTTTTACTATTTCCTTTCAAAAGAAACAGGGACATAAAGATTCTGTACTCTTACAATTTCCCCTTTAAATGTCCTCCATTTCTCTACTACATGCTTCCCATAAAACAAAATGTCCCAATTCACTCCTTTTAAATCCTTACGCATTCCCTCAAAGTTAGCCTTTCCCCAATCAAAAATCTCAACCCTAGGTCCAGTTCTGACTCTCTGCATAATTATATTGAAACTAATGGCATTGTGATCACTGGTCCTGAAGAGCTCACCAACGCATACCTCCGTCACCTGACCTGCCTCATTTCCTAACAGGAGGTCCAGCACTGCCCCTTCTCTGGTCGATACCTCTATGTATTGCTGCAAAAAACTATCCTGCACACATTTTACAAACTCCAAACCATCCAGCCCATTTACAGAATGTGTTTCCCAGTCTATTTTTGGAAATTTGAAATCTCCCACAATCACTACCTTGTGCTTACTACTAATATCTGCTGTCTCCTTACATATTGGCTCTTCCAATTCGCGTTCCCCATTTGGCGGTCTATAATACACCCGTAAAAGTATTAGAAACATAGAAAAATAGGTGCAAGAGTAGGCCATTCGGCCCTTCGAGCCTGCACCGCATTCAATGTGATCATGGCTGATCATCCAACTCAGTATCCCGTACCTGCCTTCTCTCCATACCCCCTGATCCCTTTAGCCACAAGTGCCACATCTAACGCCCTCTTAAATATAGCCAATGAACTGACCTCAACTACCTTCTGTGGCAGAGAATTCCAGAGACTCACCACTCTCTGTGTAAAGAATGTTTTCCTCATCTCGGTCCTGAAGGAATTCCCCCTTATCCTTAGACTGTGACCCCTTGTTCTGGACTCCCCCAACATCGGGAACAATCTTCCAGCATCTAGCTTGTCCAACCCCTTAAGAATTTTGTAAGTTTCTATAAAATCCCCCCTCAATCTTCTAAATTCCAGCGAGTACAAGCCGAGTCTATCCAGTCTTTCCTCATATGAAAGTCCTGACATCCCAGGAATCAGTCTGGTGAATCTTCTCTGTACCCCCTCTATGGCAAGAATGTCTTTCCTCAGATTTGGAGACCAAAATCTGAGGAAAGATCTGTTGCTACAACCGTTCCCACTTCTCAGTTCCACCCAAATAGCCTCCCTAGACAAGCCCTCTAATCCATCCTGCCAAAGCACTGCTGTAATATCTTCTCTGACAAGCAATGCAACACCTCCACCTCTGGTCCCTCCAATTCTATCACACCTGAAGCAACAAAATCCTGGAATATTTAGTTTCCAATCACAGCCCTCCTGCAACCATGTTTCACTGATTGCCACAACATCATATTTCCAGGTGTCAATCCAGGCTCTAAGTTCATCCACCTTTCTTACAATGCTCCTAGCATTAAAATATACACATTTTAGAAACCCACCATCCCTCATTCTCTGTTCATATCTTTTTCCTCATTCTCGCCTACATTTTGGGTCCGAGTGCTTCCCCTCTCTGCCACTTGCCCCACACCCTGTCCCCTAGCCCCCTCTACCCGAGTCCCTCCCCCCAGCCTTTCCAGTTTAAAATCTCCTTTGCAAATCTCCCCGCCAGGATATTGGTCCCTCTCGGGTTCAAGTGCAACCCGTCCTTTTTATAGAGATCATGCTTTCCCCAAAAGAGGTCCCAGTGATCAAGAAACTTGAATCCCTGCCCACTGCACCAGTCCCTCAGCCACGCATTTATCCTCCACCTCATTCCATTCCTACTCTCACTGTCACGTGGTACAGGCAGTAATCCTGAAATTGTTACTCTTTTGGTCCTTCTCCTTAACATTCCCCCCAACTTCCTAAATTCTCCTTTCAGGACTTCTTCTCTTTTTCTGCCTATGTCTTTGGTACCTATGTGTACCACAACATCAGGCTCCTCTCCCTCCCTTTTCAGAATCTTATGGACAGGTTCCAACACATCCGAGACCCTGGCACCAGGGAGGCAAACTACCATCCGGGTCTCCCGACTGCGTCCACAGAATCGCCAATCTGACCCCCTAACTATGGAGTCCCCTATTACAATTGCCTTCCTCTTTTTGCTACCCTTCTGAGCATCAGGGCCGGTCTCTGTGCCGGAGGCCCGGCCGCTGTTGCTGCCCCCAGGTAGGCTGTCCGCTCCAATCGTACTCAAACATGAGTACCTATTTTACAGGTGTACTAGTCGCTGCCTCTGCCCCTTGCCTTTCCTAACAGTGACCCACTTGTCTGCCGGCCGTGGTCTGGGAGTGACCACCTCCCTGTAACTCCTGTCTATGACCTCCTCACTCTCCCTGACCAGATGGAGGTCCTCGAGCTGCTGCTCCAGGTTCCTAACACAGTCCCTTAGGAGCCCCATCTCGACACACCTGGCGCAGATGTGGACGTCTGGAGGGCTATCAGATTCCCTGAACTCCCACATCTGACATCCAGAACAGTACACTGCCCTGGCCTTCATACTCCCCCCCCCCCCCCCCCCCCCTTACACAGGATACAATCTCAACACAATACAAAGTACAATTCCCCACTTACCCTGGATACAATACACAATACAGTACACTACAAACTGCTGGAATCTGACTGCCAATCAGCTGCTTTCTCGAATCCACTTTCCACCAATCAGCGGCTTCCTAAAAAAAACCCAACAAAAACCCTTATCTGAATGGAACGTTAGTGATTGTGACTCCTCCTCCTCCCTCTTCCAACGGCCTCTGTGGGAGCAAGCCCCGCGCTGGGTTTTTATACTCACCAGCCGGGTGTCGTTCTCCTCCCTCTTCCAACGGCTCCTGTGTATCAACAATGTAACATTGAGATACTTACTTTACTTTAGTTTCGAGATGCAGCGTGGAAACAGGCCCTTAGGTCAACCGAGTCCATGCTGACTGGTGATCAACTGTTCTATCCTATACCCTTTATAATTTACAGAAGGCAATTAACCCACAAACCTGCATGTCTTTGGGATGTGGGCGGAAATCGGAGCCGCCAGAAACACCCCACGCGGTCACAGGGAGAACGTACAAACTCCATACAGACAGCACCTGTAGACAGTATCGAACCCAGGTCTCTGGTGCTGTAAAGCAGCAAGTCTACCACTGTGCCGCTACTTGCTCCAGCTTAACAGGCCCGGAAACCCAATAGCATACAATAAATATGTAATAAATCTGATGTTGAGGTTAGGGGTTAAAAACCCTGTCTCACGGTGCGAGTTGACCCACGAGGGACACCGAGTTTTCACTCGCAGTAATCACGTACAATTAACATGGCGGGAACTTCGGAACTCGCGCGTGCAACTTAGCGACTCGTGGCGCTAACGGCAGGTACCCGTGAAACTTGTTAACTCATGAAAAAATTCAAACATGTTTGAGGTTTTCCATGAGTCAAATTTACTGTTCAAGTTAAAAATTGAAACATTTAAACTCGTTGTAATAACGTAGTGGCCCGTGCGTTTACCTTAGTGACTCGTGAGTCTACCGTGGGAACTCTTTAACTCAGCGGGCAGGCAGCATCTCTGGAGAGAAGGAATGGGTGGCAGGATGACATTTCCAAATTTTTTCCAGCACCATGTGTTCACTTTGTCAACCAGCATCTGCCCTTTCTTGTGTATGACATTATTTGTATCCGTGGCAGTTGATTGTCGCTCCCTTCAGTTTCCCAGGGGGTCGGGACGGGACTGGAGTTGGTAGGTATAGGTGAGGGGTGAGGGGGAGGAGGGAAGGGTGTGGGGGAGGAAGAGGAAGGAGGGGGGGGGTTGGGGTGACTTAGTACGGGAGACAGGTGTACTGACTGTGTGAGCAGACACTTTGGTAGTGATTGCCCATGGGGTTCACTGTAGAGGACTTCATAATGCAGAGAACATTATAAACAGTGGAGCGATTAACCCTGGAAAGTGGGGAAACTTCTCTCTGAGCTGGACCCAGGAAACTGAACCTGAACAGAACACAATCAGTAGTTTCATTAAATGCTTTAAAAAAACTTTAAGTTATAGATTATGGACAATGTTAAGTTGAGTATGGACAAATCCAACGAACCACAAGTGGCTAACTTCATTCCAAAACTTGGAATGTCACATTGGTGGCGCAGCAGTAGAGTTGCTGCCTCACAGCGCCAGAGACCCGAGTTCAATCCTGACGACTGGCGCTGTCCGTACGGAGTTTGCACGTTCTCCCAGTGATCACGTAGATTTTTTCTGGGTGCTCCAGTTTCCTCCCACACTCCAAAGACGTGCAGGCTTGTATGTTAATTGTCGTCTGTAAATTACCCCGCAGTGTGTAGGATGGAACTAGTGTCCTGATGATTGTGGTCAGCATGGGCTCGGTGGGCTGAAGGGCCTGTTTCCACACTGTATCTAAAATAAACTAAAGGCCCTGAAGAAGAGTCCCAACCCAAAACGTCAACTATCCATTTTCTCCAGAAATGCTGCCTGACCCGTTGAGTTATTCCAACACTTTGTGACCTTTTGTGATGAGTTAATGCTTCAACCCTTTCTCAGGAATGGGAATTAGTGGAAACAGTAGGAAATATGTTGCTTGGCATTTAAAATAAATAGATTAGTCAGCATAGTAATTATTAAGTCAAAGTTACAGTTATGTAAGTGCAACTGCGGTAGAAGTGAAGAGAGGGGTGGGGTAATCAGGGGAACAAATGTATAATTAGCCGATCTGCAAATTGAGCAGAACGACTGAACAAGGGTTTGTTTGATGCCCAACACAAAATGCTGGAATAACTTGGCGGGTCAGGCAGCAACTCTGGAGAGAAGGAATAGGTGACCTTTCGGGTTGAGATCCTTCTTCAGAAGAAAAGCCCTTATCCGAAACGTCACCTATCCACGTTCTCCAGAGATGTTACCTGGCCCACGTTGTTACTCCAGCTTGTTACGTCTGCCTTCCGTCTAAAGCCTTGGGATCGTTGCCCTTCGTGTTGGCGTGGAGGGGGAGGGGGGTATTGTGCTGTTTGATCGCCCCCTGCTATCCCAGGGACAGGGAGACACAGCGACTTTTGAGACTGGTGGGCAATCACTACCAAAGTGTCTGCCCACACAGTCAGTACACCTCTCCTACACTTGTCTCCCGCACTAAGATCAACCCGCAGAGAATAATCCAAGCCTAACCCAAGAGCCTTGTCACCCCAGACAGATTAATGACGCCCGCACACTGGGTACCAAAGCAGCTCAGGAGGCGAACCCTGAGCTCCGTCTCCCAACAATCTGATGTGCAACTGATGTGAAAGAACAGCGGCTGCGGCCGGCCGGCTGCCACCCGGCATGGACTTCTCACACCCTCACACGAAAAGTGTGTGCGAATAAACAAAAACAAGGAATAAAACCTAAGCCCGGCTTGAAAGGCAACTAAAAATATATTCCGCTTAGAACGAGCAGGCACGGAGACATCCATCTACATTCAAAGATTTCATCTCCCGTCTCCCCGCAGTGTGTAGACATGGCAGTAAATTCAATAAAAATATAACAAACCTTCGCCCGCTGGTCTTCTAACTACGTGATGTGTGTTTCAAACAAATCATAAGTATGACTGCTCTGGCGCTGGATGTTGCGCATTTTCCCTTTGTAGGTCATATCAATAGATGCGGCCGCGCTGAATTCTATCTTTAACTCAAAGCCGCAGGATGGAGATGTCTTCTTTAACACTGTTGCTTATTAAAACAGACCTTCATTCACGGTTGGCTCAAGAGTAACGGGAGAGGAACTTGGTAAATCGGGAGAGGAACTTGGAACATTGCAGAAATGACATACCCGTGAGAACTCGGTTAACCACTTGAACATAAACTTGGAATCTCGTACATAACCACGAGTCTGTTTTTTTCTTTCACTTGGGGTCACTCGTGGGTGGACCCGCACCGTGAGACAGGGCTTTAAGGATCCATGATGTACAATTGGTCTTGAATTTGGAATCTTCAATAATGGTGTTCGATCTGCCAACAGGTAAAGTGACTCCAACGTTGACGTTCCTCATCTTGATAAGCATAATAAAACAAAGGCTGACTGAACTCTGTAGATTGCCCCTCATGCATAGGGAGTGGTTGTAAAAGTAGAATAACATGGGACGAGTGTGAACAGGTAATCGATGGTCAGTGTAGACTCTGTGGGCCAAAGGGCCTGTTTTCATGCTGCGTCTTTTAAGCAATCAAAACACCAAAAGTCACTGGCTGTAAAACAGGATTCCATTATCATGTGCTTTTGTATTCACTGTGGGTATAATAATGCCGTAACCTTTTTGACACAACATGTTTAAAAGCTGTACATCCACAAACAAAAAGGAAAGGCTGCTGTCTTAGTGATGCCGTTGTCTAATTTTGGAACCGACAATTATCCACACCCAGCCCAAGAGCATCGGGTAATGTATCAAGAGTCAAGCGTTATATGCCTTGGACAGAGCAATTAAATCATGTCATTTGTCATCCTGTTCTCTTATGACAGTACCCACCATTGTGAATTCTTTGCAATGTGAATAAACCAGGCCCAGAGCTTAAATAAGTCTGTGTTAAATATAAGAAGCCACATACAGTCAACAATAACCGCTGGCCATTTTTCTCATTGTTTAGTTGCTATGCTACCTCAGATAACATATCGTAACGTCCTGCTTACTGTTCGAGAAAGGTTGATAGGCACATGTCAATGAACAGGTTATACACTGCAGATAATGGTCCCCAAACACTGTTACTGGGCTCAAGTGTTTGCTGCAATTGGAAACATATTTTTAACCATTAAAAGATCTAGCAAGTCACCAGGTTAATTGTATTCACACAATTCATAAAATACCAGTTGTGTAGTAAAGAAATGCAGAAGCTGGTTTAAACCGAAGATAGGCACACAAAAGGCTGGAGTAACTCAGTGGGACAGGCAGCATCTCTGGGGAAAAGGAACAGGTGTCATTTCGGGTTAGGTCGAGTCAAGGGTCTCAACCCGAAACGCCACCATAAAATGTCAGTCATTCGAATGACATAAAGGTTCATGTACACAGCCCAAGGTTTTGCCATTGAGCCATTTTTAAATGTGTCTTTCATGCCCCTAAAATAGTCGACAGCAGGGTTGTAAATATGTTATTGATGTTAACTTCTGTACATATGACAGAGCTGGCATTGGCACGTAACCTTTCAGTTCTTCAAAGAATTTTCCAATTACTGATTGTGTAACTGACATCTCAGAGAAAAGACCAGTCAATTTAGGCAAAGCAAGGTCTCACAAACATCAGCTGCATGAGTAACTGGATTTTTGTCACACTTTTTGTTTTAGTTTGAAGATGGATTCAAAATGCTGGAGTATTTGCTGCAGCGGGTCATGCAGCATCGCTGGAGAAAAGGTATGGGTGACGTTTAGGGTCGAGACCCTTCGTCATATTTTTTGCTTTACTTTGTTGCGATTTTTACAAGCAAAAAGTCAGGTGGAGACACGAGGAACTGTAAATACTGGAATTTTGAGCAAACCATAAAGTGCTGGAGTAACTCAGCGGCTCAGGCAGCATCTGTGTGGAGGAGGTGTATAGGTGACGATTTGGGCTGGGACCCTTCTTCAGACGACTTTATTGCCTTCCATCACAGTGGGGAATGTGGAGGAGCCATTGTGGTGGATGTTTATGTCCATTTTTTATGTAGTTGTGTGTCTTGCTGCTTTTTTGGTATGACTATGGCAAATTAAATTTCTCGTATGTTGCAAAACATAATTGGCTAATAAATTATGATTATCTTCCTTTCCCCCACGGATACTGCCTGGCCTGCTCAATTACACTTGAGCTACTCCAGCACCTGGAGTTTTACTAAACAGCAGGATCCTGAATAAGAATTTTTATTCATATAACTTGGTGCCTTCAATAATGCAACCCTTCTTCGCCAGTACTTTGGAGTATTTTTTTACTTCCCTCCATTCTGGTTCTGTGGTTAGTGGATCATCAGAACCAGTAAGGAAGATCATGGCCAGTGAGCTGTCTGGGTAGGTAGTGTAATAGGTGGTGCACTCCATCCAGTATTATCGATGGGCTTTCGTATATTCCAACTGAAGAGGCACAAAAGAACCAGCATGGTGGCACAGGGGTGGGAACATGCTGGAAATGTTCTCTCTGTCCTCCTGGCAATCTCTTTGCTTTGACAGAATGGAGTTGGTGTTTCAGGAGTACATGATCAGGGCTGCAGTCAATGTGGCCACCCATTGGGACTGCATAGAAACAAATGAGGACTCGGCATGGGGGGACCGCTGTGAGGGGGCGGGGGAAACAAACGAGGACCTGGCGCGAGATACGTTGTAACTTTGTCGGTGCCCTTTGCACACCTTGGTTTTGCAAGACAAAGAATTTCATCGTGTCTTGTCACATGAGATTGCTTAATTCACTCATCGAGCCTTGACACTGGGGATTGATGTCGACTTATTACTGCCAGGTGCACAGAGTACAGTGAAAAGCTTTGTCTGTATGCTATCCAGGCATCATTCTGCACGTGAGTACAACCAAGCCATAAACCAGCACAACAGGTAGTGCAAAGAGAAAAATGCCAGGGTGCTGGATATAGTTTACAATGCTATAGCATTCCAATCACAAAGAAAATGTGCAAGGGGTTGATGATGTAGGTTGGAATATCAGGACTACACCCAAGCATTTTGGGAGTCTGACAACAATGGGCACAATGCTACGTCTGAGTCTGGTGGAGCGTGCTTTCAAGTTTATGCATCTTCTGCCCGACGGCAGTGGGGAGAAGAGGGAATGACCCAGGCGAAAAACATAATCTTGATTATGTTGAAGATAGACACAAAATGCTGGAGTAACTCAGCGGGTCAGGTAACATCTTTGGAGAAAAGGAATAGATCGCGTTTTGGTTTGAGACCTTTCTTCAGACTCCTTGATTATGTTTTTCCCGAGGCAGCATGAAGTGTAGATTGAGTTTATGAGGATGATAAGCTGGTCTGTGTGATGGACTGGGCTACATCCACAACTCTCTTCCATTTCTGGCAATCTTGGGCAGAGCTGTTGCCAAACCAAATTGTGATGCCTGGGGGAGAGGACTCCAGAAATGACTCAATAAAGGGGCTGTCCCACTGTACGAGGTCATTCAAGAGTTCTCCCGAGTTTCCCCTGATTCAAACCCGGAGAATTACGGTAATAGCCGTTCGTAGGTACTCGGTGCTCCCATTGACATTTTTCACAGTGCCAAAAAAACTTCACGAGTTTCCGCGTTTCCCGAGCACCGGCCGTTAGCATTACGACCCCCTATGAGACATCCACGAGCTCCGGTGTAGTCGCTACGTACATTCTACGTACTTACCACGAGTTTGATTTTTTTTAAACTCGGGAGAGCTCTTGAATTACCTCGTACAGTGGGACGGGCTCTTTATCCTGTTAATGCGTTTCAAGCACGTTGTGGAGAAAGGTTTTGGTGATTTCTCACCAGTGTGTTGAGCCTTTTGTCAATGGTCCATGATTCCAAAGCATACAGAACAGACCCTCTGTGGATCATAGGTTTTATACTTATGGGTTAAAACTGGGCAGGTGCATTGGACTTTCAGTCAAATTCTGCAAGAATCGCTACATCCGTCGGTTCTGTTACAAATTTTGATAATTACATAAGAACATAGAAAACTGTCGCCAATGACACTGCCACCTATTGATGGAATTTTGAATAAGAATTGAAATCGCTGAGATTCAGGAATCCAGTAATGTAAACTTAGAACATGCACTGAAAAGTTTGGAGCTCCAACTATGGTGTACTCCAACACTTCTTATTCTTGTTGAGGGATTTTCTTGATCCCATTGCCTCCTTTTTTCTTGACTGGAATTCCACTACCTCTCAAAAACAGGGTTCCCTAAACTTACCATTCACCCTAACAGGAAGATACTGTCCCTGAACATTTGCTATCACAATTTTAAACATCTTCCACTTGCCAGACATTCCCTTTATCTGCAAACAGTTTTACCCACTCAAGCTCAGAAGGGCCGAATGGCCTACTCCTGCACCTATTGTCTAAGTCCCCACCTAATGCCTCTAAAATTTGCTTTGACCCAATTCAGTACCTAATATGTGGACCTATTGTATCATTCTGGCACTTTTAGCTTAGTTTAGTTTAGAGGTACAGCATGGAAACAGGCCCTTCGGCCCACCGAGTGTGCACCAATCAGCTATCCCTGCACACAAGCGCTATCCTACACGTACTAGGGACAATTTACAATTCTACCAAGCCAATTAACTTACAAATCTGAATGTCTTTGGAGTGTGGCAGGAAACTGGAGATCCCGAAGGAAACCCACGCCAGTCACGGTGAGAATGTACAATCTCCGTACAGACAGCACCGCAGGCACGTGCCGTCATGGTAGGCAAGGTAGGCACTGCCTACCCTGACTAAAATTATAACATAGTAATAACTAAATATAAATAGTAAAGGCATGGGAGAATTATGCCGATGTAAGAGATCGATCTCTTAGGTAGGCATAATTCTCCGTGCCTTGCATCCGCAGCGCTTGTAACATGGGAAGGTCTGTGCAGCCCACGTGCCGTCTGCGCTGCCTGAAGCCGTCAGTTTCAAGCGGGGCTGAAGGCAGCTGAAATTCTGCCTTTGCAGGGTTTTCAAATATGGTTTTCAGTTTCTTGGCGGGGTTTTCAAATATGGTTTGTCAGTATTTTAAGCGTATCTTAGGTAACAAAGACAGAAGAATGGAGTTTGTGTACCAATAATGTGGTAAGTACATTTTGTGTTTATGTTTATAAATACTGTATTTCCCGGGGTGTGGGTGTGGGGAGAGAGCTCCTTTCCCAGCGTTTGGGGAGTCTGGCCTGATGTAAAGTTGCTGGGAGGGCACGAATGTTATGAATGAGGGGATTGGGATAATGCCACTTGCGACGCTCCTTGCATGGAGGCGTGCAATACCACCGCATTGAGGCCGGGGGGGGGGGGGTAGAGAAGTAGCTTGGGTGGCTTAGCGGCCGCCGGGCCGGACAGCGGAACCAGCCGCCACCTTAGCTCCTTCTGCCGGTCCCCGCTCACCTCTGGCAGCTCTCCGTCTAAAAACCTCTCTCCTGCCGCCCGCTGGCATCAGTCATGTCCTTAAATTCCGACAGCGCGATTGAGATTACTCGGCTGTGGGAATTTAAGGATTTGCAGGAAGCCGCTGACATGAGCGAAGTTGGCCAACGGCAGGTGACAGGTGTTCGGACGGCGAGCTCTGCCAAAGGTGAGCGGGCCGGCAGAAGGCGCTGAAGTGGCGGCCAGTTCTGCTGTCGGGTCCCGGTGGCCGCTCCCCGAGCTGCTTCTATCCCCAGCTACAGTGCGTGGCTTCGCGCCCGGAGAGCTGCGCTAGTTGTGAGTGAGTTACTGGCAGTGTCCCTGACACCCTCCTTCTCAACACTCGTGCCCTCCCCACAACTTTAGCCCTGGCACAGACTCTACACACGCTGTGAAAGGAACTGTTCCCCCAATTGGTCTGGGACTAGGAAGCATAGGAAGGGCAAATTGAAATGTCACTGTTTTTTATTTATTTATTTATTTAACGGGGAGAACAATCTGCGCATGCGCAGTTTAATTTTTTAAAGCGAACTGAGTGCCTACCCTGAGTAATTACTCACGGCACGTGCCTGCAGCACCCATGGTCAGGATCAAACCCAGGTCTCTGGCGCTGTTAGACAGCAACTCTATCACTGTGTTGCCCACTTATCCCACTATGCATGACCTTTCTTTATTCTCTCAATCATGCTCAGAAAATGCATGATTAAATTGGAAAATGTTAAAGTGTGACAATGATTATTCATCCTTTCACAAAACCTGATAAAGAAAAACGCATTTTGATTATTGCAAAGTTGAATGGAAAACAGTCGTGGTCATTGCTTTTACCAGCCTGGTAATCTCATTCAGTGTTATTATAAAAGCTGATGCACAGAAGAGATTGCGTTTAATAGCTAACCCCGGTAGTGTAGCTCCAGGTCAGAGCACATGCGTACGATGCTAGTTTGCTGCAGAGGGTTGTGCCAAGTTTCCTCTCTGGCCTTCACTTCCCATTTTGCATCAGGAAACACAGCACAGAAATGACAATCTGAAACCTAATTTAACCCATTGAAATGGACCATGGATGCTTGTTAAATTAAATGAAGAATAGATGAAAGCAGAGCCTGGTATCTAAAGACACAAAAATGACCAGCCTGCCAGTGGCATGCATTTAAAGCAGCAAGCCTCACATCGGAATAAATAGCTGAGAGGTTGAATTTGTTTCAAATGATTGTCACAAGTCTTCCATTTGGAAATGAGCCTTGTGCAGCTAAGGCAGTTGTACAGCTAAGTTCCAGAGAGGATAAACAGTTGTTTGACCATTGTCACCCTCCCCCCCCCCCCCCCCCCAATCACTAACACCATGCTGAAGACTAGTTTAATTTAGAGATACAGTGCGGAAACAGGCCCTTCGGCCCATCGACTCCACACCGACCAGTGATCCCCGCATATTAACACTACCCAACACACACTAGGGACAATTTGCATTCATACCAAGCCAATTAACCTACAGACTTGTACGTCTTTGGAGTGTGGGAGGAAACCGAAGATCTCGAAGGAAACCCATGCAGTCACGGGGAGATCGTGCAAACTCCGTATCAGTCACCGCCCATAGTCGGGATTGGATTTGGGTCTCGGCGCTGTAAGGCAGCAACTCTACCGCTGCGCCACCGTGCCGCCCTAGTCGCAGTGAGAGTGGAGCTTCGTATGAAGAGGGAAAGGGAACATAGCAACAAAAGGTGCCCAATAGGCTGTTAACCAGAGACCTTGTTATAAGGTAGAAACAAGGAACTGCAGGTGCTTGTTTACTACCAAAAATAGATACAAAGTGCTGGAGTAACTCAGCGAATTAGGCAGCATCTCTGAAGAACATGAAAGGGAGACGTTTTAGGGTTGGGATCCTTTTTCAGACTGAAGATCAACTTATTAGACTTTCCAAAACTAGGCACCAAGTTATTATTAACTGGTGGCATCTGATCTCCTCATTGTGTCCTTCCAACAGAGTTGATTTTCAACTGGAGCAGCACAGCTGGCAGAACTGCTGCCTCACAACACCAGAGCCATGGGTTCCATCCTGACCTCGGGTCCCCACTGCATGGAGTTTGCAGTGCAAATACAGGTTTAAGCCAAAGATAGACTCAAAGGGCTGGAGTAACTCAGAAATACTTCATCCTCAGTAACAAACAGTACGGGAGCAACTCAAGGCTGCGTGTTCAGCCCCCTGCTGTACTCACTCTATACCCATGACTGTGTAGCCGGACATAGTGCGAACTCTATCATCAAGTTCGCCGACGGCACCACTGTTGTTGGACGAATTACAGATGGTGATGACTTAAAGAGTATAGAAGTGAGATCGACCGATTGACCAAATGCTGCCAGCACAACAACCTGGTTCCCAACATCAGTAAGACCAAGGAACTGATTGTGGACTTTGGAAAAGGAAAGTTGAGGAGCCACAATCCTGTTTATATCAATGGGACGATGGTGGAGAGGGTCAAAAAACTTCAAATTCCTGAGCGTGCATATTTCCGAAGATCTTTCCTGGTCCCAGAACACTGATGCAATTATAAAGAAGACACATCAGCGCTTCTACTTCCTGAGAAGATTACAGAGATTTGGTATGTCAAAGAGGATTCTCTTGAACTTCTATATGTGCACAGTAAAGAGCATACTGACTGGTTGCATCGTGGCCTGGTTCGGCAACTTGAACGTCCAGGAGCGGAATAGACTGCAAAAAGTTGTGAACACTGCCCAGTCCATCACTGGCACTGACCTCCACACCATCAAAGGGATCTATCGAAGTTGCTTGCTCAAAAAGGCTGCCAAAATCATCAAAGACCCACACCATCCTGGCCACACACTCATTTCACCACTGCCATCGGGAAGAAGGTACAGGAGCTTGAAAACTGTAACGTCCAGGTTTAGGAACAGCTTCTTCCCTGCAGCCATCAGGCTATTAAACGCGACAACAAATAAGCTCTGAACTTCAACAGACTTATTATTATTGCCCTATATTTGTGCATTTATTGACTATGTGTGCATGTGCACATATACACACTGAACTTTTTTTCTCCCGTTATGTACTATGTTTACATATTCTGTTGTGTTGCAGCAAGTAAGAATTTCATTGTCCTATCTGGGACATATGACAATAAAACACTCTGGACTCTTGTCTCTTGGATGGGCAGCATCTCTGGAGGAGGCACATCTCTCTCCAGAGATGCTGTCTGTCCCACCGAGTTACTCCAGCTTTTTGTGTCTATCTCTTAGCAGACATGGCTGTTGAAGCTTCTGGTTGAATAAAAGAGCTGCCTACCCACCTAATGCGAAAGAACTGCTCCCGACACGGGTACAAACTCCGCTGAAGTCTCTGAAATCTCCTAGTTCCATTGAATCTAGTCCTATCAGCACAACATGTGAACACTGGTGATGATGGTGATATTTTATTGCCACGTGTACCTAGATACAGTGCATACAAAGTACACAACAGAGTCACCACAAAGGTGCAGACAAAGTTACAAAAAGTATTCATCCCTTCTTCGTCCCGTCCCCCTGTCCCCCACACTGGGTCCCCCTTAGTTCCTGGTGGAGTTCAGACCCAACTAGTTTGGATGCCATCATTGTGGACAACTAAATATGACCTCATGGACATCGGGAGAGAAATGGTGCGGGGGGGAGAGAAGACTTCCATCACAGTGAGGAGGAGATTCACTGTGATGGATGTTTGTGTAAATTTAATTGTTTGTATGTTTTGTAGGAATTGTTTTGTTTGTATGGCTGTAGAAACAGAGTTTCGTTTGAGCCTCTCTGAGGTTCGAATGACAAATAATAAAATCTAATCTAATGAATCTTAGCATTTCACACTGAAAACCCAGCCATATTCCAAGCTATTCCTGCAATTAAACTCATTCTTATGTGATTCCGTTTTCAGGAAACCTTTGTAGTGTGTCCCGAGTGACATTCACAATAAAAGGCCCATCTATATCTCACAACTCAATCAGACATATGCCAAAAGCATCAATTAAATTGCCATCTTCGGGTGATTGTTTATTTCAACCAATGAAGCTCAAATATTGATCTTTACATGAAGTGATAAATATTCTTGAATGCATGTGTCATCACTAGAGGCTTGAGGAATAAAAGATTTGCTTGAAGAATAATAAGAGTTCTGAATAAATGCAACAAAGTTGTGAGATTCTGTCAGGAATCAAATATAAGAAAATTGTAGTTGCTGAAAATGTAAACTGAAAACAACAAATACCCCAAAAATGTGCACCGGTGGATTAGTGGAGAGAGAGACAGCAATAACTTTTCAGTCCTGATGAAAGATGAAGGGCTTAAAATGCTAGCTCTACTTCTACCTCCACAGATGTAACCCAAGATGGCACCCAAGCCAGGTCGCTCTCCGTGTTCTTGTCCCAGAAACGCATCTGCAATCAAGCAGTACAATCGCTCCACTCTTTTAAACCTCTACTCCAACAGAAGCAATTTCTTACTTTAACTATGCTCTTATTAATCTCCTCACAGATCTGTCGATCTCACGCTAAACGCCATTCTCTTTATCATCCATCTCTACACTGTGAATGACTCGATTGTAATCATATCTTGAATTTCCGCTGACTGGTAAGCGTGCAACAAAAGCTCTTCACAATTGCTCGGTGCGTGTGTCAATAAACTCAACTCAAGTCAACTCAGAAGATGCCCGACTTGCTGAGTATTTTATTTGGTATTTATTAGAATTAAATCTGTAATACTGATTTCAATCATTGTCAGTGCTGGACTAACTAGCGTCAGATAGTGAACATTTTCCTTTGGTAGAGGACTGGAAAGGAACTGGGAACATAGTCAACCCTTCAGCCCATTAAATCAGTTTCACCATTTGGTTGGATCATGGAGGAAGGCAGCGTTTAGTTGGAGCTGAGGTAGATATGGCTGAAGGTATGACCAACCTGATCAATAGCTGTAGAGGTATTGTGATGAATAGTGGCTAACCTGGAAAGTGCTGTAATGGCACTTTAACACAATATATATTCAAATCTCTAACCCCACCAGTTCTGTCCAAACTCCAGATTTGATCTTGCAATGTATAAACATAAATTCTTGATTGTCCATTGTCTGTCTGCACAGTGCTCTCGCTCTCAATGTGGCCTGGATTTTCCAGTGCTCATGTTGGATCTCACAGTGACAAATGCTCTTAGGAAAGTCAGTAATCACAATGACTACAGATAGAAACATAGAAAATAGGTGCAGGAGGAGGCCATTCGGCCCTTCGAGCCAGCACTGCCATTCATTGTGATCATGGCTGATCGTCCCCAATCAATAACCCGTGCCTGCCTTCTCCACATATCCCTTGATTCCACCAGCCCCTAGAGCTCTATTTATCTCTCTCTCAAATCCCATGCAGTGACTTGGCCTCCACTGATAAAAGAACCAAAGTTGTGTTGTGGACTCCTTCCTTCCTGCATGCCTCACAAACTGTGGTCTCTTAGCTTAGTCCAGTTTAGAGATACAGCATGGAAACAGGCCCATCAGCCCACCGAGCCCACGCTGAAGCTGCAATCAGCCGTAGACTAGTTCTATCCTACTAGGGACAATTTACAGAAGCCAATTAACCTACAAATCCAGCACCTCTTTGGAATGTGGAAGGAAACCGGAGCACCCAAAGAAACGGATAGAACATACAAATTCTGTACGGATAGCACCCGCAGTCAGGATCAAACCCAGGTCTCCAGCGCTGCAAGGCAGCAACTCTACCACTGTGCCACATCCAGTGCCTTGAGATGGAGGAATCATCTCAAGATTCCTTCAACACCTTAGACTGCTGATTGAAGAAATAAAAATCAAAGCATTTGCAATATTCCTGTTTCCAACATCACTTCCATGTCCCAGCCAAATCGGGCTCGCTCAATTCAGGTATGTTTAAAACTTGCCTCAATTGCACCCTTACTAATATAAATTCTGTAGCTTAGGAACCGACAACCCCTAGGGTTAAAGATATCACCCCAGATGCATTATTGGTGACCATTGGTCAGCTTGAACTCGGTGGGCCGAAGTGCCTGTTTCCACGCTGTATCTCTAGATTAAACTAAACTGACGATCGGTTTGAAATTGTAGCTGGAATGCCTAAGATTTCCAGCAGGTGGCGGCTATTTAGTTTGGTTAACATTACACAATTACAAATAATCAGATGCACAACAAATACATTGCAGTATCTCAGCTCCAGTTAACTGAATTTAGTAAAGATAAGTATAAAAGCATTTGTTTTAATATCCATTTTCCCAATGTAGGTACAGTAAAGGAAGCCTATGCTATGCCATAGTTGTACAGCACATGAAGAGGCCATTTGGCCCAAATTGCCCATGCTGACCACAATGCCCCATTAGTCCCACCTGTGTATTTGGTCCATTTCCCTCGAAACATTTCCTAACCATGTACCTGTCCAAGTGCCTTTTGAGTGTTGTTATAGTGCCTGCCTCAACTACCTCCTCTGGCACCAAGTTCCATACACTCACCACCCTCGAATGAAAAAGTTGCCTCTCAGGTTCCCGTCAAATCTTTCCCCTCTCACATTTAACCTTTGTCCTCTGGTTCTTGATTCCCCTACTCTGGGTAAGAGGCTTTGTGAATTCACCCTATCTATTCCCCTCATGAGATTATACACAGTTAGATATCTGAAGAAAAATATGCATTTATAATGAATTTACCAAAGCTGTACCTAGATATAATTGATCCAAATATAGAACTGGCAGTTTTGCAAACCGGTGATCCTGGAACAATAATGCATTAAATCCCACAGGGCATTGACTGTGCCTTTCAGTCATTGTGAAGCCAAACAATTCTAATATATTCTATTAAATCAGAACAATGGCCCAGCTGGTAGCGCTGCTGCTCAGCGCCGGAGACTTGGGTTCAATCCTGACCTCGGGTGCTGTGTGTGTGGAGTTTGCATGTTCTCCCTGGGACTGTGTGGGTTTTCTCCGAGTCCTCTGGTTCCCTCCCACATCCCAAAAACGTGCGGGTTTGTAGGTTGATTGGCTTCTGTAAATTGTTCCTAGTGTGTCGGATAGAACTAGTGTACAGGGATCACTGGGCAGTGAGAACTCGGTCGGCCGAAGGACCTGTTTCATGTTATTACATCTCCAAAACTAAAACTAAAATCAATATGCTTCCATCACACATCTGAGGGCCATTGTATCACTCACGCATGCCTTTAATATATTTACATATATTATGCTATATTTAAATTGCTTGGCATTCATTTCTATCCAGCCAGTGTAGTCACCTGAAACATCACCTATCCATGTTCTCCAGGGAAGCTGCCTGACACGCTGAGTTACTCCAGCACTTTGTGTCATTTTTTGTAAACCAGCATCTGTGGTTCCTTATTTCAACATTACATTACATGTAGTCAATGCAATTTTATAGGCTTGGTGTGAGTGACTAGGACAGATTACAACCACCTCACTTACTCCTCACTACCTTCACTTCCCACCTACTGGGAAGAAAACTATCTTGTCAATAGTCCTGAATGCATGCAAGAGTAATAACCTCCTGTACTTCAGCTCAAATGTTCATACTAAAATCATCCAACTGAAGCAGGCGTGCCCTGAAATAAACCTGTTTAAATATTCTCGCTGAAGAATATTTATTCCAAAATATGAAATCCGAACCCTGCCACCACACACAGTAATGAATGCATGTGGATGCAATATTCATCAATAAGTGATTTGCGGGAATGAGAGAATTGTAATAAATCTTGAAGAACACAAAACATTGAGATTGTTTCTAATGAATAATTTCCTTATAAAAGTGGTTATGAGGCATCACCCAATTATACTCTGCATTAACTCGGAAAGTCAATGGTCTGAACGGAACTATTAAATCAGGATGCTGATTGCTACAAATTGCCTCATTCTTTCTAGACTAGCGAAAAAAAAAAGAAAATCGCAGTTTGAAATTGGCCAGTCAAATTTAGTTGTGTTTAGTTTGGAAATGCAGCAGAGAAACAGGCCCTTCAGCCTAGCGGGTCTGTATCGACCATCGATCACCCATTCACACTATGTAATCCCACATTCTCATCCACTCCCCGCACACTAGTGGCACTTTACAGAGAGCAATTAGCCTACACTTCTTTTGGAATGTGGGAGGAAACCGGAGCACCCGGAGGAAACCCACGTGGTCACCGGGGGAATGTACAAATTCTACACAGATGGCACTCGAGGTCAGGGTTAAACCCATGTCCCTGGTGCTGTGAGGCAGCAGCTCTACCAGCTGCACCCCGGCGCCATTCTAAAGTGTGGAACTGCATTGATGTGAAATCAAACCTTCACCTTTAGACTGGAAAAAGGGAGACAGGAAGTAAACATATATTTTATTCATTCCCCATGAAATATTGTAGCGCAATGCAAAACTCAGTCTTCATTGACAATAACACTTGTGACATTAATAAAGTTTGAGCAAAAAGAATCCAATATAAATGAAAGACAAAAATAGAATTAATTATTCTGCTTGTGTTAACATTGCTGACCTTTTCCTGCATGTACAGACCCAATGCATAATATCCATGTTAACATTATCATTCTCCAGCAGTCAACCAGCTCTTGTGAAAGCTTAAGATAGACACAAACTTCTGGAGTAACTCAGTGGGACAGACAGCATCTCTGGATAGAAGGAATGGGTGACGTTTCGGGTCGAGACCCTTCTTCAGACTGCGTTTGGAGAGTGGGAGATACAGAGATAAGGAAGTGTAAGGTGTGAAAACAAGACGGGGGGGTGAAGATCAATGAAAATGTGGAATAGATCATTGTTAGCTTGGAGAAGGCAACAATAAAGCAAACAGATACAATGTAAACAAGGAGTCAGACTAGTTGGAGAACTGGGAAAGGTGGAGGGATGGAGAGCGAGGGATGGCAAGGTTAGATTCTTGATTTGTATAGGTGTCAGAGGTTATGGGGAGAAGGCTGGAGAATGGGATTAGAAGAGATAGATCAGCCATGATTAAATGGCGGAGTACACTTGATGGGCTGAATGGCCTAATTCTACTATCCCTTATGACCTTGTGACAATAGAGCAGTCAATATTCATACCGCTGGGGTGTAAGCTGCCCAAGCGATATATGGTGTTCTTCCTCCATTTTGTGCTGGGCCTCACTCTGACAATGGAGGGGGACCAAGACAGAAAGGTCACGTGGGAATGGGATGGGGAGTTAAAGTGTTTAAAAACCGGGAGTTCAGTTACGTTTAGGCGGACTGAGTGGAGCTATTCAGCTAAACGATCGCCGAGCCTGCACTTGGTCTCACCCATATACGAGTTCACACCTGGAACAGTGGATACAGTAGATGAGGTTGGAGGAGGTACAAATGGACCTCTGCCTCACTCGTGAAGCCTGTTGCTGCGTCAGTGCCCTGGCACTGGAGGGTACTCCAAGCAAGAAGAGCCATAGGTTGTTGTAAAATTATATGATACAGCTGGTTGTAAAATGGTCTGAAATAAGAGTGCATGCATTTGGACTCAGTAAATGTCACTGGATCTTGTCAAACAAGTTCTGCTTTAATTTTGGTTTTGTTGTCAGGTTTAGGGCGGGGCACAGCGGTAGTGTTGCTGTCTTACAGTTAAGAGACTAGGGTTCGATACTGACCAAGGGTGCTATCCCTATGGAGTTTATATGTTCTCTCTGTGGCCGCGTAGGTTTTCTTTGGGTGCTCTGGTTCACTCCGTCATTCCAAAGATGTGCACGTTTGAAGGTTAATTGGCTTCTGTAAATTGTCCCTAGTGTGTAGGATAGAACTAGTTTATGGATGAGACCATCCATTAAGTACGGAATACTGTCGATTTGAACTTCAGGTCAGAACTGATGAGGGGGTCATTGACAGAGGCATTAATTATGTTGCTCCTCAGTTGCTGCCTGACCAACTGAGTATTTTCACCTTTTTTTAATTTTAAAACTCCAAGACCAGCAGTGGTAAGTGTTTTTTCTGGAATGCATTCACATACCTCCTCCATTGTTGTAAACCAGAAATATACATAGTACATAGTACCACAGAAGCTGCTAACTAGCCTTTTACTCAATACAACAATGACAATCCTGCTATTTTACTTCTGAGTCATGTGAGTGACTTCGTGAAGACCCCACCAACACGCATGCGCGACATATAGTTGCTCGCATTGCAACCGACAAGCTGGGAGGAGCGCAGCTCCTCTACCGGCAACTTTCAAAAGACAACCCTCAGGTAAGTTTAGCTAACCTTGAGTTGGTTTGGCGCTCTGTGTTTCAATTTTTTTGTTACAGAGCACCCAGAATCGAGCATGGAGAAGGCTCGAAGGAGGAAAAGGGCTGCTTCCAGGCACGCCACGGAGGGCCGCGGGACCTCGGAGAAAGTTCAGCGGCCAAATTCTCCCGAGCTGGCCGTTGAACATACGGCAGCCCCCGTTCCGCTACAGTCCGGAAAACTACCGTGGACTGGCAGGAAGGCAGCGTGGAAGTCGGGTAGCCCTGTTGATACGGCAGGCCCCGACTCTCCACCTCTACAGTCCGGAAGACCGCGGACTGGCGGCAAATCCGCGCGGAAATCGGGCAGCAACGTTGAAACGGCAGGCCTACCGCGACAGTCCGGAAGACTACCGCGGACTGGTGGTCACAGCCCCGTTGACTCAGCTGTGTCCGGGAATGATGACCTGCCATTCGCAGATAGCGATGGCGATCGTATTTCCCGCATGGAGCGGATGATGGAGCAATTGCTCCAGAGGGACCTACTCCAGCAGGAGTTTGGTCCCCGTGGACCGCCTCACAAGCCCACGACAGCACCCTATCCAGGACTGTCCAATGTCTCTCCCTCCTCGGAGGGGAGCGTCAGAAGTCAGGGCTGGGCTGACTTTGAAGAGAGGTTGAGAGAAGAACCAAAATTGCAGGGGATGCAAGAAGAGGAACTTCTGGGTATGGTGTCCAAGTTTGCAAAGCCATCCCAGAAAGGACAGCCACTTCAGCCACAGTTGGCAGTGAGTGTTAACTACTTAACTACGCACCAGCTACAGGAGCAGGTAATGACCGATACTACAGGCAGGTAGCTTGCCCCAGAGAACTGCGTGTCTCTGAACGTGCCGACTATCAATACCCCCATCTGGGGGAACATAAGCCCCAGCATCAGGGCACAAGAATTAAAAATGCAGAAAATTCTAAAAATGATAACCGCAGGAATCACTACGCTCGCCAGGTCTATCAATGGCACAGACATGACGGAGGAACAACAGGACGCATTATCCCTATTTTGCAATGCACAATTTGAAATTAATTGTTTCAGGAAGAGCACAATCTGTCCTATGCTCAACCCCAAATTTGCGGGGTTGTGCAAAGCCAGCAGTACGCTGTAGCCGAATTTGCTGTTTGGGGATAACCTGCCTAAAACAGGTCAAGGACCTGGATGAGGAAGCTAAAGCAGTGGGCATGATAAAGCCACCTTCTACCAACAGGCCAACAGCATACCGGAGGCAGCATCCCTATGCAACACCCAACAGGCCCCGCTTCCACTCAGACAGGATGGCGGGTGAAAATCCGAAGATCGCGCCATATACGCAGAGGTCTTTCTTAGGCCATGCCCAAGAGCGACCTTCATGGAAGATGCGTCAACCCCACACCACAACGCATCCACTTCCCAAGAGCCACGGACGGAAGACCAAACGCCACCGGTAACCATGGAGGTAAGTGGGTCTGGTTCCCTTGGGAATACCACATGTATAACTTCACAAGTGGGAGGCAGGTTGCACCTGTTTGGGGATGCATGGAGTTCCATAACTTCTGACCTCTTTATATTGCACAGCATTCAGGGATATAAAATTGAATTCATTAACAAATTCCTCCCACCAGTTCAACATGTACCTAGCCGGAAAGTTGTGCTTTCTCAAAAAGAGAAAGTGGAAGGACATGCGGAACTATTTGGATTATATGCTAAGGGAGTAATAGAGAAAACTAAACATGAACCTCTTGAGTTTGTATCAAACATCTTTACCAAAACCAAAAAAGAAGGTGGATGCCGTATTATTATTGACTTAACCCAACTGAATACTTTTGTGCAATATACCCACTTCAAGATGGAAACATTTGAAACTGCAAAAAAACTGGTTTCCAGAGGGTACTTCATGGCCTGCATCGATCTAAAAGATGCATACTATTCAGTACCCATTCATAAAGATCACTGCAGATATTTGAAGTTTATCTGAATGGGGCAGCTATGGCAGTATAGAGCGCTGCCTAATGGACTAACAACAGCTCCCAGGTTATTTACCAAAATATTGAAACCGGCATTGGCGTCTTTACGAAAACAAAACCACATAGTCATGGCTTACCTTGATGACTAAATTAGCTGTGACAGCCACCAAGTTGCTACTTCAAAAGCTGGGATTCATCATCCATCCAGATAAATCCAAGTTAATGCCCTCTGTCGTAATGGACTATCTGGGGTTCACGATTGACACAATTCACATGACTGTCACCTTACCAAATAACAAGACGGCAGATTTAATAGAGGCATGTAATAGCCTTGCTTGCGCCAGCAAACCGACCATTCGACACGCTGCAAGGGGATTTGGGAAACTTGTGGCTACATTTCAAGCAGCACATTATGGACCGTTACGTTATCAAAATTTACAAAGAGCAAAAATCTCAGCACTAAAGTCTAATGCTGGTCATTTTGACAGCTATGCAGCTACTGGCCAAAGCAAAAATCGAGCTGTGATGGTGGATTAGCTACATTTGACATTGCTTCAATCCCATCACAGTTACAAATCCTTCAGTCGTGTTACAAACTGACGCCAGCGCTCACGGTTGGGGAGCTACCGATACCTCCTCCAGTTGTGGCGGTAGATGGAATTTACATGAATCTACATTGTTTCAAGCACGAGGTATAAACTATTTATAAATGCTGGGAGTGTTTCACGGGCTACGGGCCTACTGTGCAGACATGCATCATCTGTATGTTCGTCTACAAATAGACAACACCACAGTGGTGGCATATTTAAATCATATGGGTGGTATCAAGTCGATATTTTGTGATGAATTGGCAAACACAATTTGGCACTGGGGCATTGAAAGAAACATTTGGATTTCAGCTACTTGCCTTCCGGGTAAGCTAAATACAGTGGCGGACACCAGGTCACGCATATTCAATGACGACACAGAATGGATGTTGAACCACCAGGTATTTACTGACATTATAGCTCAGTATGGAACGCCAGATATCGATCGACCTTTTTGCGTCCAGATTTAACCATCAGATACCAACATATGTCGCATGGGAACCAGACCCTGGGGCAGTAGCGATGGACGCTTTCTCGCTACATTGGGGGAAGTAGTTTTTCTATGCATTTCCCACTTTCTGCCTCATCAGTCGGGTATTGCGGAAAATCCAATTAGACCCCGTATCAGGGATACTGATAGTACCCAACTGGCCTACACAGCCAGGGTTCCCGATGGTCCTCGACATGGTAAAGGAACCGTGTCTTCCAGTTCCCAAACGCCCGAACCTCCTGATTCATCCCATAATGGGGGAAAATCATCCATGCCATAGTCACATGAACCTGTTGGCTTGCAGGTTCTGAAAAGACCACTTGTCAAACAGGACCATGGACATCATCACAGCATCGTGCAGAGAGTCCACAAGGAGACAATACCTTACCCATGTAAGGAAATGGGAGGTGCTTTGTTCCAGGACTGGTACCACCTACAAGTCTGCCACCATCATGGATGTACTGGAATTCCTGGCGGGTCTTCACTACGATGATTCCTGGGATGGCAGGACTTCCATATGAAGAAAGATTGGATAGACTCGGCTTGTGCTCGCTGGAATTTAGGAGATTGAGGAGGGATCTTATAGAAACTTACAAAATTCTTAAGGGGTTGGACAGGCTAGATGCAGGAAGATTGTTCCCGATGTTGGGGAACTCCAGAACAAGGTGTCACAGTTTAAGGATAAGGGGGAAGTCTTTTAGGACCGAGATGAGGAAAACATTTTTCACACAGAGTGGTGAGTCTCTGGAAATCTCTGCCACAGAAGGTAGTTGAGGCCAGTTCATTGGCTTTATTTAAGAGGGAGTTACATGTGGCCCTTGTGGATAAAGGGATCAGGTGGTATGGAGAGAAGGCAGGTACAGGATACTGATTTGGATGATCAGCCATGATCATATTGAATGGCGGTGCAGGCTCAAAGGGCCGAATGGCCTACTCCTGCACCTATTTTCTATAATTCTATGATTCTTGATGAGGGCAGGCACGTGCCGTGAGTAATTACTCAGGGTAGGCAGCCAGTCGGCTTTAAAAAAGACTTAAACTGCGCATGCGCAGACTGTTCTCTCCGTAAAAATAAAAAATAAAGACAGTAACAATTCAATTTACCCAGGGCTTCCAAGTCTCCTTTATCCTGAATTACTGAATGGGTTGGGGGGTGAAGGGTGATGGCAAGTGGAGAGATGGTGGGAAAAATGGGAGCACAGGGACAAGTTGAACCAGTTGTCATCTAATTGAATTACAACACTTGTTTAAGGAACCAATTGGGGGAGAGTTCCTTTCACAGCGTGTGAAGAGTCTGTACCAGGGGTAAAATTGCGGGAAGGGCAGGAGTGTTGAGAAGGTGGGGGTCGGGGATAATGGCAGTAACTCACCATTACCGCGGCGCTCCGGGCGCCACCACACTGTAGCCGGGGATAGGACCCAACAGCAGAACTGCCCGCCAATTCAGCGCCTTCTGCCGGCCCGCTCACCTCTAGCAGTGCTCTCTGTCTGAACACCTCTCACCTGCCGCTCTCTCATGTCAGTGTCTTCCTGCAAATCTTTAAATTCCCATGGCCGAGTAACCTCAACCTCAACTTGACATGAGTGAGGCAAGCGAGCGGCAGGAGAGGTGTTTAGACGGAGATCTGCCAGAGGTGAGCGGAGGCCGGCAGAAGGAGGTGGCGGCTGGTTCCGCTCTCCAGCACAGCCACCCGAGCTACTTCTCTCCCCCCCCGGACTCAATGCGGTGACATTGCACGCCTCCGTGCAAGGAGTGTCGCAAGTGGCATTATCCTGATCCCTCCTTCACAACATTCGTGCCCTCCCCGCAACTTTACCCCGGGCCAGACTCCCCAACCGCTGTGAAAGGAGTTCTCCCCCCACCCCCACATCCCGGGAAATACAGTATTTAAAAACATAAACACAATATGTACTTACCACATTATTGGTACACAAACTCAATTCTTCTCTCTTTGTTTCCTAACATACACTTAAAATATTGACAATTCATATTTGAAAACCCCGCCAAGAAAAAGCGCTGTGCATTCACAGTACGATGCTGTGCGTGGACAGTGCTGCAAAGGCAGAATTTCAGCTGCCTTCAGCCCAGCTTGAAATTGAAGGCTTCAAGCAACGCCGACGGCACGTGGGCTGCACCGACCTTCACATGCTACAAGTGCTGCGGATGAAAGGCACGGAGAATTATGCCTACCTAAGAGATCGACCCCTTAGATAGGCACAATTCACCCATTCCTTTACTATTTATATTTAGTAATTACTATGTTATAATTTTAGTCAGGGTAGGCAGTGCCTACCTTGCCTACCCTGACGGCATGTGCCTGGAGGAGGGCCTCGGTTACAGTGCCATCAACAGCGCGAGGAGTGCTTTGTCATCCTACCTCAGGCTTGGAGTGGGATTCCATTCTTTAGTGTCCAAACTAATGAGGGGTATTTTTAATTCTAACCCTCCCAGGCCACGATACACGCTAACCTGTGATATCGGACTGGTCTTGTCTCTACTCAGGGGCTGGGCACCAGTCTCGACACTCTCATTGGCTAAGCTCACCTACATAGTGGTGATGCTGATGGCACTCGTCACTGCACAACGGGTCCAGACCCTCCACAAATTAAAACTGGATAATATGGTTTCAACTCCCACCAAAGTAACCTTCTTTGTCAATGGGTTACTAAAACATCACAGACCAGGATCATCCGGTCTAAAATTGGAGTTTTTGGCATATCCTGTTGATGGACACCTTTGTATAGCCACCCACCTTGAACATTATTTAGATGTTACCAAAAGTATCAGGGGTACGGAAGTAGATCTTTTAATCAGTTTTAAACACCCTCACCATAGGGTAACTGTTCAGACTATTTCCAGGTGGCTCAGGGTGGTATTGGGTGCAGCAGGTGTAGACACTGACATTTTAAAATCTCATTCTACCAGGGCTGCGTCCACATCAGCGGCGAGGATCGTGGAAGTTCCCATGGACCACATCCTCGCGACAGCAGGTTGGGCCAATGAGGTTACCTTTCAGCGGTTTTATAATAAACCTGTGACCACACCCACAATGTTTGCAGACACTATTTTAAGTTCTGTTTCCTAAAACTCCCCGAAGTTAGGGGTTTATTGTTTGTTTATTAATAAATACATTATTATTTTTCAGCTCTGTTTCAAGTCTGAAATACGTTAACATACTTCCTCCATCAGTCATTATGGCAGTGTGTGAGCATGGACTCGTTTCCCACAGAGCTTTAAAATCTTCACAAAGTCACTCACATGACCGATGTAAAATGGTAAGATTAAACGAGAGCATACCAGTTCAAAGTTTGATCCTTATTTTATGAGGATTTATGATGAGGGATTTTGTGCCCTCCAGCTCCCAACCCTCTATCATAAGGTCAACAGGTATGTTAGTTTGCTAAAATCTTACTATCTTCAGTCAATACTTCTATCTGTGATTTCACACCGCTGCTTTGAAGAATTTCGCGCATGCTTGCTGGCGGGGTCTTCACAAAATCCCTCATCGTAACTCCTCATAAAATAAGGATCAAACTTCGAACTGGTAAGTTCTCGTTTAATCTTACTATTATATTCCATGTTTCATGATTTGTAAATGTGTACAAAGCATTGCTGACTTTTGAGTGGCACAGCACTCCAGACTTTTCTGACTACAAATCCCACCATCGTCAAGCAGCAGCAAGGTATCTGCTGAAGTTATTGTCCATGACACAAAGTGCCCGAGTAACCCAGTGGTCAGGCAGCATGTCTGGAGGACACGGCGAGGCAGCGTTTTGGGTCGGGACCATCTCTTCAGACTGATGGAGTGGGGGAGGGGGTGGAGGGGGGGGGTGGAGAAAGCTGAAAAAGAGAGGTGGAACCAAACATCGCTAACCCACGTTCTCCCGAGATGCTGCCTGACCGGCTGAGATACTCCAGCACTTTATGTCTTTTTTTTGTGGTTAACCAGCATCTGCAATTCCTTGCATCTGGATGTTGTAGTCCACCTTGACGCATGGACGTGAAGGGGCGACGTGCACTATTTTGGACTTTGTTTTAAATTAATGTTTCGGAGAAGGCAGGAGTGAGGGCAAGTGTGCGTGGAGAGAAGCAGCAATAACATTCGATCAACCAGCAACTGTGCGTCAACTCCATGTGACTAGATTTGTATCTGTTCATCCACAAGCCAACTTGTCTTGTTTTGCAGCCAACAAATATCTTATCAAACGGCGCAGCAAATGGAAATCTTTCCCCGCGTTTTAATGGCACTGCCACATTTTACGTTTCACAGTTCAGCACGTCCTTATTCTCTGGAGCAGTCACGTACCCTGGTCAAATGTGACACATACACGGCCAATAAATTAGGAGTGGGATCATGTGCTTGGTTTTGTTTGCATAGTTATTCGAGCAATAATGAATGATTGATGTTAGTTTGCTCAGTGAAACCGCAGCTTTCAATAGTTTTATTGTAAACACTTTTTTTCTCACAGGAACCGGCTGTGAAAGTTCCTGAATATGTCCTGCAGCAAATCAGTTTCATTCACCCGACTGCGAAAAAAAGCCAAGAAAATCCTCTTTAATGGAACACCATGAGGAATGATTAGGATTTCCTAGTAAGAGTCCACGGTGGGTGAGATTCTACAGTGCTGTGTCATTAACACTCTTCCGCCAAGCTAATGTTGATGTGTCCAGCTGCCTGGCTAATCACGAATGAGGATTGAAACGATTGACCTTCCAATAATTGAGAATGCTCTTGACTTTATGCAGTTTATAAACAGTCGCAGAACCATCAGTTTAAGAGATCCATACTGCATCAAGAAGACAAATCTCCATTCCTCCATCTGATTGCAAGTCTGTTGACTGTTTAATGTGGACTTAAAAATATTAGTTCAGTGCCTGCTTAAGGGCCTGTCCCACTTTCCCGAGCTGCTCACGAATTCTCCCGAGATTTCCCCTTGATTCAAACGCGGAGAATGTTCGTAACGGGTCCGTTGGAGTCCGTAGGTATATCGTAGCGGCTCGTTATGTCAGCCGTAGGTACTCGGGGCATCAGATAAGTTGGGACGTTTTTTCCAACATGACAAAAAATGTCCACGAGTAAAAAGATAGTCGGGAGGAGAAAAATTGCAACATTTAATGCCCGAGTACCTACGGCTGACATAACGAGCCGCAACGATATATCTACGGCCTCCTACAGACCTGTTACGAACATTCTCCGAGTTTGAATCAAGGGGAAAATTTGGGAGAACTTGTGAGTTTTTTGGGGGGTTTTAACTTTGCCTTTTTATTTTGGTTTTTATTTGTGGTCGACAAAATCAAATACCTATGGATATTTTATGTTCATAACTCATAGGAGCAGAAGTCGGTTCTTTGGCCCTTCCAGTCTGCTCTGCCAAGAATCTGTCAATATCTGTCTTACAAATATCCAATGATGTCTGTGGCAATGAATTCCACAGATTCACCACCCTCTGACGAAAGAAATTCCTCCTCATCGCCTTTCTAAAGGTGCATCCTTTTATTCTGATGCTATGCCCTCTGATCCTAGCCTCTCCCATTTGTGGAAACATCCTCTGTGTGTTCACTCTATCACAGAAACATAGAAACATAGAAACATAGGTGCAGGAGTAGGCCATTCGGCCCTTCGAGCCTGCACCGCCATTCAATATGATCATGGCTGTTCATCCAACTCAGTATCCCGTACCTGCCTTCTCTCCATACCCCCTGATCCCTTTAGACACAAGAGGCACATCCAACTCCCTCTTGAATATAGCCAATGAACTGGCCTCAACGACCTTCAGTGGCAGAGAATAGTAAGATTGAACGAGAACTTACCAGTTCGAAGGTTGATCTTTATTTTATGAGGAGTCGAAGTGAGGGATTTCGTGAAGAGCCCGCCGGCGCGCATGCTCGACATACTTCAAAGTAGCGGCGTGGAATCACAGAAACCAACAAAGAAATGACTTCGCATAGTAAGATTGAAGTGACTAAGATTACCAGATGAAGGTGATTGAGGGTTGGGCGAGGAGGGCACGAAATCCCTCACTTCGACTCCTCATAAAATAAAGATCAACCTTCGAACTGGTAAGTTCTCGTTCAATCTTACTATTTCATTTCGGAGTCACGTGAGTGACTTCGTGAAGACTTCAAAGCTTCTGTGATTACACGCCCTGGACCACGTCCATGCTGACACACCACTACCAGGGATGGATGGGAGGAACAAACTTGCTCAATAGTTCATACTGCAAAACAAGAGCAGAGTTATTAATAACAAATCAAAACCCCTCATGCGGGGACATCTCCACGTTCGTGACCTGCATTCAGCACGGCTTCTGTAAACTGTAGAGGAGCAGCAACAGGCTTGTTATAAAAACGCTGGAACACAGCTTCATTAGCCCATCCTGCTGTGGCGAGAATTTGGTCCATGGGCACCTCCATGACCCTCGCCGTTGACGTCGATGCAGCCCTGTTGGAAAGAGACTTGAACACATTAGTATCGATACCTGACTTACCCAAAACGACTGGAAGCCACATGGATATCGTCTGGACTGTCACTCGATGATGAGGTCTCTTATGAGTGACAAGCAGGTATCGCTCCATTCCTCTGATGCGTGCCGTCACCTTGACATAGTGGCGGATATGTGAGGCTACACATAGCCTAGCATCTGCGGGGTATGCCGGGAACTTCAGCTGCAGCCCTGTGCACCCAGGTCTATGCTGCTTTAGTAGCTCGTCAATGAAAAAGACTACTTCTGTGGGGGTAGACGTCATTCTGTCGACACGAAGTTTGTGTAGTGTCTGTACCCTCTGAGCTGAAGTCAGCGCTAGTAACATCACCAGCTTCATGGTGCGTTGGTCCAGTTGGAGCCCTTCCATGGGTGACCACGTCCTGAGCAGGGTTAATACGTCCCTGACATCCCAGGTGATATTATAGCGTGGTGTAGGCGGATTCATATTGAATATACCCCGCATGAGTCTGGACACTAGCCTGTTGGATCCTACCTCCAAACTGAGGTAGAATGATAGCGCACTTCTGGCGCTGTTGATGGCACTGTAACTTAAGTGTTCATCATGGTGCAACCCCGCGAGGAATTCCAGGACGTCGGTTGTTGTCACGTCATCGTACGTGATGCGAGAGCGGCTGCAGTAGGCTTCCCACTTCTTAATATGCGAGCGGTATCTTCGCCTTGTAGACTCTCGACACGACGCCCCGGTGGTATCCATGGTCCGAGCCGAGAGGCCGTATTGGACTAACGGCCTGTTCAGAACCTGCAAGCCAACAAATTTAAATAGCCATGGCAGGGATGCGGCTCCCCTGAGACAGGGTGAGTAACCAATTGTGGGCACCCTTCAAAAGGACCCAAGGTTCGTTGAGCATGTCAAAGACCACCGGATACCAAGGCTGTGTGGGCCAGTCGGGTATAATAAGGATGCCCTTGGCAGCATCTGCCTGAATCTTTCCCAATACCCGACTGATGAGGCAAAATGGGGGGAAGGCATAGAAAAACCACTTCCCCCAGTCCAGCGAGAATGCATCTAGCGCTATTGCCCCAGGATCTGGTTCCCATGAAACGTAGGTTGGTACCTGATGGTTCCACCGTGACGCAAAGAGGTCAATGTCCGGTTTACCAAATTTGGCTGTGACTTTAGAAAAGATCTCAGGATGCTACATCCATTCAATGTTGTCATTAAATTTGCGTGACCTGGTGTCCGCCACAGTATTAAGCTCACCTGGCAAATAGGTAGCTGAAATCCAAATGTCTCTTTGAACACACCAGAGCCAAATTGAGTTTGCCAATTTGTCACACGAAACAGGCCTGGTACCACCCATATGGTTTAAATATGCTACTGCTGTGGTGTTGTCTATTTGGAGACGGACATGTGCTCCAACAAGCTTAGAACAATACGCACGAAGTCCGTGGAATGCTGCCAGCAACTCCAAATAGTTAATCCCTTGAGTTAACAACATCGTTGATTCAAGGGTGTCCCATCTGCCACCACAACTAGAGCAATTATTCGTGGATCCCCAACCATTGGAGCTTGCATCAGTTTGCAAATATACCACCGGATTAGCCTCCCTAATAGGCTTGAATGAGTTGCTAATGTGACACACCCACTATTGCAACTCATTTATCGCTTCGGGCGGCAGCTGCATGGACCGATCATAATAACCAGCGTTCTGTTTTAACGCAGCAATTTTAGCTCTTTGCAAATTCTGATAATGCAAAGGTCCATATCGCGCTGCCGAAAACAAAGCTACCAGCTTCCCAATTATTGTAGCTAAGTGCCGAATCGATGGTATATTGGTGCGGATTAAATCTTGACACACCTGGGTAACCTCCTCAATCTTGTTAATTGGAATGGTAACCCTCATGCTTATAGAGTTCACCGTGAACCCTAGGTAATTAATCACCTGGGCAGGGTAGAACTTTGATTTCTCTGGATGGACAATAAACCCCAATTGTTGAAATATATTGACAGCAGCTGCAACACCCTGTTCAGCCAATTCCAGGGTGTGGCCCACAATTAAGACATCATCTAAATAGGCCATACTATATGGTGTCGTTGTCTCAAATAAGCCATAATTGGCTTCACTAATTTAGTGAACAATCAAGGGCTGTGGTGAGCTCATTAGGCAAAGCCTTGTACTGCCAGAGTTGCCCCATCCAGATGAATTTTTAAAACCTTCTGTCACATTTCTGGACGGATACGGAATAATATGCGTCTTTTAAACCGATGCATGCCATAAAGCAACCATGAGAAATCAATGATTTGGTTGTTTCATCGTATCCATTTTAAAATGAGAATATGTTACAAAAGTATTCAAACGGGTTAGATCAATAATGACACGACAACTTCCATCCTTCTTAGGTCTGGTGAATATGTTCGAAACAAATTCAACTGGCTCATGCACCACTCTCTTAATCACTCCTTTGCTCAAGACTTAACAATTCCTTATAGCCGGCTGCCTGTTCTGCAGCAGATAATTTTAAATGTTCGAGCGGGCATGTGCTGGGATGGAGGAATGTCGCCATTAATAAACTCAATTTTATGCCCCTGAATATTCTGCAACACATACTCGTCACCAGTGAAATTACCTCATGCACCCAAAAAACCACCGAAGGTGACCACCAACATGTGAAGTTAAACAGAGAGAAAAGAGAGAACCAGACCCCCTCACCTCCGTGGTTACCGGCGGTCCTTGACACGCGTGTGTGGACGTGGAGGTGCTGGGTTGGCTTGAGGGCGCTGCGTCTTCGTTTTCCACCAGGGTCTCTGCCGACCCTGTCCTAAAAAAGACCCCTGGTGCTGGGTCTGATGTTGCTGTCGTTGTGGAGCTTGAGGGTGGGTCCTCGTCGAGGTACTGGCAGACCCTCGTGATCGAATGTATGGAGACTTTGAGCCTGACGGTGTGGGGGCACTCTGAGGGCGCATGATCCCCACCGTTTTGGCTTGCTCGTCAAGCTCTTTGACTCTCTTCGAGAGGTCCTTCCCAAAGAGCTGACGGGGCGGGGGCGGCGGCGGTGGTTTGCACACTCCTGCAAACTTTGGATTGAGCGCTGGGCGGATGCTGGTTTTGCGAAACCCGTTAATTTCGTGCTGGGTCGCGCACAGGAGGGCCAGGGCATCTCCCTGGTCCAAATTCAATTCGTCCCCGTCCACCGACCGCACAAAGGCGGTAATACCGGCCGTGAGGAGCTTCAGGATCCGCTGCAGTTTTACCTCCTGTTGACGGATAGCCGCACTGATGTTGCCCCATATCGGCGTATTGACCACAGGCACGTTGAGGGAGTTGCAATTGGATGGAGCCTTGTGACGGCTCATTGCCTGGATGAGGACTTCTTCCTGCTGCTCCAGGCTGATAGTAGATGTTTGTGAAGACGCCCTGTGCCTGTTGCTGCCCTGCTGTTGTTGACGTTGAAGCAGGAGCTCCAGCAGCCGCTCCATACGGTCAATACGCCCTTCACCCTGAACACTCAGGTGGTCGGAGTCCTCCGGCTCTGAAAAGAAAACCGGGCTCCTGTCATCGGCCCGCACCTCGTCGAGGCCCTGCCGGTGCCGGTAGTTGTCGCCAACAGCCGCCGAGGCGAACTGCGCGATTCCTGCGCGGGCGTGTTCAACCGCCTCCGTTTAGCGGGAGCTGAAGCCGCTGCCACTAAGGGCACTTGCGGCGAGGTGTCGGCACCAGCCGAAGCATGGCTGCCTGGGGCCCGCGCAGTCTTGCCGGCTGCCCACATCGTGGACGTTGCCGACGCATGGTCTCGCCCACCCATCCATGGGGGGCTCGGCGACCGTGACGAGACCCGACTCGACCGACCCGTCCCGGCGTCGAGAGTCGGGGCGTGCCGGCTGGACCTCACAGCCGCCCCGGGTCTTTCCCTGGAACCTGACCGCTCCTCCGTGTCAGGCAATGCCTTAGCCCTGGTAGGGTTAGGCTTCTGGGCTCCTGCCCTTCCCCTTCTCGGAGTGGAACAGGCCGTGCAGCCGCACGCACCCAGCTCGAGGTCGCCAGCGAGCCCGCTGACGACCTGACTGCCATGGCAGGTCCCCCTGCTCTGGCGGCACACCACACTCCTCCTCGTCGAACTCCTCCGAGCTGTGGTGTGCTGGCGGATCTGGACCTGTAAACACAGGGCTTACCCACATCTCCGCCTGAGTCCCGGCCTGCGATGCAGGTACTGCCGATGGTAAAGGCCCCGGAACTGTTGACCGGCGAACTCGTCCTGACGTCCTCCGGCCCTTGGAACTCCCATCCATGTCCTTGCTGCAAGACAAAACCAACAACAAGGACCACCAACTAAAGGTAGAATACTTACCTCCGTGGCCCCTTCTGAAGGGCTGGCGAGGAGCGCGCTCCACCGCCAGCCGTCGCAGCAACGCGGTACGACGATATGTCGAGCATGCGCGCCGGCGGGCTCTTCACGAAGTCACTCACGTGACTCCGAAATGAAATTCCAGAGACTCACCACTCTCTGTGTAAAGAATGTTTTCCCCATCTCGGTCCAAAAGGAATTCCCCCTTATCCTTAGACTGTGACCCCTTGTTCTGGACTCCCCCAACATCGGGAACAATCTTCCTGCATCTAGCTTGTCCAACCCCTTAAGAAGTTTGTAAGTTTCTATAAGATCCCCCCCTCAATCTTCTAAATTCCAGTGAGTACAAGCCGAGTCTATCCAGTCTTTCTGCATATGAAAGACCCGACATCCCAGGGATCAGTCTGGTGAACCTTCTCTGAACCCCCTCTATGGCAAGAATGTCTTTCCTCAGATTTGGAGACCAAAACTGTACGCAATACTCCAGGTGTGGTCTCACCAAAACCCTGTACAATAGAACCTCCCTGCTCCTATACTCGAATCCTTTCGCTATGAATGCTAACATACCATTTGCTTTCTTCACTGCCTGCTGCACCTGCATGCCTACTTTCAATGACTGGTGTACCATGACACCCAGGTCTCGTTGCATCTCCCCTTTTCCTAATCTGCCACCATTCAGATAATAGTCTACCCTCATGTTTTTGCCACCAAAGTGGATAACCTCACATTTATCCACATTATACTGCATCTGCCATGCATCTTCCCATTCACTCAGCCTATCCAAATCACCCTGCAGCCTCCAAGCATTCTCCTCACACCTAACTATACCCCCCAGCTTGGTGTCATCTGCAAATTTGGAGATGCTGCATTCAATTCCCTCGTCCAAATCATTAATGTATATTGTAAATAGCTGGGGTCCCAGCACTGAGCCCTGCGGTACCCTACTACTCACTGCCTGCCATTCTGAAAAGGACCCGTTTACTCCTACCCATTGCTTCCTGTCTGCCAGCCAATTCTCTATCTACATCAATATTGAACCACCAATACCGTGTGCTTTAAGTTTATATACTAATCTCTTATGTGGGACCTTGTCGAAAGCCTTCTGAAAGTCCAGATATAACTCATCCACTGGTTCTCCCTTATCCACTCTACTAGTTACATCCTCGAAAAATTCTATAAGATTTGTCAGACATGATTTACCTTTTGTAAATCCATGCTGACTTTGTCCAATGTTTTCACCACTTTCCAAATGCGCTGCTATCCCATCTTTAATAAAGGACTCTAGCAGTTTCCCCACTACCGATGTTAGACTAACTGGTCTGTAATTCCCCGCTTTCTCTCTCCCTCCTTTTTAAAAAAAAATCACTTAAGCGATGCACCAGGCTTCATTTTTCTATAATGAGCAATTGAATAACAGTTATGGAAGAGTTTAGAATTTGCTTTAAGTACTTTGTAGGCAAAGTCACCATTTTCCCTCATGGACATCTTGCACCCTTCCTGCCTGCACTTTTACACTGAAGAAGGGTCTCGACCCGAAATGTCGCCTATCTCCTTCGCTCCTTAGATGCTGCTGCACCCGCTGAGTTTCTCCAGCTTTTTGTGTAACCCTCGATTCTCCAGCATCTGCAGTTCCTTCTTTAACACTTTTTGCATTTTTACACTACTGGGCTTCGTCGACAAATCATCAGAGCATTCCACAAAGATGAGTGTGTGTGAAGGAACTGCAGATGCTGGTTTAAATCGAGGATGGACACAAAATGCTGGATTAACTCAACGAGGAAAGGGTGACGTTTTGGATAAGAAGGGTCTCGACCCAAGACACACCCATTCCTTCCCAGAGATGTTGCCTGTCCCGCTGAGTTACTCCAGCATTTTGTGTCTATCCACAATGATGAGTGGCCTATTTTAGCACAATGAAAGCCACATGTAGGATTCTTAATGCATAATGACTGAAAATTTAAATTTGGCATGGTTGACATTTATTGTTGGCACATAACCTTATCGGCTAAATAAATAAAAATCAATTTTCCACGTAGATCTTTGGGAGTGTTTATTCAGCTTCTAATTAGTGAAAACTGGAGGAAATCCCACGCCTGTCATGCCTCTTTTGGTAATATATCGGTTCAAGGTACAGTACATCTATTTTAAGTAAAAGAATGACCAGTACCATTATAGCTCATTCGTGCCCACAGGACACGTCAAACCATTTTACGGCAATTAAATGCCTTTTGAAAATTACTTACTTTAGTTTGGTTTAGAGCAATAGAGTAGAAACAGACCCTTCGGCCCACCGAGTCTGAACTGGCCAGCGATCCCCGCACATTAACACACACTAGGGACAATTTAAACTGATACCTAGGCAATGTAGCTACATACCTGTACGTCTTTGGAGTGTGGGAGGGAACTGAAGATCTCGGAGAAAGCCCACGCAGTCATGGGGTGAACGTACAAACACCGTACAGACAGCGCCCGTAGTCAGGAACGAACCCGGGTCACCGTACGGTAAGGCAACAACTCTACCGCTGCGTCACCGTGTCGCCCATGCTATAATCAGGCAATTTGTGCACACCAATTGTCTCACAAGGAGCAATGTGAAAAAGACCGGATAGTCCAAGTTTGTGGGGATTTTGACTCGGGGATGAAACAACCTAACTGCATTAATGGCAGGAAGGAACAGTGGGATGAGTCACCAATGACTGTTCATGTTCTGTGCTCACTTATGTGTGGCAGAGAGTCATAGAGGGATACAGTGCGGAAGACAGGTCTGTCAATGAGTCTATCAGACAGTCATTTAAACTAATCCGACACTTGCATCCTCGTTCTAGTTGTAGACACTGCCCACTCCATCACAAGTACTGACCTTCCCAACATTGAAGGGATCTATTTTTTTTAAATATTTCAAAATAGACTTTATTCAAGTAATAAATATATACAATACAGGAACCGTGCAAAAAAATCATCCCACATTCACGGAGGCTATACAAACATTCAATACTGTTTACACAAAAGACACCAATTTTTTCCCCCACCCTTGCCACTCATGTGGCCCACTGGCGAGGAATCCTTTTCCTTATTCTGAGAAGCATCTGCATCACACCCAGCCCCCCCATGTCCAGCAGCGAAAGGACCTTTGACTGTGGTCCTCTCCCACGGAGCCCTGCCGTTGACTGCACCAAGATTCAGTGCGTCCCTCAGCACGTCTGCAGCGGGTCAGTCGGCAACATTCCCGGACGGACATCTCGCTCCGCTGGGAGGTCAACAAAGCAATAGGAGGTGCTGTCTCAAAAAGGAAGTTAATATCATCAAAGACCCACACCAACCTGGCCATGCTCTCATTTCACTCCCACTGAGTGGTACATAAGTGGTACATGAGCACCAAATTTAGTCAGATTTATCCGTGGTGAATCTGTGGAATTCTTTGCCATAGAAGGCTGTGGAGGCCAAGTCAGTGGATATTTTTAAGGCAGAGTTAGATAGATTCTTGATTAGTATAGGTGTCAGAGGTTATGGGGAGCAGGGGAATAGGGTTATGGGAGAGAGAGATAGATCAGCAATGATTAAATGGCGGTGTAGACTTGATGGGCCGAATGGCCTAATTCTGCTAATTTATGACATAAAGTTATAAAGTCATCACTTATAACTTTATGACTTAAGAACAGCTTCTTCCCAACATTTATCTGGTTCTTGAACCACCTGACACTAACCTCAACTTTGAACTTCTATGGACGGTCTTTGGTTGCACGAAGGACAATTTTATTTGCACTAGTGTTGTGGTTATTAATTCATTTAATATCTTTGTTTATTTTATATTATCAGTGTGTACTATGTTTATAGGCCTGTTATACTGCTGAAGATAAGAGTTTCATTGTTCCGTTGTCAGTACTTGACTTGACTCGATTCTTGACTCTACCCATTCCCATCCTCTCACCCCAGATTTTACCCCTCATCCACACATTACAGTGGCCGCTCTACTAACCTGTACATTGTTGGGATGTGGGAGGAAAGATCCTAGAGGACACTCGCACAGACATCACCATCTGGTGCTGTGAGGCAGCAGCTTTACTTGCTGCACCACTGCGCTGCCCTGTCTGATAATTCTTCACTATCGGCGTCAATTGGCATCTACAGGTCCATTACCAATTATCCGGCAACTAGTGGTCCAGCCCCCTCCCCCCTTTTAATCTGGACAAAATCCCACACCAGAAGTCCCCCCCGCCCCGAAAACGTGGCACCAGGGCCGACCTCATCGGGATTTCCATGCCGATCGACTGGTCGAATTTACAGCCTGTGGCCGGGGTTCTGGAACTCCGGCCCATAGCCGACTTTGTGGGCCGATATTTTGGCCCTCCAAGGCTGTGACCTCTGTTGGTTTGGCAAAATGGATAATAGGGCAAAGCTCTGGAACCAAGGGCGCTGGAAAATCGGTGGTGGACCTGTATTATCTGCCTTCTACTCTCCATTAATTTGAACTCACTGAACAATTTGCTGCCTGTATCTTAACTCCCACACAGTCCCATTCTCATTTATTTTTAATCTCATAATTTTTTTTCTAGTTAACATTATTCTAAATGAATATGTAAACATTAGCGTCTTTATTGTGCAATGCATTCGGCATCTCGTATGTAGTTCTGAACCAGGGAAGGTGACTCACTAAATAATGTTGGTAGAGTAAAAGTTATGTAGAAACCAACGTTGACAATGTTTGTTGGTTTATTATCACATGGACTGAGATACAGACAAAAGTTTTTGTTTTCATATCATCCGATCAAATCAGATGATGTTATTCAGCCACAAGTACAACAGGTAGAACAAAGAGAAAAATACCAGAGCGCAGAATATCCATGCTCAGCATTGTATTGTGACAGTTCCGGAGAAAAAGTCCAACGTCTGCAATAAGGTAAATTGGAAAATTGGAACTGCGCCCCAGCTTATGGGAGGAATGTTCAGTAGTCTGATAACAGAGGGGAAGGAGCTGTTTAGTTTAGAGATACAGGGCGGAAACAGGCAATTTGGGCCACGTCGAGAAGTGATCCCTGTACACTAGCACTATCCTACACACAGGGGATAATTTGCAACTTACCGAAGCCAATTGACCTACAAGCTTGTACATCTTTGGAGTGTGGGACCACACTGGAGCACCCGGAGAAAACACAAATGGTCACGGGATGAACATACAAACTCCATACAGATAACACCCATGGTCAGGATCAAACCCAGATGTCTGGCGCTGAAAGGCAGCAACTCTACCACTGTGCCACCATGCCACCCTGTTCCTGAGTTTGTTGAGTTTCATATGATCTAACCATGGATGGTGAACTGGTGAATTCAGTTCACCAGCATTTCAAGTTGTGATGCAGAAGCAGAGAATGGTAGTTGTGTCTGCTGATAGGGCAGAGTCTGTGGTTTAGTTTAGTTTTTTGTTAAGTTTAGAGCAGTGGTTCTTAACCTTTTTGGCACCAGTATGCACACACGTGAACAGAATACTGTATGTGGTATGTACCTTTGTTAGGTTCCTAAACATGGGCTCAACAAATTGATATGTTATTTGTGTCCCCTTTCATGACCCCCGGCAAAGCCTCAAACGAAGGGGGCCACGACGTCCAGATTAAGAACCAATGGTTTGGAGATACAGCATTGAAACAGGACCTTCGACCCACTGTGTCCACGTTGACCATTGATCACCCATTCGCACTAATTCTATGTTATCCCACTTTCACATCCACCCCCTACATGCCAGGAACACTTTACAGAGGCAATCAACCTGCACATTTGCACGTCTCTGGGATGTGGGAGGAAACGGGAGCAGCTGGAGGAAATCCATGCGGTCACAGAGAAAACATGCAATTTCCAGCAATTGTTTAATTTAGTTTAGTTGAGAGATATAGCGCAGAAACAGGTCTTTCAGCCCACCAGGTCCACACCGACCAATAGTCCCCGCACCCTAACTCTATCACTCATACACTAGGGACAAATTTACATATATACCAAACCAATTAACCTACAATCCAAATTTTTTATTTTGAGTTTGGGAGGAAACCGATGTTCTCAGAAAAAACCCACGCAGGTCACAGGGAGAACGTACAAACTCCGCACAGATAAGGACCCATAGTCAGGATCGAATGCAGGTCTCTGGAGCTGCAAGCCAGTAGCTCTACGACTAGGTCACCACTGTGTTTTGTAACTTAACAACGCCAGTATTCTTTTTTGTTTTTTCCCTGCTCTTTCCTTTCTGTATACTTCCTCCAGAAAGATTCACTGCCATCTACATCCACCTATCACTTGTGTAGGAAAGAACTGCAGATGCTGGTTTAAATCGAAGGTAGACGCAAAATGCTGGAGTAACTCAGCGGGACAGGCAGCATCTCTGAAGGAAAGGAATAGGTGACGATTAAGGTCGAGACCCTTCTTCAGACAGAAGAACCCTTTCCAGACTCTAGAGATGCTGCCTGACCCGCTGATCCTGTACTTTGTGTCTTTTTTACATTAAATCTGTTTCTCTCTTCAAAGATACTGCGTGGCCTGTCGAATACTTTCAGTGTTTTCTGCTTTATTCTAAATTGTTCTTAGATGTTTAAGATTCAAATGTTGTCTTATTGTGAATCACCTTGGGAAATATTATTGAGAAGTGTGTGCATACAAACTCAGACAGTTAGTTGACATAATGAGTTCTATCTGTGCGGCACAGATATATAAGAGCAGCACAGTTGTGCAGCTGGTAGAGTTGCTGCCTCACAGCGCCAGAGACCCGGGTTCGATCCTGACTGCGGGCGCTCTCTGTGTGGAGTTTGCATGTTCTCCCTGTGATCCTAAGGGGTTTCCTTCAGGTGCTCTGGTTTCCTGCCACATCCCAAAGCCGTGCGGGTTTGTAAATTAGTTGGCCTCTGTAAGTTGCCCCTAGCGTGTACGGAGTGGAAGAGAATGTGGGGTAACATGGAATGAGTGTGAAAAGGCCATAGAAAGGCAGCGTGGGCTCGGTGGGTTGAAGTGCCTGTTACCATGCTGTCTCTTTCAATCTTTCAATCTGCAACAATCCTTGTTTTTATTTAACAATCAGCTGAACCACCACAGACGTAATTACTTTAACAGAGAGGGGGATGAGAAACCAGAAAATCAAGTTCCTGAACCACAGGAGAATGGTTACATTCAACCATTCTTCAGGCAATAAGTCTCATTTAATCGAAGCTAAACTCAAACGGATCAGAGTGTTAACGTCAGCCATGCCACATCATCCTCATCAGACATAAAAACAGTTTTTATCCACGAGTAGTTGCTCTACTCAACAGCCAAAAATCTGTAGCCTCCCTTTGATCTGGTATTTTGGTGGTTCACATGCTTGATCAATGGTGTTTCATCATTAATGTTTTATTATTATTAATGTTTAGTGTTTTCTGAGTCATTCGTAATTGTCACATGTTGTTACTTGTGGGCGGAGCACCAAGGCAAATTCCTTGTATGTGAATACTTGGCCAATAAACTTACCTACTTATCATCCACTTCAGCGGCTGACATTGTTTCATGAGAACTCTACATGTGACATTTCTTTGAGGTAAACGTTACATGGAGGAAATGTGGCAAGGTTTTAAGTTACTTATTCCTGGATTTGATAAGATGTTTTCGACAAGAATGGGTTAAATGACCTCTTGGTTTACTCCAACCCTCCCTGGCTTTGCAGTGTCCCTGTGAACATCACAGTCCCAAAGGAGACAAATCGCAAGACATGAGAACACTTAACTGAGGTAACATAAGTCTCTCCTTGTCACAAACAGAGAGCAGTCCTGAACTACTATCTATCTCATCGGTGACCCTTGGACTATCCTTGATCTGACCTTTCTGGCTTTACCTTGCACTAAACATTATTCCATTATCATGTATCTATACACTGTAAATGGCTCGATTGTAATCATGTATTGTCTTTCCGCTGACCGGATTTTCACTGTACCTTGGTACATGTGACAATAAACTAAACTAAACTAAACCATCTTGTGAAAGAAATTAGGTTGTTTTGGTGCAATTGTCTGCTGCAGTGAAGGCAGGAGAAGTCTGAAGCTAGCACAGATGATCCAGGTGAACAGTATGACATCTAACCATAGGAAATATTACAACCATGATATAACCATGCACTGCCTCATCTACAATTTCCTTGCTCATTATTTTATTTTCCAACCACCAAAAGGAACTGGTTTGCTATAATGTGGAGGATACTGACAGTAATTATGTATTTTCTTTTCTTAATATTCATGAGACTTAGCTCATGAACCAGAGGTTATATAAATCTTAGGGTTACACAAAAAGCTGGAGAAACTCAGCGGGTGCAGCAGCATCTAAGGAGCGAAGGAGATAGGCGACGTTTCGGGTCGAGACCCTTCTTCAGACTCCTTCGCTCCTTAGATGCTGCTGCACCCGCTGAGTTTCTCCAGCTTTTTGTGTAACCCTCGATTCTCCAGCATCTGCAGTTCCTTCTTTAACACCTTATATAAATCTTATATTGGCAACCCTTTAAGAGACCTGTTCACATTAGGTTCAAACACTGTGTTAACCATAAGGCTGCATGAGTAAGGCAAACATAATTCAAAAGTCAAAAGTGTTTAATTGTCATGTATACTGACGACGGAACAATAACAATGGCCATGTACCTTTCCTTTACTGCATAGGTGAGTGGTGGAATCTGGGCATAGAAGATAATAATTTGTGGAAAATAAAATGGGATCACAGTATGATTAGTGTCGGTGAATACTTGATGGTACTCGGTAGCCTCACAGCGCCAGACATCTGGGTTCAATCCTCACTACGGGTGCTACCTGTATAGAGTTTGTGCGTTCTCCCTATGACTGCGTGGGTTTTCTCCAGGTGCTCCAGTTTCCTCCCACATTCCAAAGACGTGCAGGTTTGTGGATTAATTGGCTTCTGTGAATTATCCCTAATGTGTAGGATAGAACTAGTGTATGGGTGATCGTTGGACGCGAGGACTCAGTAGGACTGTTTCTACGCTGCAACTCTAAACTCTAAACTCTAAAAATACTTACTTGCAGCAGCAACCTGGCCACTCCCTCTTCTCCCCTCTCCCATCAGGCAAAAGGTATAGAAGTGTGAAAACACACACCTCCAGATTCAGGGACAGTTTCTTCCCAGCTGTTATCAGGCACCTGAACCATCCTACCACACTAGAGAGCGGTTCTGATCTACTGTGTTAAAGAAGGAACTGCAGATGCTGGAGAATCGAGGGTTACACAAAAAGCTGGAGAAACTCAGCAGGTGCAGCAGCATCTAAGGAGCGAAGGAGATAGGCGATGTTTCGGGTCGAGACCCTTCTTCAGGTCCTGATCTACTACCTACCTCATTGGTGACCCTTGAACCATCTTTGTTCGGACTTTACTGGCTTTATGTAGCACTAAATGTTATTCCCTCATCATGTATCTATACATCTATACCCGAAGTCCGGGTGGGCGGAGCGGCTGACGGAGCCCGCGGCTGGGGACCTGGTCGGCACCACAAAGGCGTGAAGTGGGGCACTGACATTGGTGAGGCCTCGGCGACGGTGAAGCGGTGGCAGCGGTGAAGCTACGCGACGATGGGGCCTCGGCGGCGGCGATGCGACAGTCGATGAGAGCGACGGTCGATAAGAGTCTGGAGGACCGCAGTGAGGAAGGGGGAAGAACAATGGAGGACCCGGAGTGGGGGAACCACCGTGAGGGAGGTGGGGGGGGGGGGGAGAAGAATGGAGGAGGGTGGGAGAACAAAGGACCCGGCGTGGGGGAACTGGGGGGGGGGGGGGGGTCGGGCAACAAAAGGTGGAGCCAGCGTGCTTTGTAACTTTGTCAGCACTGTAGGTGGCTGATCTTTGTAGACATTAGGAATGCAAGCAAAGAATCTCACTGTGCCTAGTATCATGTGTCAATAAAATATTCCATTCCATTCTATACTCTGTGGATGGCTCGATTGTAATCATGTATTGTCTTTCCGCTGTCTGATTAGCATGCAACGAAAGCTTTTCACTGTAACTCAGTACATGTGACAATAAATTAAACTGAGAAACTGAAAACTGGAAACCTTACAGGCCTTTAAATGTATCACACAAAGATAATATATAATAAACAATTTAAAAAAAAAAGAATTTATAACCACAATACTCGTGCCAATTGTCCTCAGTGCAACAAAGACATTCCATAGAATGTCATAGTTGAAGTGAGTCTGTGCAGCCTTCAAGAGCCTGATGGTTGGTGAAAAGTAGTTATTGGTGAATATGGTGCCTACACTTTTCAGACAGCTATATCTTCTTCTTGATGGTAGGAGTAAAATTAGAGCATGGACAGGATGATGTGAGTCTTTGATGATTTAGGCTGGTTTTCTGAGGCAGCACTTGCTAAAGATCCCTTCGATGTTGGGGAGGTCAGTACCTGTGATGAACCGGGCAGATTCTACCACTCTCTGAAGACTCCTTCATTCACTCTCCATCATTGGTACGATGGAAATAACCCACTTATTTACTTACTCCACCTGCTATATGACATGTGGGCTTCTGTTTTTGATTTTATGAATCAGATGGGCTGAATGGTCTATTTCATAGTTGTAACTTTTCTGTGATTCCTTTGTAATTCTAAGTGATTTTCAAACAAACACCCACAAGTAGAGTTGCTACCTTACAGTGCCTGAGACCCGGGTTTCCTGAATCTGACTACGGGTGCTGTCCACACAAAGTTTGTATGTTCTCCCTGTGACCTTCTGGGTTTTCCCCAGATGCTCTGGTTTTCTCCCCATTCTAAAGATATACAGATTTGAGGGTTAATTGGCTTAATGCTCACCCTATGCCAATCCACTCATACCTGGAATCATTATTGTATTTCCAAATAATTTCACATTTATGATGTTATACGTATTACATAACAATCCTCCATCATCTGCAATACTGGTGAATTACTGGAAGGATGAAGGGGCGAAGGATGTGCAGGGCAATTTTGTTTTACACAGAGGGTGGTGGATACCTGGAACACGCTGCCTGGGATGGTGGTGGAGGCAGATATAATAGTGGTGTTTAAGAGGCTTTTAGATAGCTTCATGGTTCTGTAGGGAATGGAGGGATCGTGTGCAGGGAGGCGAGATTAGTTTAGTTTGGCATCATGTTCGGACCAGACACTGTGGGCAGAAGGGCCCGTTTCCGTGCTGTATTCTTCTGTGCACAGGATAAGTCATGTTTGGTTCTAGTTTAGAAATACAGCGCAGAAACAGACCCTTCGGCCGACCGTGTCTGTGCAGACCAGCGATCCCCGTACAACCAACACTATCTTACGCACTAGGGACAATTTATGATATTTATTTAAGTGAATCAACTTGTGCGTATTTGGAGTGTGGGAAGAAACCAGAGCACCCAGAGAAAACCCACGTGGTCACGGGGAGGCCACACAGACAGCACCCATATTCAGGATCAAACCCGGGTCTCTGACATTGTAAGGCAGCGGCTCTAACACTACTCTTACCCATGTCTTTTGTACTTTCTGTTTCCACTGTTCTTTAAATGTTTCTTAAACAGAATGTTGTTCGCTTGACAATTAAATCCAGAACCCCATCAGAGTTATTCCCTTTTGTGTCCTTTACAACTCCCCCATCCCTTCTGCAATTTAAACTAACGTTCGCCATTCTGACAAAGGGTCTTTGACCATAAATGTTCTCTCTTTGTCTCTTCATACAGTTCCTACCTGACCTGTTGTTGCAAAAAAAAAAATGTTTTTATTAAACAATTAAGTGGTGGCTGTGATCCCAGACATTTGTTCCACACTGCAATTAACTCATTGCCTGACTCAGTGTGAATCTGTGTGAATCAGATATAAAGAATTGTCACAATTTACGATTTTTATACAGAATCATAGTGATACCGTGTGGAATCAGGCCCTTCGGCCCAACGTGCCCACCCTGGCCAACACGTCCCAGCTACACTGGTCCCACATGCCGTGTTTGGTCTATAGCCCTCCAAACCTGCTTTATCCATGTACCTGTCTAACTGTTTCTTAAACGTTGGGATAGTTCCTTCTTCAACTACCTCCTCTGGCAGCTTGTTCCATACACCCACCACCCTTTGTGTGAGAAAGTTGCCCCTCGGATTCCTATTACATTTTTTCCCCTTCATCTTAAAGCCATGTCCTCTGGTCCTCAATTCACCTACTCTGGGTAAGACTCTGTGCATCTACCCGATCTATTCCTCACATGAATTTATACACCTCAATAAGATCACCCCTTATCCCCCTGCACTCCAAGGAATAGAGTCCCAGCCTACTCAATTCCTTATAACTCAGACCCTCTAGTCCTCACAACGTCCTTGTAAATCTTCTCTGCACCCTTTCCAGCTTGACAACATATTTTCTATAACATGGTGCCCAGAACCGAAAACAATACTCTATATGCAGCCTCACTAACATTTTATACAACTGCAACATGACCTCCCAACAGCTATACTCAATACTGATGAAGGCCAATGTGCCAAATGCCTTTTTGACCACCTTATCTACCTGCGACTCCACCTTCAAGGAACCATGCACCTGCACTCCTAGATCCCTCTGCTCTACAAATCAGAATAATATAATCAAATATAAACAATAAAAAGATTTGTACATGCAAATTTTCTTCCTTGTCAGGAAGAGATTCCTTTTTGACAATCTACCCTTTTAAAATGGATATACCTCAAGTATTATACACTAGTAATAATGTCACCTTATTGCATATGTTTGCTTTTCATTAACTCAAACTCACTAAACTTGCAGATAGATATTTTACAAATAAACATTTGTCTAAAGGAGGGTCTGAAGAGTCACCTATCCGTTTTCTCCAGAGATGCTACCCAACCCGCTGATTTACTCCAGTATTTTGAGTCTACCTTCGGTATAAACCAGCATCTGAAGTTAATTTTTATTACAAATAAACATGTTATGTATCGTGAGAAGGAGAAAAAATTCAGTAAATAATGAATGATAATGTACTTGCACACATGAATTGTTCACTGAATGGACCAATTTGACTGAAATGTGGACGGCCTGGAGTGGAAGTGAATAAGATTGTCTTTGGTAAATTGCATTGAAACTGGAGCACCTGCGGTTTTATTCCCTGGGGGTTCTTCCCCTGCCTCTTGTTTTTGGGCATGCTGTACAATTTTACAGTTAAATGTTCAATTCAGAAAGCTACAAATAAATAGGTTAAGAATACATTTGTAAATGCACCGTGAGACAAAATTCATATTAGTTGTTGAAGAAAAAGATATTTCTGACAATTGAGATTCAAACATAACTAATAAGCCTTCATAGTTCAATAAATGAATGAAATGAAGCACATTGATCTTGGGATCATCAGGCTTTGTGCGTTCAATATATGAACGATTTGGAGAATCCCTCATCTCAGAACTTCTTTACAGGTCCTGGTAAGTGGTGAGACGAAGAAGCTCATTTCAAGGGTGATTATATGTCACATTCCCCAGATATGAACCAGAACAACGACCTGTGCCACTTAGGTGATTTTTCAGGCCACCAACGGCGACTGTCAGAGTGGAACAAACACACATCGCTTTCTTCACCAGCCCGTTATGCAGACGGGGGACAGGGCAAGTGGGGGGAGCGCTGTCTGAGTGAAATTCACACGGTGCAAAGCCAATGTGATACAGACACACACCGTGATGAACAGGGAGGTTGGCGCTGTAATTAAGATGGTGAAAGCACAGTGTACGGAAATGGTCACGTACTGTATGTCCTTTAAAAGAGGGGGGGGGGGGGAGAGGGGGGAAGAGAGGGGAGGATGGGGGAGAAGGCGTGGAGACAACTTTCAAGAAGCCAGAGATACATGGCTGTGAAGCTCGGCGGACATTAACATTACCGGTTGGTTATCTTTGGTTCTGAAAACTACTGCTTGTGATTTTTATGTGGCGACTGCATAGTCTCCTTCAGTCGCCTAAAAAGTCACCAAAGTGGGACAGGCCTATGACTCTCTGCCGATTTACAGGCACAAGAGAGGTGATAACAACTACAAAAAAAAATACAATAAATGATCAGCCATTCTAAGTGAACCAGACCATGATAGTACAAATAGCAAAGCATGCAGAGCAACCACAGTAGTGCAAAGTCCACAGTGGCTCAATGCTGAGGTCGGGTTTAATTTACCAGGAGCAGCACAGTGGTAGAGCTGTTGCCTTACAACGCCAGAGACCCGAGTTTGATCCTAACCGCGTTTAGACTGTCTGGAGTTTATACATTCTCCCTGTGACCAGGTGGGCTTTCTACTTGTGCTCCGGTATTCCTCCCACACTCTAAAGACATACAGGTTTGTAGGTTAATTTGGTTTGGTAAAATTGTAAATTGGCCCTAGTGCGCAGGATAGTGTTAATGTACGGGGTGATCGCTAATCGGCGCATTCTCGGTGGGCCGAAGGGCCTGTTTCCGTGCTGTATCAGTTATTAAAGATGGGATAGCAGCGCATTTGGAAAGTGGTGAAATCATTGGACAAAGTCAGCATGGATTTACGAAAGGTAAATCATGTCTGATAAATCTGATAGAATTTCGAGGATGTAACTAGTAGAGTGGATAAGGGAGAACCAGTGGATGTGTTATATCTAGACTTTCAGAAGGCTTTCGACAAGGTCCTGCATAAGAGATTAGCATACAAACTTAAAACACACGGTATTCGGGGTTCAGTATTGATGTGGATAGAGAACTGGCTAGCAGACAGGAAGCAAAGGGTAGGAGTAAACGGGTCCTTTTCAGAATGGCAGGCAGTGACTAGTGGGGTACCGCAAGGCTCAGTGCTGGGACCCCAGCTATTTACAATATATATTAATGATTTGGACGAGGGAATTCAATGCAACATCCCCAAATTTGCAGATGACACCAAGCTGGGGGGTATAGTTAGGTGTGAAGAGGATGCTTGGAGGCTGCAGGGTGATTTGGATAGGCTGAGTGAATGGGCAGATGCATGGCAGATGCAGTATAATGTGGATAAATGTGAGGTTATCCACTTTGGTGGTAAAAACATGAGGGTAGACTATTATCTGAATGGTGGCAGATTAGGAAAAGGGGAGATGCAATGAGACCTGGATGTCATGGTACACCAGTCATTGAAAGTAGGCATGCAGGTGCAGCAGGCAGTGAAGAAAGCAAATGGTATGTTAGCATTCATAGCGGAAGGATTTGAGTATAGGAGCAGGGAGGTTCTACTGCAGTTGTACAGGGTTTTGGTGAGGCCACACCTGGAGTATTGCGTACAGTTTTGGTCTCCAAATCTGAGGAAATACATTCTTGCCATAGAGGGGGTACAGAGAAGATTCACCAGACTGATTCCTGGGATGTCAGGACTTTCATATGAGGAAAGACTTGATAGACTCGGCTTGTATGCGCTGGAATTTTGAAGATCTTATAGAAACGTACAAAATTCTTAAGGGGTTGGACAAGCTAGATGCTGGAAGATTGTTCCCGATGTTGGGGGAGTCCAGAACAAGGGGTCACAGGCTAAGGATAAGGGGGAATTCCTTTAGTACCGAGATGAGGAAAACATTCTTTTCACAGAGAGTGGTGAGTCTCTTGAATTCTCTGCCACAGAGGTAGTTGAGGCCAGTTTATTGGCTATATTTAAGAGGGCGTTAGATGTGACACTTGTGGCTAAAGGGATCAGGGGGTATGGAGAGAAGGCAGGTACGGGATACTGAGTTGGATGATCAGCCATGATCACATTGAATGGCGGTGCAGGTTCGAAGGGCCGAATGGCCTACTCCTGCACTTATTTTTCTATGTTCTATGTTCTATCTCTAAAGCCTACAGATACAACATGGAAAAAAGGCCATTCGCCCCACCAAGTCCACACTAACCAACAATCACCAGTTCACACTAGTTCTACGTTAACCCAAATTCCCATCTGCTCCCGAAAGACTAGGGGCAATTTACAGAGGCCAATTCATCTACAAACCGGCGCAGTCTTTGGGATGTGGGAGGAAACCAGGGCACCCAGAGGAAACCCACATGGTCACAGGGAGAACATGCAAACTCCACACAGACAGGACCCAAGGTCAAGATTGAACCCGCTGTGAGGCAGCGGTTCCACCAGTTGCACCACCTTGCCGCCCAAACAGAATTAAGGGGAGGAAGCAGGATGGACATTTCATACACGCACCGTTCCCAGTAGTGGTTAGGTTTGTGTAGGGTAGTTCAAGAACCTGATAATCGATGGGAAGAAGTTGTTCTGGAATCTGGCGGAAATGGTTCTCAGGCTCCTAAACCTTCTTTTTGAGGGTGTCAGGAAGATGAGAGCATGACCTGGGCGGTGTGTGTGTTTGATGATATTAGCTGCCTTCATGAGGCAATGCCTCTCGTCGATCCCTTTGGCAATGCCCGATGGACCCAGAATTAGTTTAGTTTAGTTTAGAGATACAGCGAGGGAACAGGCCCTTCGGCCCTCCGTGTCCACGGTGACCAGCGATCCCCGTACACTAGCACTATCCTACAAACTAGGGACAATTTTTACCAAAGCCAATTAACCTACAAACCTGAATGTCTTAGAGGTGTGGGAGGAAACTGTAGCACCCCGGGAAAAACACTTGCGGTCAAGGGGAGAATGCACACATTCCATACAGACAAGGTTTCAAGGTCTCGACGCCAGTTTATTGTCACATGTACCAATTAAGGTACAGTGAAATTTGAGCTACCTGTAGTCAGGATTGAACCCTTGTCTCTAGCTCTGTAAGGCATCAACTAGTTCCACCGTTGCGCCTTTGTCCATTATTTTGGGCAGCCTCCTTTGTTCTTGAGCCTTCAAATCGATGCAACCAGTCAATGTGCTCTCCAATGTATATTTCAGTAACATCAGTATTCAGCAGCATCACAATGTTTAAGAAACATTTGGACCGGTACATGTATAGGACACGTTTCCAGGGGTATGGTCCAAATGCAGACCGTTGGGACTAGTGTAGCTGGAGCACATTGGTCAGCATAGGCAAGTTGGGCCAAAGGGCCTGTTTCCACACTGTATGACTCTATGACTCCATAACATGCTGAAGCTCCTCACACTGCCGAGGGAGTAGTTGGGGAGCTTTCTTACTGACGACAGCACGCTGGGCATTTCATCCTATTCCTACAGTTTAATGTGCATCATGACAGGATGAAGTGTTTAATATGCCAGATATCTGGGTCTCGAAATTGGATTGTGTAGCATTGGACTGCATTTTTCTATTAAAAAAAAACAATCTTACCAGTAAATTGTGAACTTATTACACCAGTTAGCAATTTATTTATTTTGCTGAACATTTATGCACAGGTCCACGAGGCCTACGGGAATGGGCGGAAATCGGGGGGGGGGGGGGGGGGGAGGGGGGTGGGAAGGGGAGGATGGACGTTTCCCCCCATGTTTTGAGAGGTGGGGGACAATCCCCCCTATATTTTGTGAAACATGTTGCAGCAAAACCGCCCAGGTCGGCGCCGACCCCACACTGCAAAGGCGTGTAGGTTTGTAGGTTAAGCGCTTCGATAAATTGTAAAGGGCCTGTCCCACCAGCATGCAACTCCATGCGATGAGCGCGACCTAACGTGATCGCTTGAGCTGTCCGGCATCGCGGTGCCGGTCCCACTTCGATCGCCGGAGCCGTGCGGAATTGTGCGGAGTTCGTCCCGACATCGCGCGGGGCTCCGAAAAACTGACCATGTTCAAAAATTCCGCGTGGCAACGGCTTGTCGGCTCGCAGTCGCCTCGACGCATTATGCGCCTCTACGTCGTGCCTCCGTGACCCTCTATGTAGGTGCCTCCGTGACCCTCGATGTGTGTGGCTCTGTGACCCTCTGTGTGTGTGTGTGCCTCTGTGCCCCTCTCTGTGTGTCCTTCTCTGTCCTGGCGAACTTAACTTTAAGACTGTTCCAAGTTCGTCTCACTTTGCGTCGCGTTGCACCACTCACCCGACCTCCGCGCGGCCCTCGCTGCCGGTTGGGTCGCGCTTGCCGCATGCAGGCGCATGCTGGTGGGAACGGCCCTGTACAGTAGGTATGTTACAAAACTTACCTTTACCGGCGCTGCACTTCTGCCGCTCCCCGTGTGTGCGACTTTCGCGCCTTGCAGAGGGGGGCGGGCTTAAAGTGCCGTTTTTCCACAGGCAGGACAAATCGATGAATGTCGGGCGATTTGGTTGCTGAAGAAAAATCGCTCCGACATTTCATCAATGGTGGTATTTTTTTAATTACTCTAGATTATTTATTAACTAGAGTAATTTAAAAATCACCTTCAAAAGCCGTGACTGCAGACAACTGGAAGCATTTTGCGTAGGGAAGAAAAAAAGGTAAATAGTTTATTTTTATATTAAAAGTTGGTTTTACGGGAGGCATTAATAATATTTTTATGTTGCGAAATGGGTTCCCCAAAAAATGTATGAACCCCCAATATTTTTCCCCCCGACTTCACTGCTAACCGCAACGTTCCAATCCACCGCATTCCGCTAAAACCCACTCGCTAGTTAATTTAAATGGCCATTAATTTACAGGCATAAAACACTAAAATCCTTCCATTTGGCCCAGAAATTCATGAAAATTAGATTTAAAAATTATGTTATATTGTGGATTATTGTGTGAATGTTATTTGGACACTTAGGCAATTTTAAAAAAGTTTATCTTTTCTTAAGAAATTGATAGATGTTTAGATCTACTCATTGAATTTTGTAATTAGCTACAATTAGATAACTAACTAATTATATGCTTTAATTTCAGGTCATCCAAGTAAGATTGTTTAATATTTGTTTCAGAATGCTTCAATCTATAATAACTGAAAATTTCATTGAGTTCTCTTAATTTTTAAGAATGTTATGGACATTTAACTTTTCCAGATCACAGCTTTTGAGTTAAGTCAATTGAAAGGCAATGGGAAGCAAGATGCTCATTTCCGAGTATGAAAATGGCCATAACTTTCTTAATACTGAAGATATGAAAGTAAATTAGGTGTCAAATTAAACTTCTTTTTATGCTTTATCTGATGGGATAAATTGCAGACTTGATTTTTAAAATCTCAAAATTTTGTAACATTGCTATGTACAGGGATCACCCGACCTCCGCGCGGCCGCCGCTTCTAGTTTGATCGCGTTCATCGCATAGAGTTGCATGCTTGTAGGGCAGGCCCTTTACTGGTCGGCGCAGATGACATGATGGGCCAAAGGACCTGCAGTCCCCAGGTCTGGCTGTAGCGCCCAGGTCTCCCGCATGCCCCGGGACTGGCTGCAGTTCCCAGGTCGCGAAAACTAATTGAAATAAAACACGCCTGCGGGTCGGCTGATTTCAGGTTACGGGCCACATTTGGCCCGTGGGCCGTAGGTTGTCGACTCCTGTAATGTTAGTCCTCATTATGTTCCCCCTCCCCAATGTTTTTAATGCGATTTCCACTCCCCGGGAGCGTCAATGGTTACAGGGAGACGGCAGGAGAATGGGGTTGAGAGGGAGAGATTGATCACCCATGTTCGATGGGCCAAATGGCCTAATTCTACGACTTATGGACATGAATTACGTAGTATCTGGACACAACAGTTGCAAATCTCGACATCTCTAACAACCCTTCTCCCAGCACCCCTTGCTTGGCCAATATCCCTTTAAACCTATCCTATCCTGAACTCATCGTCTCTCAAATGTCTCGTAAATGTTACGATAGAACCTGGCAGGTACATGGATAGGAAAGATTTGGAGGAATATGGGCCAAACGCGGGCAGGCGGGACTCGTGTAGATGGGACATGTTGGTCGGCGTGGGCAAGTTGGGCCGAAGGGCCTGTTTCTGTGCCGTAATACTATGACAAGAACAGACCCACTGAATCTGCAGACGTCGGTGGCCATTCCATTCACACGAATGCTGAATTAATCCATATTTAATTCTCCCCACACTCATCTCAGGAACCCCACCCCGATTCTAACACTCACCTACACAGTCGGGGGGGGGGGGGGGGGGGGGGATGTCTAGCAAGCATGTAGTGTACCAATCCGCATATTTGGGGGGGGGGGGCTGGGGTCATAGGGAGAACGTGCAAGCTGTTCACGGACAGTTCCCGAGGTCAGGATCGAACCCGTGTCTCCGGTGGCGCGAGTCTTGCCCCACGGTGCTGCCCCAGACTCGAGAGGCAGAGAAATTGCCTGGAGATGCAAGAGACTGCAGACGCCTGAGTCTAGAGCAAAACACGAAGTACTGGTGGAACCCAGCGGGTCAGACAGCATCTGTGGAAGGGAGTCTGAAGAAGGGTCCCGTCTGCCCATTTCCCTCCACACATGCAGCCTGGCCATCTGAGTTCCTCCAGCACTTTGTGTCTTGCAGTGGAATTATCTAGCTGGCTCCAACACAGTCTAGGGGGATACGTTGACGGGATGCGATGGGTGAAGGAGTGGACTAGGAGCCAAAGGAACTGCACCTGCTGGAATATTGAGCATATGCAGTTTCAGGTCTGGATCCTTCTGCAAAGTAGTGGGCTGGTTCATATGATCCACGATCACCAGACTGGACTGAAAATGCGCTTTCTTTTATTTTCTATGTCACAGAAGACAATCACTCAATTCTACAGGTATTGCAGCTGCGTCTCTTTCCTATTTGTCTAATCTTTCTCTTTCCGAGCGTCCTACCTTTAACCTGAGTGCATTTATTTCTCTTAAAGGCATCGATACTGTTGACCTCCCCCCTCCCCCCCAAAAAAAGTTCCCAATTATCCTATCATATATACAAAATGCTGGAGTAACTCAGCGGGACAGGCAGCGTCACTGGAGAGAAAGGGATAGGCGACGTTTCGCAGTCGAGACACTTCTTCAGAATCTAAGTAACCCGCTGAGTTACTCCAGTATTTCTGCCTCTTCTTCTTCTTCTTGGTTCTTAGTCCTCCAAACTATTTCAAATTGAATTTAAACTGGAGGTGGCGGAGGGTATAAACCAGCATCTGCAACCTGTATCCTATTAGTTTAGTTTAGCGCTGCCGTTCCGAATAGGGGACCTGGTGGAAATATCCGTCAGGCGAGTGCCCGTCATTTTCAGCAAGGTGAGTGCAGCGTTAAAAGGGAGAGAGAGTGAGAGTGAGAGGGAGATGGCTGGAGAGACAGATAGGACCATAGCAGGGCGCTAGGCAACTGGCGCTGTGCGCTGCTACTGGTTACCTCCAAGATCGTTAACCTGTTGCTCAAAGCGCCACCTCTCACTTATTGGCTGACGGGACCGATTATGCCCGAGTGACGATGTGGCGGATTAAAACGATGCGGAGAGGGAGAGGCAAGATATAGCTGTTCGTATTTTTTTTGGAAGCACACAGTCACGGCGCCGGAGCGGAGCAGACCAGACCACCCCCAAGAACAACAACAGCAAAAAACACTCCCAACAAAATGTAAGTGGTGTATTTTAGTTTTGTCACAAACAAAACAGGGAAAAAAAACTTATTTCCTATTAACAAAAACAAAAAAATGTTTTACAATATTGTCAAGTCAGCAGAAGGTGCAGCAATTTTTCAAAAGTTGACACATTGGTTGCAGGGTGACAATGTATGTTGTTTTCAGAAGTTGATACGTTGCTTCCAGGTGTTTTAATGTTTTAAGTGGAAAGGTTGTTAGTTGCGGGAAGAGTTTTGCACCCTTATTAAGAGTTATATATTAGGCAGCAAGAATCGCCCTGCACGGCTCGGGGAGTTGGTAATTACACGCGAGACTGTGAACTTCGTCGCGTTGTTTATGCTACCTGTTCTTTTTTTTTCGTTAAAAAAAAGTTAATTTGAATTCGAGCCCGTGGACGGAATAAACACGGCGTTTTTTTTTTAAAGAGAATCCAGGCGCTGAAAGAAAAGCAACATGTGTAGGAAGGAACTGCAGATGGCTGGTTTAAACCGTAGATAGACACAGAAAGCTGGAGTAACTCAGCGGGACAGGCAGGCAGCATCTTTGGAGAGAAGGAATGGGTGACGTTTCAGGTCAGTCTGAAAAAGGGTCTCGACCCGAAACATCACCCATTCCTCCTCTCCAGAGACGCTGCCTGCCTGTCCCGCTGAGTTACTCCAGCTTTTTGTGTCCATCTTCTGCTGAAAAGCAACAGTTTAGATTATAAACAAGAACAACGTCCAACGCGTTTTCCCCAAATCAAATTGCATTCAGTTTCGTTTTTAATTTTCGAGTTAAGTTTAATTTTCAATATCTCTCTCTACTTTTTTGTAGAGGTAGGATGTGGCTCTTCGATAAGATCAGAGGTTCGGTTGAAAACTTGAATCGCGCTGGCGAGGCTGGCGGCCGGGACAAGCAGCCCAAGGGTCCCGTGTTCAGCAACGTGTTGACTCCGGACAAAATCCCCGATTTCTTCATCCCTCCCAAGTTCACAATCAGCTCGTCCGAAGGAGCGCCGGCCGAGAACGGCGAGAACCGGCAGAAGAAGTCGAACTTGAAGGCGTCCACCTCCGAGCAGATCTTCGTGGCCAAAAAGCCACAGGGGAGCCCGAGGATGAAGATGAAAACGTCCTCCGAGGCGGGCAGCAGCAACCTGTTGAAAGTGGCCAACAGGCACATCATTCAGATCGAGAGCGCCGACGAAACCAGCTCCGATGGCGTGGCCGAGACTGGCTGCAACACCAACTATGACCCTCAGTCGCAAAGTGCCATGTCCCTGCCTTACATCCCCCTAACCCAGACCTCCTACGGCTTCTCCACCTTAGTGGAGAGTCCACACACAAGGCGGAAGGAGTCACTCTTCCACGCTGACCACAGCAGCCCCGTCACCTCGCCCAGCTCGCCGAGGAAGCGGGGATCCGGCCACAGGAGCAACGGCGAGAGCCAGCACCTCAACCCGCCAGAGTTCAGCCTGTCCCTGGCGAGTACCTACAGATACTTCAGCGGTGGCGACAGCGACACCGCTTCCTCCGCAGAGTCCTCCCCCTTTAACTCGCCCCTTCTCTCCCGCTCGGTCTCCGGGACGTCCCTGCTCAAGATGTTCAGCCACGAGAACCTGGCCAAGCACTGCAAGCCTCTGCAGTCCTTCACCCGCAACAGCTCCCTGTCCACAGACGAGTGCAGCTCCACCGATGCCAGTCCCAACATCTCCAAGAGGCTCAGGTGTCCCACACCTCCAGCTGGTGGACCTCCAGCTTCACAGGGTGTCCTTCCCTTGAGCTTGCTCCATTATCAAGACCGAGTCCACAAGGAGCACACCGTCCGCCTTAACAGAGGGGGTGCCATCAGGTTGGCCGCTGAGTATGACAGCACCAATGCCCGCCTTCGCATACGTGTCATCACTGCCGAAGACCTTTACGACAAGACCTTGGACAACAAGACCATCAACTGTTGTGTCATCTTGTACCTGACTCCCGGGAAGGTGCAAAAGCAACGCAGCACCATCATCAAGAACAGCCGGAATCCCATCTTCAATGAAGATTTCTTCTTCGATGGGCTCCCACTTGACGAGTTCAAGAGGGCAGCATTGAAGCTGAAGGTGATAAACAAAGCCTCCAGCCTCAAGCGCGATGCAGTCCTTGGTGAAAAAGAACTGAAATTGTCATTGCTGCTCCCTTTCTTCTGATGTTGGCGGGTTCGCTGCCCCTGTCAGGAGATGAGGTGTCACCTTCCCATTAAGAAAAGGGCATTCTCCTGTCTTTAGCTTATATTTGACTAACTTAAATTGCATGCCTGACTGAGACATCTTGAACATTCTCAAGAGCTAAAGACATGGGTCTCCAAACTTAGAGATGAAAGGTGAATATCACTTTTACTAAAGTGAGTTTGGCCCTCAGAGAAAGTTAATATCTTTTTTTCAACCTATTTGTGAATATTAACATCGCTACTGAATGAGAGCCTATGTGGCAGAAGACAAGATGGACTCCAGGCTGAGAAGAGGACTTTCCAAGATGGGACTGAATGGCATTGATAGAGGAGGAGTAGGGTTCTCTCCGCTGGTACTGATTCACCCTCCACTGAGCACACTCTTGACAATTCTGCATCAAATTGATGTAAAGAATAATATTTGTTCCAACAAATATGATGAAGATTCTACAGGGCTTGGCACACATCCTGTGAGCCATGAAGCACTTTGCAATTTCATTAGCGGGTCTAAGAGCTCTGGAAAGTCTCACTTGTACTGTAAGTGGGCATATCCAGTGCGCAGACTGTGAGAACGTTTTGGTCAGCTCGGGAGAATCGACCTGACACTCGTCCCTCCCGACTCAAGGCAAGACGCCAAGTTGAAGACGGTCACAAATGTGAAAGGGAGGAATGATTCACATGAAAAACATGAGATGTAATTAATTTTTGTTAAAGTTTTTGAGACTGAAATGTACATATTGAGAGACGAGTGTAAAATGATGTTCAATCATCATACATGAGGTGTGCTTCATGCTGGCTTGGATATAATACATCAGTAATAATTTGACTTGTTTCTGAGTACATACTGCATGAATATGGTTCATTGCAGAAATGTGACACAAGTTATTTTACTTAACAATGGTTTGATAAACTACCTACTGCCACAGAAAAGTTTTGGATTAACATTCTCACTGAAGGAAAACTTGCATTATTATGTACAGGTGTTATTATAACTTGTATATTATGAAGTCTGAAGAAGGGTCCCAACCCGAAACGTCACCTATACTTTTTCTTGAGAGATATTGCCTGACCCGCTGAGTTACTCCAGCATTTTGTGTCTATCTTTGTGATAAACCAGCATGCGCGGTTCTCTGTGTCTACTCTTGTATTATTAACCGTTTGCTTCTGGCGGATTCTTTTGTAAATGGATGTGTGGTATTATCAGTGTAACACTGCCTGATTATAGTATGTCCATGCTCGAATGTGGCTTCATAGAGGTGAGTTTCTAAATAGCGTTTGATAGATTGGTATTTCTGTATTGCACAGAAATACCGCTGTGTGCATGCTTGGTGAGAAACAAATAAAGCATAATGCCCATCACTGTCATTGACTGAGAAAGTTATAGTGAAATTCAGATTACAGCTGGATTTTTTGTGTTTGCACAGAGAAGCCCATATATCTTCATTAGTCTCTGACTTGCAGTGGCAAAATCAAATTTGTATTGATTTATTTATTTTCATCAATCTAAATGGTAGGGAGTTGGACTTAGCATTGCACCAATAAAGGATTTGAAATTGCCTTGGAAAATAATTTATGTCAGTGAAATTCATTGTGTCTTTATTCAGCTGTATTTATGTCAGACTGAATTAATGAATGCAGAGCTGAAATTAAATTAGCATGGCAAAATCACCTGGGACTCAATGCCAATGCAAAAATGATAGCTTTGGCATTTGAAAGTCACTTTGAAATTTACAATAACTTGCTCAGTTCTGCAATACACACATATATATATATATATATATATATATATATATATATATATATATATATATATATATATATATATATGTGTGTGTATAAATATATTGCATAAATAGCATTATATATATATATATATAATGCTATATATATATATATTTTGCTCTGCAAATATAGAGTTGTTGTTTGCATTCTGTTTTTATATATTATATGTAAAAAATAGATAATGTATAAAAACAGACAAGCAAATAGCAACTTTATTTGCAGACAAAAAAAGTGATTGACTTTAAAAATAAATCTGCCTCTAAATTCATGGCAAACTAATGTTAAGTTTACCTTTTTAGGATTATAAAAGGTATTCCACTCTTGCTGTAATTCTAATGAAGCTCCAGTTGTGTGGTTAAATCAAGCAATGGGTCATTTACTTCTCATTTCCTAGAGTACTGCAAAAACTAGTCAGTTTTGACTAGTGTAATCTCATCACTCTCTGATTTTTAGGATCGTAGTGAAATGTATGGCACAGAAGGGGATCATTTTAATTAACGGAGATTTCATAAATTGCACAACCTATATGACTGAGCTGCCGCCATAGAAATAAATCTTTTATAAGTAATTTGTATGAAATCCCTCACAAAATTCTACATATTTTATGGAAATTGTATAAACCTAAATTATTATTTGATTCTACTTAAATGAGAATGACTGTTTACATTTTGTGCAGAGTGTTGTACAGACTCTTCTAGACGTTGTAATCTGCCTCCTTTTTGCTACTTAATTTATTATGCCAGAAATTGTGTTATTGACAATCAGGCTTCAAGAAGCTGTACTCCTGTGGTTTGCACTGTTCACTCTGTTCTGGTTTGTAATTGTAATTTAAATGTATAAAATCTTGTGGATAAATAGAATCTGCACAATGGATTGAATCTGTTAATTAAAAAATAATCCATGGCATTTTTGTTCTGCTTATTTCTTGCAATATTTGCGCATGTGAAACATATTGCAATTGCAGCAATGCACATTGGTTGCTTTCCTCCTCGGGGATAAAATATATTTGCATCTGCAATACAAATTTTCACGTTCGTGACATTAATGTTGGAAGTAGTGAACGCTGATGTTTTTAAGGGCTCATTAAGAGACATCTGTAATCTGAAGCTTTGCTGTAAGGCATGTGGAAGCCAGCATCATCTAATGCATTCTGCAGCTCTCAAAAAAACCTGTTGCTTAGCATGTTCTCAGATCAACTCCAAATTCAATTCTGATTTAAATAAAGTTCATTAGTTTTAAAAACAATTAGCAACCATAATTATTGCTGTGTACTGAATCAGTAAGGACTCATCTTAAAAGACACCCAGATTCTAGCAACAGACTGAACACCCACTCAGTCCGCCTTGGCCTACGTGATTTCCCAGGCGCCAAACACTCTAACTCCGCTTCCCATACCCACGCTGATCTTTCTGTCCTAGGCCTCATCCGTTGTCAAAGTGAGGCCAAAAATAAATTGGAGGACAGCATCTCACATTTCATTTGGGCAGCTTATCAATCAATTAATCAATCAGATTTATTGATCACATACACAATAAAGTGCAGTGAAATGAATTTGCCAGCAGCGGTACAATAAAAAAGAACACACAATACACAATAAAAATTGAACACAAACATCCACCACAGCATTCGTCACTGTGGTGGAAGGCACAAAGTATAGTCAGTCCTCCTCCATTTTCCCCCGTGGTCGGGGCCATAACCTTCGCGGTCGCCGCTGCGGGCGGCAAGATGACAGGCCCTCTCGTCTGGAAAGTAAGTCCCGAATCGGTGCTTCCCTACTGGAGAAAGCGGCTTCAGAATGACGGAGGCCACAGGCCGGAGGTCGGAGCAATTCTCCAGGGATTCCCGGCGAGGGATCCCGCTCCGGAAGGTAAGTTAGTCCACGTCGCGCCAGCGGCTAGAAGCTCCGCAGCCCACGGCATCAAGATGTTGGAAGGCCGTGGGCCGGCGGGTCGGAGCTGTTCTCCGGGGGTCCCCAACGAGGGATCCCATTCTCCGGACGCCACGCCCACGTCTAGAAGCTCCGCAGTCCACAACCCAGGGGTATGAATATTGATTTCTCAAACTTCAAGTAACCTTTGCATCCCCTCTCTCTCCATCCCTCCACCAACCTAGTCATTGTACTCGTTTTACTGTTGTCTTGTTGAGTTCCTCTGCATACTCATCACCTATCCCACAGCCATCAATGGCCTATTGTGTGCTCCACATTTCCTCGATTATCATTGCATTTTCCAATTCCTCCATTCATTTCTCCTATCTCTCAGTCTGAAGAAGTGTCTCGATTCGAATCGTGACCTATTCCTTTTCTCCTGACCCACTGAGTTACTCCAGCCTTTTGTATTATGTTGTCCAGCAGAACACCACATCAATAATGAATACTAGACAGTGGGACCCGTTGGGTCCTATGTTCACATGGGAGGGCTGGTCCCTCAACGCAATATTCCACCTCTCCACCATGTCAAGTCGTCAAGTCAAGCACAGTGAGTGCAGGGCCAACAATCCATTTCAATCCATTTCATGTCAAGTCAATCCATTTCTAGTCAAGTCAAGCACAGGGCAGGCGGGGCCACCAGCAATACAATCCACTTGCTTTAATTTCAGGTGAGGTCACGCAAAGCAAATGCAAAGCAAAACCAAAAGCACAGGGCTGGCGAAACAACTCATTTCATTTCATTTCCATTTCCATATCAATTTCAAGCACAGGGCAGGCCAAACAACTCATTTCATTTAATTAAGGGCTAACAAATAATTTATTGAAAAACACATTAAGGGTTAACAAATGATCATTCATTGCAAGCACATTACTGGCTAACAAATCATTTATTGCAAGCACATTAAGGGTTAACAAATCATCATTCTTTGCAAGGATATTGCTGGCTAACAAATCATTTATTGCAAGCACACGAAGGGTTAACCACATAAAGCGCATAACCACATAAAGCACATAACCACATGATCACATAAACCACATAAAGCGTAGACTCACAGTTCAGTAGATCACAGCAGAATCAGAGTTGTGGCCTCTTCCTTGTGATCTTCCAGAGTGACTCACTCATGTCGAGGGGTTTATAGTCCTGCCCCCGCACGGAAGGTGCGTTATCTTCATCATGGTGATTGACAGGCGATAGGACCAATCAGCTGATCTCAAGATTTTTTAAACATTCATAACCTTTTAATTTTTAATCGATTGGAAAAGTCCTCAGTGCTGCCTCAGCGGAGGAGAACTGTGAGTAAGATGGCCAAAAATCATAGCGGGATATGGTAGCGTTTTCTTTCTAAAATCAATATACAGCGTGGACAGGAAGTGGTCCAGATGAAACTTTTAGTTATATAGATGCTGGCACACACAGTACAGTGAATTCACCCGATGAGCTTTATTTCTCAAGACAAACAAGAGAGTCTAGAATCATCCCCATAACATTTTCTCCTCCTTCCCCTCTTAACTCCAGGGTTTATGAAGGGTAGGTCTGCAGGATTGGGTTAATTGGTCCAATGGCCGTTAATTGGATTTGGCTGTGGCTCGTTTGCCTTTGGCCAGAAGTGGACCAAAAAGGGATGTGTCATCAAAGTATGTATCCATGATCTTCACATGTCATTGAAATATTTAAATCCCTGCCATACATGATGCTCAATGGCCAGATCAAGTCTTTCAACCAATTTGCCTTTGAAACTGATGAAAGTTGTGGAATTGCAACCAGCTAAAGACAGGCTTAGAAAGGTGAACATGCCTCTTGTGTACTTTGCTAGATCTCACCTGGAGTCCTGCAACAGACCTTTTGCTGATGAGATTTCACAGTGCACCTTGATCCATTTCAGACTTGGTTCACAATCCAAGATTTCATTGATTTCAAGAGAATGTTTGGATGAAGATTTAGAAGGAAAATGGAAAGGAAATTACTTTATTAAAGCTATTTTTGTTCAGATTAATGCTCTATATTGCACAGGCAGATGAGCTTGGTTCAGTTTAGTTCAGTTAAGTTTATTGTCACATGTACTGAGGTACAGTGAAAAGGTTTTTTATTGCGTGCCATCTATAGTGTATGGATACAGGACAAAGGGAATAACCTTTAGTGCAAGATAAAGTCTCGTAAAGTCTGATTAAAGATAGTCCTAGAGTCACCAATGAGGTAGATGGTAACTCAGGGCCGCTCTCTGGTTGTTGATAGGATGATTTCAATTGCCTGATACTATCTGGGAACAGTTTACCTTGGCATTTTGAGCTGAAGGGCCTGTTCCTGTACTGTATTTTTCTCTCTTCTACATCTTAAATTGAGTTTTTAGTTTACTTAATTTTACTAAACAATTATAAAACAACTCTAATGGTTCTTAAATATCTCAGTGATAACTTTAAGACAGGGGGAAACCCTACTCCGTTATCCACTGGGAATGGTCAGTGTGTTTTTATTGTCACGTGTATAAACACACGGCAAAACTCTTTATTATATACAGTTCAGTAAAGTATTGCCATTCCCAAGCACAGTCCCCAATTAGCAAAGTGTACAGAAATAATCCACTAAGACCATATGCAAGAGGCACCAGCTTTTGGTGCCATGTTCAAAGTCCAGTCCAGTCCCAGAGTTCAAGGTCTTATGAGCAGTGCCCGATCCAGGTGAGCCCCAGGCTGCTGCAGGGCCTCCAACCGTCGCCTTCCTTGGACATGTGGATCGACCAGCGAACCGTCCCTCTCCTCGCCTGTCCAAAGTCTAACATTTGTCGTTAGAGGCAGGGTTTCTACACTGTGGCGCCAAAGGTCTTGTTGTATCCAGACCTCAAGGTACGGAGGGGCAACAATATGAACATGAAGGGTTTGGGAGACCATCCAGGGGAATGGAGATCAAAACGGGATGATCAGACCCAATGTGTAATGTTATACCAGCTGAAGAAGCTGAAGACTCTTAAAAGACTTCTACCACATATCTAACCAGTACAAAGTAGGCCGCCAGGATTAAGCCATAGCTTCCCCTTCTCTGTCGCCTGTCTTTGGTCTGCCACCTTATTCCAGCAGAGCTCAATCTAAGACCAAGGAATAAAATATCAGCTTCTGACTCCATCTCATGACATCCTTTCCATATTTCCAAATAATTAGCTGCAGATCGGCACAAATATTTCATTTATGTTTTTTTTGCTGGAGCTCCATGCCTCTTGGGTACTTGTCTTTGATTTACAAACCTATTTTGCACTACAAAGAATAGCATGCTATTTTCCACCCATTAGCACACACTGTAGCAAAATACTATTCTAATGTATTTTGGCCAGCTTTTTACATTTACGACAAATTGCTTAACAAAACATTTTTAGGAATGCATCTCTTTCATAAATCAAGGAATGGCTGCAAACCAGACCCCGCCTCATTTTCCTGTTGTTTCAGAATTCATTTGTCATCTCCTGCTTGGCATGCAAATTACGCGACCTCGTGGTCGCGTTGAGGCGCGACGGTCCCGCGAAGCTCGCTCGCGATTTAATGTGTATACACAGCCGTCTGGAGCGCGTGACGTCATTTGAAGATGGACACAAAGCTGGAGTAACTCAGTGGCACCGGCAGCATCTCTGGAGAGAAGCAATGGGTGACGTTTCGGGTCGAGATTCGTCATCAGTCTGAAAATACCGACAGGGGTTTCTGCGGCAACAGACGGGATTCAAGGATGGTGTGCTGCCTTCCTGATGCCAGGATCCAGGATGTCACGGACAGAGTGCAGAAAATCTTCAAGGGCGAAGGTGAACAGCCGGAGGTGGTAGTGCATGTCGGCACAAACTATGTCGGAAAGAAGGGGATGAATATTCTGCAGCGTGACTTTAGAGAGCTCGGAAAAATGCTGAAAAGCAGGACCTCCAGGATGGTTAATGACCCCAGAATTAACAGGAAAGGAAGCTCACAAAGGGATAGGAGAGTATGGCCAAGTGTAATAGGGATCGATGTGAAAGGTGAGATGCGTAAGGAATTAAAAGTATGGTATATGAATGTGCAAAGTATAAGTAAAGTAGATGAGCTTGAGTCTCAGTTAGAGGTTGGTAGATTTGACATTGTGGGGATTACTGAGACGTGGCTGCAGGAGGATCGGCCTGGGAACTTAATATTCAGGGTTATACATCCTATGGAAAGGACAGGCAGGTGGGCAGAGGAGGGGGGGTAGCTCTGCTGGTGAGGGATGGAATTCAGTCCCTTGCGAAGGAAGACTTACGGACTGACGAGGTTGAGTCACTGTGGATTGAGTTCAGGAATTGTAAAGACACTAATTAGTGTTATTTACAGACCCCCAAATAGTAGCCCGGATGTAGGCTGTACGTTGCAGCAGGAGTTAAAACTGGCATGTAACAAAAGTAATGAGGAACTGAAAGAAATTTTCATTAGGCGAGAAATGGTATTGGGTAGGCTAATGGGACTGAAGGATGATAAATCCCCTGGGCCTGATGGTCTGCATCCCAGGGTCCTCAGGGAGGTGGCTCTAGAAATAGTGGACGCATTGGTGATCATTTTCCAATGTTCAATAGATTCAGGATCAGTTCCTGTGGATTGGAGGATAGCTAATGTTATCCCACTTTTCAAGAAATAAGCGAGAGAAAAAACGGGGAATTCAGACCAGTTAGCCTGACTTCGGTGGCGGGAAAGATGCTGGAGTCAATTATTAAAGAAGTAATAATGGAGCATTTGGATAGCAGTAAAAGGATTAGTCCAAGTCAACATGGATTTATGAAAGGGAAATCATGCTTGACTAATCTTCTGGAATTTTTTGAGGATGTGACAATAAAATGGATGAAGGGGTGCCAGTGGATGTAGCGTATCTAGACTTTCAGAAAGCCTTTGATAAGGTCTCGCACGGGAGAATGGTGACTAAAATTAGAGCACATGGTATTGGGGGTAGGGTGTTGACATGGATAGAAAATTGGTTGACAGACCGGAAGCAAAGAGTAGGAGTGAACGGGTCCTTTTCAGAATGGCAGGCAGTGGCGAGTGGAGTGCCGCAAGGCTCGGTGTTGAGGCCGCAACTGTTTACCATATATATTAATGATTTGGAAGAGTGAATTAGGAGCAACACTAGCAAGTTTGCGGATGACACAAAGCTGGGTGGCAGTGTGAACTGTGAAGGGGATGTTAGGAGGTTGCAGGGGGACCTGGACAGGTTGAGTGAGTGGGCAGATGCATGGCAGATGCAGTATAATATAGATAAATGTGAGGTTATCCACTTTGGCGGCAAAAACAAGGGGGCAGATTATTATCTCAATGAGGTTAGGTTAGGCAAGGGGGAGGTGCAGCGAGACCTGGGTGTCCTTGTACACCAGTCACTGAAAGTTCGCATGCAGGTGCAGCAGGCAGTGAAGAAAGCTAATGGAATGTTGGCCTTCATAACAAGAGGATTTCAGTACAGGAGTAAAGAGGTTCTTCTGCAGTTGTATAGGGCTCTGGTGGGATCACATCTGGAGTATTGTGTGCAGTTTTGGTCTCCTAATTTGAGGAAGGACATCCTTGTGATTGAGGCAGTGCAGCGTAGGTTCACGAGATTGATCCCTGGGATGGCGGGACTGTCATTTGAGGAAAGATTGAAAAGACTAGGCTTGTATTCACTGGAGTTTAGAAGGATGAGGGCGGGATCTTATAGAAACATATAAAATTATAAAAGGATTGGACAAGCTAGATGCAGGAAAAATGTTCCCAATGCTGGGTGAGTCCAGAACCAGGGGCCACAGTCTTAGAATAAAGGGGAGGTCATTTAAGACTGAGCTGAGAAAAAACTTTTTTCACCAGAGAGTTGTGAATTTATGGAATTCCCTGCCACAGAGGGCAGTGGAGGCCAAATCACTGGATGGATTTAAGAGAGAGTTGGATAGAGCTCTAGGGGCTAGTGGATATGGGGAGAAGGCAGGCACGGGTTATTGATAGCAGACGATCAGCCATGATCACAATGAATAACAGTGCTGGCTCGAAGTACTGAATGGCCTCCTCCTGCACCTATTTTCCATGTTTCTATGAAAAGAAGGGTCTTGACCCAAAACGTCATCCATTGCTTCTCCTCTGAGATGGTGCCGGTCTCGCTGAATTATTCCTGCATTTTGTGTCTATCTTCAATTTTCTTGGCCCCGCTCTGGGAGTAGAAGTGGGGGCGGATCCGGACCGCAACGGCCGTGAGCCCCAGGCCGAGTTCAGCGATTGTTTGCCTGCTTCTGCTGCTGTTGGAGGTGAGACGTTGCGTCGCTCCAGGGTCTTGGGCCTGTCCCAAATTGGCCGTCAGTTACGCGACAGGCTGCTGGCGTGCAAAAGTGTAGTTTGCTACAAGAATTTCAGAGCCCCGCGCGATGTCGCGCACAACTACATACCCCTCCACGCTTCTCAGTGGGACCGGCCCCGCGCGGCCATACGATGCCCGTACACCTCATTTGCGTGCGAAGGACAAGTAAGGCCCTTTAGAGTCAAAGAGTCATAAAATATGGAAACGGGTCCATGTCGACCAAGATTCCCCGTCCACACTAGTCCCACTTCCCTACATTTGGCCTATATCCTAAATCTTTCCTATCCATCTTCCAGTTCAAATGTCATAGTCGGACAGCATGGAAACAGGCCCTTCGGCCAACTTGCCCAGGCCAACCAACATGCCCCATCTACACTAGTTCCACACATGATTCAATTATTTAACGTGTCTTTTAAGTGTCTTATTCTTATCTCCAATTCCACCATCACTGACCTCCTCTTTTGTTCCTCCTCCCTGTGCCCACCCTGGAAGATACTAATTCTCTCTCTCTTCTCCACACATGCTGCTTAATTTGCTGAGTATTTCCAACATTTTCTGTGTTTATCACAGTCATAAGATAGGAAACAAGTTGGACTTCCTAGCTAAAAAAGACAGATTTTAATTTCAAGGATGCAACAATCACATAATAATATTCTACTGTATGGTGTTATGATCATTAAGATTCTCACAAGGTATTTGAACATTGTAGGCTTTTCAAAGCATAGCATTCAAGATTGGTCCTCAGATATAGATGAATGGATCTTAGGGAAATATAATAAGGGATAGGATTAGAATTAGGCCATTTGGCCCATCAAGTCTACTCTGCCATTCAATCATGGCTGATCTCCCTCCAAACCCCATCCCCCTGCCTTCTCCCCAGTTCCACTGACACTTGTACTAATCAAGAATGAGTCTATCTCTGCCTTAAAAATATCCACTGACGGCCTCCACAGCCTTCTGTGGCAACGAATTCCACAGATTCACCACCCTCTGACTAGAGACCATAGAGATTTGGGTCTCAATGTTTTTAGACATGGAAAGTTGTGTTAAGCAGGTGGTGCAAGATGGAAAAAATTCTATTGCATATTAAACCAAATTTACTTTACATCCATTTGGAACTTTCCACCAGGGGGATGGAGTACACAGAAGTGTACACACCCCATCTGCACTAATCCCTCCTGCCTGCATTTGGCCCGTATCCCTCTAAACCTATCCTATCCATGTACCTGCCCAAATGTTTTTTTAAGCATTGTGGAACTACCTCCTCCGGCAGCTCGTTCCATACATATAACACCCTTTGTGCAAAAGAGTTGCCCCTCAGGTTCATATTCAACCTTTCACCTTAAAACTATGTCCTCTGGTTGTTGATTCCCCCATTCTGGGCAGGAAATTCTGTTTGTCTACCCAATCTATTCCTCTGATGGTTTGGTAAACCTGTAAAAGATCTCCCCTCATCCTCCTGCGCTCCAAGAAATAAAGTCCTAGCCTGCTCATCCAATTCCTATAGTTCAGGCACTCAACTCCTGGCAATATCCTCATAAAACCTCTCTACACCCATCTTCTGCAGCTTATCAACCAACATCTTTTCGATAACAGTGTGAGCAAAACAACACAATATTACTATACTATAAGTAGGGAGAGGGAGACCCAAGAATTAAAGAGAGGGTCAGTGCATCATTCTGGGTGGGGCGAGGAATGGACAGGGATAATAGGTAGGGTTTGCCTGATAGCTTGTTGAGACGGCAGTGGGGAGGGAGTTGCAACAGGCGTATGGATCCCTGAGGGAGAGGTGGCATAAAGGTTACAATTATATAAAGTGGGCTGGTCCATTACCAGGTTCCAGTGCTTACTCCCTGGGCAGGGACATACGTTGCATACATTTATGGCCCACCATGTATGTCAAACCACCTCCATGTGTTTGCACAAAATCCTGGGCATTGTCGAGCACATGGGCTGTGAGGAATATCTTTGGAAAACCAAAACACAAAGTGCTCATAAATGTAGCCACAAGGAACTGCAGATGCTAGAGCACAAAGTGCTGAACTAGCTCAGCAGACCAGGCAGCATCTCTGGAGGACATGGATAGTGCACATCGATAAAGTGCTAATCAATAACATTTCTAGTGCTGAATTCTTGTGACATGAAACTGTAATAAATTGATTTACTGACAGACAGAAGGTGAGTTGGATCCAGTGCCTCTTGCTTTTTTGGAGGCCATTATTTTTGTTTTGAACCATTTGGCCATTAAATGGCATCGTTTTGTGGATTTAAGCAGAATCCTGTTAGATAACATGATTTTACATGGTAAACCACCTAAGTGGGAAATCCAGGATTATCTTTAATCTGCCACTTCTGCCATTAAGAGAAAATCTGAAAGGAATTAATGCAAGTCCATAGCTGGAACCCCTCAGGCCCAAAAAGCTAAATGCCAAGGATGGTCAATTCAGAAATACCATAATACTGACAGCAGAGTGCCCTTTAACTCCCTGAGGTAATCTGCAGTGCCTTCATGAGATGCCGGAGCAATCTCGATGCTTGCAATGATCCATCAGCTCTACTGGTCAATTTTCGGATATCCTCTTACAAATGAGTAGATTTATTGAATTCACTTTTACAACCTGCCACAGAAAGGTTTATCATCATGGCTTCATGGCTTCTCAGTCGCCGAGCCCGGTAGCATAACATTGATTCAGGTGTCTTAAAAATTCACAAGATAGGAAAATTGAGCTAAAAAAACTGGCTGTGCTAACAAATATTGGCTGTGCATGCATCCAAGTGAGTTGGAGGGTGTACGCCCTGTGATGAAGAGAAGGCATCTCAAGCTTGAACTAAGTAGGAGGATTTAAAAGGAACCTCACATGTCAAATGCAAATTTGATGGCGAAAGGCAAGTGAGATTTAAAACACAGAACAAGGAAAAGTGCAGTTCAGCAAAAAAGCACTTCAGCCCACAATGTCTGTGTGCAACATAATGCCAAGTTAAATTAATCATCTGTGCCAGCACGTGATCAACATCCCTCCATTCTCTGCATATCCATGTGCCTAACCAAAAGCGTCCTGAACATACAACTAATCTACAAACCTGCACATCTTTGGAGAATGTGGGAGGAAATGGGAGCATATGGAGCAAAGCCATAGGCTCCAAGGTAGAAAGAATCCTGGCAAGCCTCGGCCAAACCCATTAGCAGGCCCAGTTCGCCCACCAAAAGCCCGCACTGTGGACTGGGAACCTGCCTGGAAGGCCTGGTTTGCCCACCATGGACTGTGAGCCCACCCTGAAGGCCCGGCTTGCCCGCCCAGAGGGGAAAGAGTCGGGCAGAGGGCCGGTAAGCAGACTGGCTGCGGGAAGGAGTACACTGCCTCAATGGTGGAGTGGGCCGCTGGAGGCCCTGAGCAACCTGAGGCTGGGCTGGACCGGGCGCCGTTCAAAGAGGCGGAGTGTGTGGGCTAGACGCGCCCTAAAGCGGTGGAGGACACCAGCAGCTAGGCTTAGGCAGGCCGGCCCTGCAAAGCCACCAGGACAACGAGCCTTCATGGTCAGGTGAAGAACCCTGCACATACAATAACTGGGACTTGAAAATTGCACTAAATCTAGCGACTCTGAACACTGTCTCAGTGTACTACGACTATACATGTACTGTATCTGTCAAGAGTCAAGTTAAGTCAAGTCTAGAGAGTTTTATTGTTATGTGTCTCAGCTAGGACATTGACATTCTTGCTTGGATAAGCATCTGAGATCTGACAATGTGACAATAAAGTACCATTGACCCATTGAAACTCCACACAGACAGCATCCAAGGTTCAGATTGAACCTGGGTCTCTGACGCTGTGATGGTGTAGCCCTACCAGCTGCACCACACTGCCATTTTGGTCAGGAACCACAACCATCTTGCTGCACTTCACTTCCAACAAGGCTGGGAGATGGCACGCTGCAGGCATGTGGATCCTGGGATGATTTGTGTTCATCAGTCTCAGTGATGGTGGGTGAACAGGGACTGAAGAAAGGCAAGACTCTGGCTGGAGAGCTTTGGAGCAGGGGGACAGCCAGGAATCGAAAGCTAATGGAGCATTGCTGCAGTGTATGAGTGGTGACCAGGGTGGCAACAGGTAATGTTATGCAAGAGGTGGCAGAGAGTGATCTGGAATGCAAAGCTCAGCTTGGGTGGAATTTGACTCATGGGTTGGAAATAATCAGCTTTATTTTTGGATATTTCACAAAGAACTGTGTGCAGTTAGAAGAGGAAAATACCTTAGCATCCAATTTACTTTAGTTTAAATTTTAGGCGCGGATTTCAGTTTAGATTTTAGGCACGGAAACAGGCCCTTCGGCCCACCGAGTTCGCACCGACCAGCGATCCCCATGCAGTTGCACTATCCTCCACACTAGGGACAATTTTGCAATTTTACTGAAGCCAATTAACCTTCAAAATTGCACTTCTTTGGAGTGTAGGAGGAAACTGGAGCACCCAAAAAAACCCACACGGGTACAGGGAGAACGTGCAAACTATGTACAGACAGCACCCGTAGTCAGGAACGAACCCGGTTCCATGGGTGGAAAGAGGGCATAGTGAGAGAGGAAAAAAATTACAGGAGATGTGCAGGGGATGTTTTTTTACACAGAGAGTAGTGAGTGCCTGGAACTCAGGCCAGGGTGGTGGTGGGGGTAGAAGTGATGGTGGCATTTTTACATAGATAGGCATATGGATTATGGCTATGTGGGGAGAGGATGGATAGGGATCATGTACAGGCAGAGGAGATTAATTTAACTTGGCATCATATTAGGCATGAACATTGTGGGCTGAAGGGCCTGTTCCTGTGCTGTATTGTTCTATGTTGTAGGTTAAATGTGCCTAAATGATGCACATTTTCAGATGATGCATTGACGATCGCAATGCAGATGAGGAACATAAGAGATAGCTAATGATAAATCATTGTTGGGGCTTAAGAAAGGTGAAGTGGTATAGATACAGGCAAACAGGGATCAAAGTCTTTGCTGTTGGCATTTGGATGGAGGAAAAAGAAACCCCATGAATGCCGCCTCTTGCAGCTTACTGATGGCCGAGAGATGATGAGGTTGATGTGGTCACTGTCAAAGGGCTACCATTGTAATAATGTTGTGCCCCTCTCACCAGTTCATTGATTGTGTCTGAGAAGTCCCTTCACCATAGTTTAGTTTAGTTTAGAGATACAGCGCAGAAACAGGCCCTTCAGCCCACTGAATCCGTGCCGACCAGCAACCCTCGCACATTAACACTATCCTACACACAATAGGGACAATTTATAATTATACTCAGCCAATTAACCTACAAAGCTGCATGTCTTTGGAGTGTGGGAGGAAACCAAAGATCTCGGAAAATACTGACGCAGTCACGGGGAGAACGTACAAACTCCGTACAGACAGCACCTGTAGTCAGGATCGAACCTGGGTCTCTGGCACTGCAAGCGCTGTAAGGCAGCAACTCTACCGCTGTGCCGTCATGCCACACCGTGGAAGGCATGGTTTATCATATATAAACCATGCTGCCAATTTTGGCATTATTAGCATACTTCTTAGTTGTGCCATTCATGTATAAGTTGACATCAATGAATTTAGCCAAAGTGATTTGGGCACAATGTATTCTTCTATTCCTCAATCACTTCTATAAAAACTCATCTGATCCACTTTTTAATCAAATGTTTTAATGAATTAGCCTAATATTGCCTCGTTATCACTTTGTCCCCAGCCAACAACGGATCATTGTGGGCTCCACCTTTCCTGAGTCATTGATGCAGGCCCTGTTTTGTTCTGTACCTTCCCATACTCTAATGTCCCCCTCCCTGACTCACAGTCTGACGAAAGGTCTTGACCCAAAATGCCACCTATTCCTTTTCTCCAAAGATGCTGCCTGACCTGCTGAGTTACTCCAACATTTTGTGTCGATCTTCTATCCTAATCACCTGTTTAAACAAATCTAACAAATGTGTATCCCTGGCATTACGTTACTCCCTGAAATCAAGTAAGCTACTAATAGTCCACAAGATACAACCTGTAAGGTACCTCCAGAAGAGCACCCGAAACCTAAAAAAGCATATGGTGCAGGGAGAAAGCTCAGGAAATCCTACAACTAGCAGATGCCAATGACACTCAAGGTTTTTTCAATGCAAACAAAACCATTTTTGCTCCATCCACTCACAGTCAGGCCCCTCTCAAAAGCAAAGATGGGTCAACCATCATGAAGAGCAATGCTGACATCAATTCTAGATGGAGGGAGCGCTTTGAAGATCTTTGAAATCAAACCGCTTCATTTGACAGGGATGTGATCAACAACATTCTGGGTCTCGACCCGAAACGTCGCCTATCTCCTTCACTCCTTAGATGCTGCTGCACCCGCTGAGTTTCTCCAGCTTTTTGTGTAACCTTCTAAAGCAGCCCGTTGACGACTCCCTGAGCAGAATACCATCACTTGAAGAAGTCATCAAAACCTTGAAAAACAACAAGGCAGTTGGACTCGACGGAATACCAGCCGAGGTCTACAAAATTGGAGGTAACCTGCTCCATTACCAACTGCATAAACTTCTCATCAAGATCTGGATAAATAAAGGCGTACCAGGGGACTTTAGAGACTCAGCAATTGTTACCATCTACAAAGGGCAATCAATCTGACTGCAGAAACTATCGTGGAATTTCCCTGTTAGCAACAGCAGGCAAGGTCCTCGCCCGCATCATGAAGAACCGACTCAAGCCTTTAGCCGAGGAGATCCTTCCGGAGACACAAGCAGGGTTTAGACCATCATGTGGAACAGCCGACATGATCTTCACAATGCGTCAACTACAAGAAAAATGTTGTGAACAACTTCAACCTTTGCACATGGATTCGTCGACCTCACAAAGGCGCTCGACTCGGCATCAAGGGAACTCTGATGGGACGTCCTATGCACCTATGGATGTCCGGAAAAGTACATTTGAATCCTGAGACTCCTCCACGATGACATGCTTGCCATAATCATGGCCAGCAACAGCATCTGTGAGCCAAGTCAGATCAGGAGTGAAACAGGGATGCGTGATTGCCCCAACACTGTTCACCATCTTCATTGCGACAACCATCCACATCATCCAGGACGACCTACCCCCAGGAATCAAACTCGTCTACAGAACAGATGACAGACTTTTCAATCTAAAGTCCAAAACAAAGACATCGATGAGCTCCCTCATCGAGTTCCAATACGCAGAAGGTAACTGTGTTACAGCTCTCAGAATATCATCTGCAACAGATCCTGACTGCCTTCAACAGTGCATACACGAAACTTGGACTTCCCATCAACTCCAAGAAGACTCAGGTTATCTTCCAATCGTCACCAACGGAGCCAAATCGGAAAGAACCATCAATTCAACTTGGTGAAACAACCCTGGAAAATGTGTTTCACTTTCCGTACCTTGGATGTCACCTCTCCTCCAATGTCGACCTTGATGTCGAGATCCAACATCGTCTTAAATGCACTGGAACAGCTTTTGGATGTCTTCGAACGAGAGTCTTTCAAAATCGTGACATCCGAACAGACACCAAAATGTTAGTGTACAAGGCAGTGGTGATTCCAACGCTCCTATATGCATCAGAAACCTGGACAACATACTGACACCATCTGAAAACATTTGAAAAGTTCCATCAACGATATCTTCGAAGCAGCTTAAATAGCAGCTTGGAAGAAAGAAGAACCTACGTCTGCACGCTGAATGATGCAAAAACATCTAGCATCAAAGCCTTTGTCATCAAGAACTAACTAAGATGGGTCGGTCATGTTGTTCGGATGGAAAACGAGTGTCTGCCAAAACAAACCTTCTACTCCCTGCTTAGAGAAGGGAAACGTAAAAGACGCGGACAAAAGAAGAGATTCAAAGACGCCTTAAAAGCCAGCATGAAGAAATTTGAAATCGACATCGACAATTGGGAAACCAATGCCAAGGACAGGAAACTCTGGCGAACCATCATCCAAGAAGGAACAGCGACCTGTGAAGCCAACAGATGCGCAGAAATAGAAGAAAAGAGAAGAAAATGGAAAGAGAGGCAGCAACAACCAAAGCCCGATCTGCCATCTGGAATTATCTGTCCTGAATGCTGAAGAACTTTCAAAGCCAGGATTGGATTCATAAGCCACCTGAGAGCCCATAAAAACTACGGAACGTAGACCATCATCCTCGATCTCGAGGGATAGCCATGACAACGACCTAAGCTGTATGGAAATTCAATTCAGAGAAAATGTTTTATAAATATCTTATTGGAAACGTATCTGGAAGAAATATAAATCCAAAGTAATAGCAGTAACAATATATGAATTAAGACCCTTTCATGGCCATTGAGCTTGAACTGAGCCATTATTGGACATTGTTCAATTATTGAGAGGGTGATCATGAATTTTATGACTTTTAACTGATACTTGGACATATATGTATGGATGGGGAGGGTTTAGAGGGCTATGGGCCAAATGCAAACTAGCCCAATATACCATCTATATACGGACATGATCATGGTTGTCCTTGGTGGGTCTAATGACCTGTTTCCCTAATGCATAGCTCTATGTCCTGTTGTATTTATTACAAGCAAAATGTACCATACTTCTAAATATGTCTCATTTCAGTGGCTGAAAGTAGTGGTGTACTAGACTAAGTGGGACCCGTTGGGGCCCGCATCACACGGGAGGGCTGGTCCCCCTACGCAATATTAAACCTCTCCACCAATTCCATATTGGTGGCCAGTGTGGGGGGGGGGGGGGGCTTTCTGGAGCACTAGTATGGGTGTTGTGGGCTGAATGGATTCTTGGGCTGGCGACACATCACTCAAGCCTGTTGTGCTGGCAGCTCACTCACTCACGGCTGGTGGGCTGGCAGTTGACACACGGCTATTCCTTGAAATTCCATTTCAAGCAGAGTGCAAGGCCACCAAATTCAAGTGCAGTTTCTTACCACTTCAAGCAGGGTGCAAGACCACCAAGTTTAAGTGAAGTTTCATACCATTTCATGCAGGGTGCAAGGCCACTAAAGACAGCGAGTCGTGACCTCTCCCTCCTCCATCTTGCAGAGACTGAGCCATGCCCACACTTCTGGGTTTTATAGTCCCTCCCCCCTCGCACTAGATGGGGCGTGGACTTCATGGTGTGATTCACAAGAGAGAGAATCTCAACATTTTTAAAACACTAATAACTCTTTTATTTTGCATTGATGGGAAAAATCCTCAGCACCCAATGAGCGGAGGGGGACTCTGAGTAAGATGGCCAAAAATCACAGCCATACGTGGTAGCGTTTTTTCTAAAATCAATATAAAGCACAAACAGGAAGTGGTCAAGATTAGACTTTAAATTATATAGAAGGCAAGGCAATTTTAATTAGGCAAGGCAACTTTAATTTGGCATGGCGACTTTAATTTGTCATGGCAACTTTAATTAGGCAAGGCAACTTTAGCATTTCCAAACCAAAGGCAACACAGCTTTAGCATTTCCAAACCAAAGGCAACACAGCTTTAGCATTTCCAAACTATATTTTCAAACCACATTAAGGGCACTGACAGGTCAGTAAAACCACTCACAGTTTTGTAGATATGTGTTCAGTGTTATTCACAGCTCAGACTGAGAGACGTGACCCTCTTGCTCCCCCATCTTGCAGAGACTGACTGAGGCACTCAACACTTCCAGGTTTTATAGTCCCTCCAGAAGGGGTGTGGCCTTCAAAGAGAGAATCTCAACATTTTTTAAACACTACTAACTCTTTTATTTTTCATCGATGGGAAAAATCCGCTTGTTTTGCGCAGCGGAGGGGTCTCTGAGTACGATGGCCAAAAATCACAGCTGTAAGTGGCACCGTTTTTTCTAAAATCAATATACAGAACAACAGGAAGCGGTCAAGATCAGACTTTTAGTAATATAGATATGTTGTTCAGTTTTTCCGTCCTTCTTCAAGAGGTTTCCTTTTAATTCAGTTTATGCCCTTGTAAAGAAGGCAAGGAATGAACACTTTATACCTCGGGGTAATAATACACTGAATAACTGTTTCTAGAGGTGACAGAGAATTGAGCGACATTTCCCTGATCGTCTGAATGTTACAGGTATGTTCAATGCATTGTTGGAACTTCAATTGAAATGAATTTTCATTGGTGAATTATCAAAGCCGTCAATTGAAATGTATCCCTCTGCTGAGAGCAACAACAGTTCTGTACTGTCAAAATAATGGCCAACAAGCTTTGTGAAGCAGCTTCCCTTCTCTTGACAACAAGGAGGTGTGTTGACAAGAATAACACTGCAGAAGTACGAATCATAAAATCACTGAAATGTACAACTCAGAAGGAGACCATTGAGGCCTTTGTGTTCACAATGACCAAAAATGGAAACACTAGCTCACATTCGTCAGCCCCGCTAGTGTTTCTCCCCGTAATTATTTAGGTACTTTTTTCAGTTAAGTTTAGTTTAGAGATACAGTGCGGAAACTGGCCCTGCGGCCCACCGAGTCCCCGCACATTAACACTATCCTACACACACTAGGGACAATTTACAATTATACATAGCCAATTAGCCTACAAACCTGTATGTCTTTGGAGTGTGGGAGGAAACCGAAGATCCCGGAAAACACTCACGGGGAGAACATACAAACTCCGTACAGTCAGCACCCATATTCAGGATTGAACCCGGGTCTCTGGCGCTGTAAGGCAGCAACTCTACTGTTGCGCCACCGCATCACTGGACTTAAATGCGGTCAGGGTGTCTGCCAGTACTGCTTTTTCCATCACTGTGTTCCAGATCCCAACCATTCATTGAATAAACTCAACCCCTCTTAATTACTGACCTTTCTGCTAAGGAAAATTGTTTTATCTGTTCGGCCTGTCCAGACCGCCCAAAATTTAAGTGTGTGGAATGGTCTCGACCTGATACATCGCTTATCCACGTTCTCCTGAGATGCTGCCTGACCAGCACTGATTCCTCTTTTATAAATCAGCATCTGCAATTCCTTGTTTCTACATTCCCCGTTATTTCATACTCCCCAATTTTATCTCCTGACATTTTTTCCCCTAAAAAAACGACCCCAGACAGCCTCTCCCCACAGCCACAGTAATGTTCTTATAAATATCCCACATGCTTTTTCTGATACTATCTCATCTTTCATACTGCCATAATGTCACCTATCCTCACTAATTGTGATCAATGGGTCAGAAAGTCAAGGATCCAGTGACAGAAAGGGGTATTGACTCCTAGGTTCAGGAGTTTGGAGATAAGATTGGATGGGATTATGGTGTGTAAAGAACAGCTGTAGTTAATAAATAGGAGTGTGACTCTTAATTATGAAGTGGCACGGTGACACAACGGTAGAGTTGCTGCCTAACAACATCAGAGACCTGGGTTCGATCCTGACCACGGGTGCTGTCAGTACAGAGCAGGCACGTACCGTGAATAATTACTCAGGGTAGGCTTAAAAAAATTTAAATCGCGCATGCGCAGATTGTTCTCTCCGTTAAAAAATAAATAAATAAATACAGTGACAATTCAAGTTTCCCAAGGCTTCCTAGTCTCCTTTATACTGAATTACTGAATGGGTGGGGGGGCGTGAAGGGTGATGGCAGATGGAGAGATGGAGAGATGGTGGGAAAAACGGGAGTACAGGGAATAGTTGAATCAGTTGTCATCTTATTGAATGACAACACTTGTTCAAGGGACCAATTGGGGGACTCCCCAAATGCTTGGAAAGGAGCTCTCCCCCACACCCCCACACCCCCACACCCCGGGAAATACGGTATTTAAAAACATCACCAAGAAATGTACTTACCACATCATTGCTACACGACAAACCATATTTGAAAACCCCTCCAAGAAACTTGCGCTGCGCATGTGCAGTAGACTGATGCGCATGCGCAGTACAGCAAAGGCAGAATTTCTGCTGCCTTCAGCCCCGATTGAAATTGACGGCTTCAGGCAGCGCTGACGGCACGTGGGCTGCACAGAGCTTCCCATGTTACAAGCGCTGCGGGTGAAAGGCACGGAGAATTATGCCTACCTAAGAGATCGGTCTCTTACATAGGCATCATTCTCCCATGCCTTTACTATTTATATTTAGTAATTACTATGTTATAATTTTAGTCAGGGTAGGCAGTGCCTACCTTGCCTACCCTGACGGCACGTGCCTGGTACGGAGTTTCTATGTTCTCCCCATGACCTGCGTAGGTTTGCTCCAGGTGCTCCGGTCTCCTCCCACGCTCCAAAGACGTACAGATTTGTAGGCTTATTGGATTGGTAAAATTGTAAATTGTCCCTAGTGCGTGTAGGATAGTGTTAGTGTCAGGGATTGCTGGTCAGCGTAGACTCAGTGGGCTGAAGGGCCTGTTTTTGTGCTATATCTTTAAAGTAAACTGAAACAAAGCAGAATTAGGAAGTTATTAAATATTGGGAGTAGCTGTGATTCTATTTTCCCCAAGTCAACACAAGTATTCGTTGCGTGACAAATGACCAAAGCATTGGTTCATAACTGAAAGATAATCTGCTTGAGTCAATGCATTATTTAAAATCGATAAGATGGACAAACATTCACATTTTGTACATTAGACGTAAAAAGTGATTTCTATTTGCATCTAAAAATAAGCAGCTTCTTGCTACTGAAAGGAAATTTGCTTCTTTTGTTTGGCTTCAGGATGCAGTTAGGTGAATAAATTACACACCTGCTGAAATTTGAAACTATCAAACTATGAATCTGTTAAAGGTTGATAGCTGAAATTTCAACATAATACCCAATTATGGGAGTTAAGAACAAACGGCATGGGGGGCCCTCCGAGAGTGCAAAGAGGGACCTGGCATGGGGGGGGGGGGAGGGGGGCGTTGAGAATGAAGAGGGACCCAGTGGGGGGGGGGGGGGGGGGGAGGGCTCTAAGAGTGAATATGGATCATTGATCACTTTGTAACTTTGTTGGTACCCTATACGTGGTAACTCTTTGCATACTTTGTGTATGTTAAGCAAAACAAAGAATATTACTATGACATGTCACATGTGATAAATGCAAACCCTCCAATAGACATTTGCAAGCTGAGAATGAAACTTGTATCACCAAACCTCTTGATGGTAAAATGAAACTATTGATTCTGGAATTACGAATGGAAGGCAGAAAATGCTCGAAACTCTAATCAGGTCAAGCAGCATTTGTGGCAGGAGAAATTGAGTTAATATTTCAGGTCAGATTTAATTTAGTTTAGTTTAGTTTAGAGAGACAGTGGGGAAACAGGCCCTTCGGCCCACCATGTGTGCGCGGACCAGCGAACCCCACACACTAACGCTATCCTACACACACTACGGACAATTTACAATGATACCAAGCCAATTAACCTACAAACCTGTATGTCTGTGGACGAAACCAAAAATCACAGAGAAAACCCACATAGGTCACAGGGAGAACGTGCAAACTCCGTACAGACAAGCACCGTATAGTTAGGATTGAACCCGCGTCTCTGGCGCTGTAAGGCAGCAGGTTTACCGTTGTACCACTGTCAGATATTCCCAACATTTCCGGTTTTGGGTCAAAATATTCCATACCTAGTTCTATTCCTACCCCATACCTGAACCTTTTCCAAGGCTGAATGAAATTGTTCACAATCCCAGCATTCTACACTTCCCTGCACCAGATTCCAAGATGGCGCTGAAGACAGGCAAAGCTTTGCGTGCTGGTCCCAAAAGTGGATCTGCGATCACTCAAATACAATGCCATTTATTCTCAAGCATCAAGCTACTAACCTAAACCACCTTAATATCTCCACATACACACAGAGACCACCGCATGCAGACCCACCCATGCACAGACTCACACACACATGTACCACACACAGACCAACACTTCTACAGACCCACAGACACACACACAGACTACCACATACAGACCCACACACTCACAGACCACTGCGTACAGACCCAGACATACATAGACCCACACACAGACCATCGCATACAGACCCATACATACACAGACTCCCACACATATGTACCACACACAGACTAATACCTACACAGACCCACACACACGCACACACATCACCGCAAACAGATCCACAGACACAGACCCAAACACTGCATACAGACCTACACACACACCCAGACACACATACAAACAGACCACTTCATACTGACCCACACACGGATGCCCACACAGAGCCACACACACACAGACCCACACACACACACACACACGGAGCCACACACATACACAGAGCCACACACACACACAGAGCCACACACACACAGAGCCACACACACAGAGACCCCCCCACACACACACACACAGCCACACACACACACCCACACCCACACACACACACACAGACCCACACACACAGAGCCTCACACACACAGCCACACACACACAGACCCACACACACACACGCACACACACAGCCACACACACACGGACCCACACACACAGAGCCACACACACCTATACCACACACAGACCCCCACACTCACAGACCACCGCACTAAGCCAAACTCTTATAATGCTATTTGTCTCCTTAGGATCATCATTTGCTCTTCTAAACTCCAGAGAATGTATGGCGAATCTACGAATTATTTCAATAATAAAATGGAGACACCACAAACCAGTAAATGCTACAATCTTTCGCCGCACCTCCTCTCACCTGTCACTTGCGAGTACGCCATCCCTTACTCTCAATTACTCCGACTCCACCACATCTGCCCCCTGAGATACGGCTTTTCCACTTCACGACACCCGAGATGCCCTCTTTCTTCAGTCAACGTGGTTTGCCCCCGCTGTGGTGGATGGAGTCTTCATCCGTGTCTCCTCTGTTGTGCCCCAGTTAATCTCTCCCGGTCCCCCACCCCCCCCACTCCCCCCTTCCACCCCCGATGGAAAAAACACAGGTATTCCCTGCTCCTCACCTTTCGCTCCATCACCCTACATGTCCAACATATCATTCTCCGATATTCCCGCCACAAAAAAGATCAGTCCGAAGAAGGGTCCCGACACAAAATGTCAACTGTCCACTCCCTCCACAGGTGCTGCCCGACCCATTGAATTCCTCTAACACTTTGCTTTTTGCTCTGTTATTTCAGCACTTTAGTAAACCTTTGCTACACAGTATCCATCCAGGTTTTATTCTTTATGTAAGGAGACCAAAACTGTGCACGCCAATCTATAGGAGTTTGCTACTTTTGTACTTTATTCTCCTTGCTGTAAAGTTCAAAATTCCTTTTCCTCTCATGATTATGAAGCATGAGATAAGTCATTATTTGTTTACCTTAAATGTAATACCATCACGACAAAATTAGGTTCCTTTCCAGATAATTCTTGTTTGTCTATTTTAACAATGGCTGTTTTATTTGAATGAGTTCCCATATGCATTCATTACTGTTCCAATTCGTCAGTTGAAGGAAATTCTTCAACATTGTGGCCGTGCCATTGTTACCATGGAGACTTTAGTTTAGCTTATTATTGTCAGGTGTAACGAAGTACGGGGAAAAGCTTTTTTGATGCAAGCTATCCAGCCAACGAAAAGCCTATACATGATTACAATCAAGTCGCCCACAGTGTACAGATACAGGTTAAAGGATATGATATTTAATGCAAGATAAAGGCCGATAAAGTCTGATTAAATTTAGTTCCAAGGTCTCCAGTGAGGTAGATGGGAGGTCAGGACCACACTCCAGCTGGTGGGAGGTCATCAGGCCATTGAATAGCTAAGAGCTTATAAGACGATTAAAGCCATGTCCCACTGTACGAGTTCATTCAAATAGTTCTCCCGAGTTTGCCCTGATTTGAACTCGGACATTTACGGTAATGGCCACTGGTCGGTACTCGGGGCTCTCGTGGACATTTTTCAACATGTTGAAAAATCTTCACGCGTCTTCCCGAGCTTACCGTGTTTCCCAAGTACCTGTCGTTAGCGTTACGAGCCGCTAAGAGATGTCCCCGAGCTCCAACGTGCCTGCTACGTTCACTCTCCGTGCTTACCATGAGTTTGATTTTTTTTTTAAACTTGGGAGAGCACTTGGATGAACTCGTACAGTGGGACAGCCATAATGCTGATGTTAGTGGGGAGAAGAGGGTGTGACCGAGGTGACATTTATGGTTGTACGAAAATTAGTAATGAGAACTAGTATTAGTGCAACATGAAAATAAACTGGTGGGATGTAGATTGATAATGCAGTTTGAGTAAAATAAAGTTATCACGTTGTAGAGATAAATAACATACAACCACTGTGGCACAGTGTCGCAGTTGGTAGGGCTACGGTCTTACAGAATCAGAGACCCTGGCTTTGATCCTGACCTCCGGTATTGTCTGTGTGGAGTTTGCATGTTCTTTCTGTGACTGTTTGGGTTTCCTCCGGGTGCTCCGGTTTCCTACGAAATCTTAAAGATGTTCGGGTTTGCAGGTTAATTGGCCGTAAGTTGCTCCTAGTACGTGGGGAGTGGAAGCGAAAGTGGGATGTTGGAATATTGTCAACATGTGATCAATGGTCAGCATGGACTCAATGGGCTGAAGGGCCTGATTCCATGCTGTATTTGGTTTAGTTTAGTTTATAGATACAGCATGGAAACAGGCCCACCGAGTCCGCGCCAACCAGCGATGGGTGTCCAATTTACAATTTTACCAAAAAACATTAACCTACGAACCTGTACATCTTTGCAGTGTGGGAGTAAACTGGAACTTCCTGGAGAAAATCCACGCAGTTCACAGGGAGAACATACAAAGTCTGTATATACAAAGCACCCGTAGTCAGGATCGAACCGGGGGCGATGGTGCTGTAAGACAGCAACTCTACCGCTGCGCCAATGTGCCGCCCTATCTTTTAGATCACTACCTTAGAAACTACTTCCAAAGTAAAACATTTATTTTCTTCAATCAAAGCTGTGCACAAATCCCAAGTTAAAACTACACTCTGTCAGATCGATAAAAAAAACTACTCTGCCGTGCTTAACATTGTTCAAACATTCCAAATGCTTAGCATATAATGAAATGGGAATATAAATACCACCTTGGCAGCTGGGACACTTAACCTCAGTTAATTATACAAATTTGGGAATTAATAAGGTAACGTCAGTTGTGGTGATTATGTAATTACTAGATTGCTGTAGAAACCCATTAGATTCATTATCCTTCAGGGAAGGATATTTGCCTTCCTAAACCAGTGTGATTATCAATGAGTTTTAAATATCTTCTGAAATGATTTTGCCAGCCACTAAGCCAACAGGGAAATACATGGTAGACACAAAATGCTGCTATAACACAGTGGGTCGGGCAGCATTTCAGATGAAAATGGATCGGTGACATTTTGGGTCAGGACCCTTCTTCAAAAGCTCGAGCCGAAAAGTCACCTATTCATTAGCTCCAGAGATTCATTCTGCCACAGAAGGCAGTCAAAGCCAATTCGCTGGATGGATTTAAAAGAGAGTTAGATAGAGCTCTAGGGGCAAGCGGAATCAAGGGATATGGGGAGAAGGCAGGCACAGGTTATTGACTGTAGATGTTCAGACATGATCACAATGAATGGCGGTGCTGGCTCGAAGGGCCAAATGGCCTCCTCCTGCACCTATTTTCTATGTTTCTAAATGCTGCCTGGCCCGCTGAGTTACTACTCCAGCATATTGTGCCTATCTTTGGTATGAACCAGCATCTGCAGTTCCTTTTTATTACAGGAACTAAATGGTATCTGTTTGTAAATGATCCACTATAATATACATGGTGAAACATAAGTCTTTATTCCATTCTGAAATACAGAGCATTTAAACTGCTCAGCTGAGCTCTCCCAGCTCAGCAGGGCTTCTACCAGCTGGCTGGCTTCGTTAGTGTAGTACCGTAATACCAAGTAATGGGTGGCATGCATATATGTGTAGTGGAGATTATAAATGGCATGGTTTAATAAGGGTTAATCTACGTCCTTCCTCTTAAAGAAGCAAAGTATATAAAGAGAGGTTAGTGGAGTATATATTGTAAAACACCAGTGTAAGGTGTGTGCATTTCTTATTTCACTTGTACATGCTTGTACATATGTGAGCACATAAAATGAAGCGGGTTATGTACAGTTCAAGTATAGCAGGTGAACTTTCAGCGGGTTTGTCTTGCAGACGCGACCTGCATGTGTACGGTAGTACCCCTCGTGCGCCTCATCCTTCTCTGAGGAAACGAGTCCCTTATCGGGTGAACGCGGAGGAGAAGACACCGGTGGAGATGGGGGCATTGGGGAAGGCAGGGATGGTGCAGGCACTGGTAGAGGGGTCGCTGGAGTGGCATTCGCAGAACATGGGGGAAAACCAACCGGCTGGTCAGGGTAAGGACAGGAAGGTGCCGGTTCATTAACCAGGAGGAGGTGTTGGCGGGTGCGTCGGTAGCTGCCGTTGACAGCACTGACAGCACTGATCTCCTTGTTGGATACCATACCGTATTCTGTGGGAAACTTGCCCAGCTGGTTGTCAAAAAGCTCTTTGTATTGTGTGAGTAGTTGTTGGGTGGGACTTTGAGAGGTGGATAGTTGGTACACAGTTTTGCCAAAGGTGACTAGGCCCATATCATGACCTGCATCGATGCCCAGAAGGGGCACTTCCCCTCTAACGATGAAAAAATCCAGATCGTAAACTTGGGATGCTAGATGGCATTGTCGTGTGACTTTACCAACCGGTTGCACCTCCCTCCCACCAAATGGATGTAACTTGGAGTTTGTTTTCATGACAGTTTCATTGTTGTGAATTATTTGGAAGTCCAATAGGAATAGAATGTTGCACTATGCCCCAGTACCTATCTTTGCAGCGACTTTGGTATTGTTGATGATACTGACCAGGGGCTGGTGGTCGGTTTCAATCGTGATCGGGTTGCCAAAGATGAAGTTCTTGAATTTCTTACAGGCTAAAGTTACCAGAAACTTCTTCCCAACTTCTTGAGTAGCTCCTTCTCAATTTGAGCGTAGCGCTGTTCAGTGTCGGTCATGGTACGGGAGGCATAGGCGACCGGTCTGGAACCCTTCCCGCCGTCTTGTAGGCAGGCGGCACCCAGTCCATACTGGGAGGCATCACAGGTTAGGGTGACGGGTAACCCGGCGTCGAAGTATGCGAGGGTTGGTGCGCAAGACATTATTAGTTTGAGGGTTTCATATGCCCTCTGTTGGTGCTGGTGCCAGGACCACTGCGTATCCTTGTGAGTCAGTTGTCGCAGCGGGGCTGACAGCTCGCTGAAGTTTGGGATGAATTTTCCCAGGTAGTTTCTCGTTAGTATAGTACCGTAATGCTATGTAATGGGTGGCATGCATATATATGTAGTGGAGATTATAAATGGCATGGATTAATAAGGGTTCACTTACAGTATCCTTGCCACAAATATCATCAGCCATGAATAGCCTACTCCTGCACCTATTTTCTATGTTTCTATCATTTCACGAAAACATTAGATAAATAATCCAATGCATTTAAACCGTTAAGTAAATAATTAAATTACTTAGATTCAGAAGGGAGGATGGGGGGGAGGTGGGGCAAAACAGACTTTTTGTAGTGTTTATGACCAATGTATTCGTTTTTGCTAGGCCCAGAAATTAATTTCACATTGATTAGTACAATCTAGTGCTACACGTTACAACAAACGTTTAACCACAAATAGATCAAAATCACATTTTACATCCCCTTCCCATTCCATGCTGATCTTTCTGTCATGGGCCTCTTCCATTGCTAGAGTAAGGCAACACACAAACTGGAGGAACAACACCTCGTATTCCACTTGGGTAGCTTATAACTTAATGGTATCAATATTGAATTGTCCAATTTTAGGAATCAAACTACAAACAACCCCCTCACCCCCTCCTCTACCCACCCCCCCTCCCCCCAATCACTATTGTCCCCTCTCTCTATGTACCCCAACTGGATTTGCTCCCATTCCTCCACCTCCCGCTGTCTCCCTCCACCTGTATTCCTTTCTCTAGCTTCACAATTTGCACATCTTCAATCCTAATCTCACATCATTTTATTTTTTCATCTCTGGCCTTTCAACAGCCATTTGACTATCAACCCCCAAACCCCTGCCCCCTGTATCCACCTAGCACTTGACCTGCCCCATCTCCCTCCCATCACTTCTTCTTCTTGCGTATGGTGTGCACAGCCTAAAGTTGTAGGACAACTTGTTCTAATTGATCTTATTTGATTGCCTCCCATCACAATTAGTCTGAAGAAGGGTTCTGACTCAAAACGTCACATATCCATGTTCTGCAGAGATGCTGCCTGGCCCATTAACTCCAGCACTCTGTGCATGATTCCACTAAGGCTGCATTGCTTCCAAAGAGACCGTTAAAGGGTTAATACTTTTTTAACTAATGTTTTTCTGTGCTGCTCCATTGCACCCTGCAGTGTCAGGCCACACTGAGTCTTTCTTTCACTTTCAAGTGTATGTCTGCACTTAAGTTGTTTTCCTTTTTCCCTGATGGACTCGAAGAGATAAAAGCCGCTCTAGATTTATTAATACAGACTGACGCATGTTTACCACCAAGGTAAAGCATTTTCATTAAGTGTTTCCAATCCCGAAGCCAGATTTGAAGTGACTTTAAAATAACTTTCCCGAACCACTTAAGAGTTCCAACGGTGTGCCGCAAAACTTCTGAGAAATTTAATATATTTTGATGTGAAAAATGTCGACATTTCTGAGAGTTCAGCATCGAACCTGCTATCTATTACCGGTAAAGTGTCAACATAGAGTGCACATTAATAGCTGATGGATGCAATACCAAAATGTTACATTTTTGCGACTTATTGGGGTCCATTTCAAGCCAAGGGACAATTTTGACCAAACCTTGCGATAAAATAACAGGAGAATTACTTTCATTAAATAAAGTAAATAACGCACAGATATTCCTTTAGGACGACATGGTGGCGCAGCCGGAGAGTTGCTGCCTTACAGCGTCTAAGACCTGGGTTAGATCCTGACTATGGGTGCTGTCTATACAGAGTTTGTCACCATGACTTTGTGGTGCTCTCCGGGTTCTCCGGTTTCCTCCCACACTCCAAAGACGTACAGGTTTGTTGGTTAATTGGCTTGGTATAAATGTAAATTGTCCCTAGTGTGTGTAGGATAATACTAAGGGCAACCGCTGGTCGGCACGGACTCGTTGGGCCAAAGGGCCTGTTTCCGTGCTGTATCTCTAAACTAAACTAAAAGTTAAAGGCTGTAACTTAATTCCACAAAAAATATTATTTACATGCTTGTAATTTCGGTGTGCACGTGACCAAAGTGTAATATCACTGAGAATTATTGGGCTTCATGCAGAGCACAGAGGAATACTCAAAGAAACAAACTCAGGTTGCTCTTGACAATTGTTGAATGGCCAGTAGACCCAAGCCGTTGCACAGAAACAGGAGGCAAAACTGGTTTAAAGAGTATCAAATTACAGGGAACAAAATGACCTAAGGCTGAGTATTATTCAGCATTTTTATTAAGTTTGTTTCATCTTCCGTGGAAAGGAAATTTTATTAGAGGAGTTTGCAGAGTTCTGCTGCTGCCATGGAGTGATCTGATATTACATTAATGTTAAATCATAGCATTTGCATTGTTGAGTGTATGGAAGAGGCAACTAAACGACCGCTTGTGGAAGACACAGGGAATTGCAGGTGCAGCTTTCCAAAAAAAACCCACAAAGTGCTGGAGTAACTCAGCGTGTCAGGCAGCATCTTTGGAAGACATGGATGGTTGACGTTTTCGGATCGGGAGCCTTCTTCAGACAGATTGTAGTAACGGGGGCAGGACAAAGCCTGGCAAGCAGTAGGTTGAAGGCACACACACTAAATGCTGGAGTAACTCAGCGGGCCAGGCAGCATCACTGGAGAGTAGGAATGGGTGATGTTTCGTGTCGAGACCCTTCTTCAGACTGAGAGTCAGGGGAGAGGGAGTCCAGAGATCAGGCGATGGGGACTGAATGGCAGATGGGTGGACAAAGGCTAGAGATGAAAAGGAATCAAAAGGGTGTAAGATAAGAAGAGAAAGAGAGTGAAATGTAAAGTCAGAGGGAGGGATATGGATGAAAGGGATGGTGGGGAAGGGGGCAGAATAGTGGAAGAAATTGATCCATATATGAACACATGGATGAGACCAGGTGGAGTGTTTCTGCTGCACAACATTGCTTCACCTCAAGAGATGACTCGTAACTATTTTAAAATCTTGGGAGCCATTTATATTTACCACGTGGAAGAGGGCCATTTGTCTCAACATGATTAAGCTACTTAATCTTGTTCACTTCTCAGTGCCTCTCAGTATCATTGTATTTTAAATGCTCATCCAGGCTCTTATTTAATACGAGAAGGATTTTTTTTTCTTCCTGTATTCCTGAATGCTGTATTCTGCAATACATTTTTTTTATAATGGTCATAATGGCCCACACTTTTTCCATTCAAATTTGTCCGTAATTGGATGGAGTAAAGAGACTAAAAGAAAATTATTTTCTATTTGCCATCAATTAAAATACATCCAGCCCTTAATGTCATCTGCCACTCCGCCCTGAAGTACAATGTCGAGAAACAAGTCCGGCCACATTAAGCGTGGAAATTGCCAATTAAAACAAAAACATTGTGAAGCCAAGTGACAATTTTAAATGAACACTGGCATCAAATAATAAAAGGAGGATTACTTTTTATTAAATAAAATAAGCAACACGCAGTTAAAGGCTATTATTTCATTCCCGGAAAGTTATTATTTACGTCTGTGACTTTTGCATGTGCTTGTGGATTTTTCTTTTGTAACTGGTGCCAAAATGTGGCGACGGGTGCAAGAACTTTGGGGTGGCACAATGGTGCATGGGTAGAATTGCTACCATAGAGTGCCAGAGACCCAGGTTCGATTCTGACAATGGGTGCTGTCCACACGGAGCATCTACATTCTCTCTGGGTTCTCCAGTTAAATCCAGAAATTCAAAGACATACAGGCTTGTAGGGGGAAATTAATTGGCTTTGCTAAGTTGTAAAATTGTCCCTAGTCTGGGTAGGTATGTGTACTGGGCGATAGCTGGTCAGCGCGGACCCAGTGGGCTGAAGGGCCTGTTTCCGTGCTGTATCTCCAAAGTCTAATGTCTAAATTTCACTGTCAAGTCAAAAGTCAAGTCAAACAAACTTTATTGTCATTTAGAAATGCATTGATATATGCAGTTCCAAACGAAATTTCGTTGCATTTGGCTCCCTATGCAACACGATAAATTACAGAAGGATAGGCATGGATAAAATGGATGAAAAGGATAAAAGGATAAATAGACAATGGTGGCAGCCCATTACATGGCATTCAGGAGTCTGATGGCTCGTGGGAAGAAGCTGTTGCAAAACCTTGATGTTCTGCTCCTTATGCTGCGATATATTTTTCCCGAGGGCAGCAGAGTGAACAGACCATGATGGAGATGTGTGGGGTCTTTTATAATACTGCTGGCCTTAGACACGCAACGTTTGGTCGCAATATCCCCGATTGAGGGGAGAGAGGTCCAGATGATGCACTGTGCAGTGCATACGTGACAACTAAGAACCATTGCATTACCAACTTCCATGTTAATGGACAACAAGGTTTAACATGACATAAGTTGGGTTTTGGAAAAAAGAATTAAGATTTTTTTTCATGCATCTAGATGAGAGATAGAAGACTCCAAATATGTTGACATTGGATCTGACCAAATTCAAGCAAAGGCAATTATGGTCTGACACAAGGTGGAGCCTAAAATTATTATTTAATCTCAGAAGTCCACCAAAAGATGCCTGAACATGATGAGTCAAAAGTCCATCAGCTGACTAGTGGGGTACAGCAAGGCTCGGTGCTGGAACCGCAGCTATTTACAATATTTATTAATGATTTAGATGAAGGGATTAAAAGTAACATAAGTAAATTTGCAGATGACACAAAGCTAGGTGGCAGTGTGAACTGTGAGGAGGATGCAGGATGAATTGGACAGGTTGGGTGTGTGGGCAGATGCAGTTTAATGTGGATAAATCTGAGGTTATCCACTTTGGAGGCACAAACAGGAAGGCAGATTATTATCTAAATGGTGTCAACTGGAATATTGTGTGCAGTTTTGGTCTCCAAATTTGAGAAAGTGCAGTGTAGGTTCACAAGGTGAATTCCCGGGATGGCGGGACTGTCATGTTGATAGAATGGAGCGGCTGGGCTTGTATACTCTGGAATTTAGACGGATAAGAGGGGATCTTATTGAAACATTTAAGATTATTAAGGGTTTGGACACGCTGGAGGCAGGAAACATGTTCCCGACGTTGGGGGAGTCCAGGACCAGCGGTCACAGTTCAAGAATAAGGGGTAAGCCATTTAGATGAGGAAATACTTTTTCACGCAGAGTTGTGAGTCTGTGGAATTCTTTGCGGTGGCGGTGGAGGCCGAATCTCTTGGGTTAATATAGGCAACTGAGATACAATGGGTAGATTCTCAACAGGATGCAGATCTAATATGACAGGCAAATGGATACTTGGAACCATGCTTGCAACTTGAATGGAAGCGTTCTGCAATGTCCATTTGGTTGTTCCAGTGTATAAGAGTCTGCATTGAGAGGAACCATCATAGTTTATTAACTTGAAGTATAAATAATTCAATAACTCATGTACTTCACCCGAAACAGTGCAGGGCGGTGATATGTTTAAAGGTCGTATCACCTAGAAGTTGCATGAATTGCCTCACAGCACCAGTGACCTGGGTTCGATCCTGACCATGGGTGAGGTTTGTACGGAGTTTACATGTTCTCCCTGCAACTGTGTTGGTTTTCTCTGGGTGCTCCAATTTCCACATTCCAAAGGCGTGCAGCTTTGTAGGTTAATTGTCTACTGTAAAATTGTCTCTACTGTGTGTAGGATAGAACCAATGTATGAGTGATTGCTAGTTGGCGTGCTTGGTGGGCCGAAGGGCCTGTTTCCATGCTGTATCTCCAACCATGGTCACAATGAATGGCGGTTCTGGTTCGAAGGGCCAAATGGCCTCCTCCTGCACCTATTTTCTATGTTTCTATTTTCTATGAATGTGGGAGGGAAAATGTTGCCTTATTGTTGTCCTTGGGCAGTGAGGAAGAGGTGAGAGAAGCAGGGAAATGGAGAAGATTGGGAAATCACAATCACAATAATACTTTATTAGCCAAGTATGTTTTGCAACATACGAGGAATTGCATTTACCAAGTCAGTCACACAAATGAAAAGCACCAAAAGACACAAAATACATTTTAACACAAACATCCACCACAGTGACTCCTCCACATTCCTCACTGTGATGGAATGCGTAAAGATGTTCAATGTCTTCCCTTCTTTGGAGCAAATGTGGGACCTACGGGACTGGTAACGTTGTTGGAAGGAAAAGGCACATCAGAGGCTCTGTTGTCAACTCTAATCTTCCGCCTTAACAAACCTGATCAATTCTTCAAAATCAATGCAGCCTTATGACATTTCGCGCCTGCCATGTTTACTGCATCAACCAGAAGACTTTGGAGGTTAAAGATTAAATTGTGTTCCGCACTTCACTTAACTGGCTACTAAAATTCCGCAATGATGATTCAATAACCACTGGAGCACTCATCTGGCAACTGGTACTTTGTCTCTAAGGAGTTTGTCCCAGTGAACTATGTTGAAGGGTTAGTGTACAGTTATTCGATCAAATCATAGCACAAAAATTCTTATCCAAAGAAAATCCAATTACCTCAAAAATATTGCTCTTAATGCCTGTACCGAGGAACTAATCTGACAATTAAAATGTATAAAATAACTGCGTTCCAATTGCATTTGCCTCATTAGAAGCAGCAGCTGGAGTGATCTGTTCTGCTCAGAGAGATGACAAATGACAGGAGGTCCAAGCAATTATGCCTGTGCTTTTCCCTGATATGTTTTTAGTACGCACGCATGGAACAGAGTGTTACGGGGGCAGACAGTGAAGGAACAGTTAGAAGAGATGCAGCAAGATAGCATGGTTTTCAGTGGAATTAATTAGATGAATTATTCAAGCTACAGGGAAGTTAGGCAGAAGTATTGACAGCCTTGCCCGTTGCACCTTTGGAACCATTGCACATTCCTTTTTAACGCTGAAAGATTAAATTAATTTCCACCCATTGTGTTTTTAACACTGCACTAAAGTTTAGTTTTGAGATGTAGCGTGGAACCAGGCCCTTCGGCGCAGCGATTCCGTGCAGACAAACGATAACCCGTACACTGGTTCTACACACTAGGGAAAATCTACAGACGCTAATTAACCTACAAACCTGCACGTCTTTAGAATGTGGAGGGAAACCAGAGCACCCAGAGTAAACCCGCATAGTCACAGGGAGAATGTACAGACAGCACCCATAGTCAGAATCAAACCCGGGTCTCTGGCGCTGTGAGGCAGCAAATGTACCGCTGCGCCACTGTGCTGTTTAAAGTCTTAATAGAGTTGATATTACACTAAATACAAGTTTCATTGATGCAAATTAGAGTTTATATGGTTATCATGGTCTGGTTTGGCTCAGCCACCAAGCACGGCACCTGGAGGCTGCAGCGAATCGTCCGATCAGCAGAGAGGATTATTGGCTGCAACCTTCCCTCCATTGATGAACTGTACACTGCAAGGGCCAGGAAGCTCTGACCCCTCTCACCCTGGCCACAAACTCTTTAAATCACTTCCCTCTGGAAGGCGACTCCGGATTGTCAAAGCTGCCACAGCCAGACATAAAAACAGTTTTTATCCACGAGTAGTTGCTCTACTCAACAGCCAAAAATCTGTAGCCTCCCTTTGATCTGGTATTTTGTTGGTTCACATGCTTGATCAATGGTGTTTTATCATTAATGTTTTATTATTATTAATGTTTAGTGTTTTCTGAGTCATTCGTAACTGTCACAGTATGTCATGTTGTTACTTGTGGGCGGAGCACCAAGGCAAATTCCTTGTATGCGAATACTTGGCCAATAAACTTACTTACTTATACGTTCCACTGCTTTGCTAACATTATGCTATCTTGCCTGCATAAGAACAATGATCACACTTCCAAATGAATTCATGGATTACAGAGATTAGTCTCTGGATTTTGGCCATGAGATCTACTCTTAATAAAATGAAGAGACTGTTCAGCCCCTGGGCATGTTCCACCATTCAATACGTTAATAGCTAATCTGTATCCTAAATCCATATTTCACCCTTGTTTCATCCACCTAGCACTTTGGATGAACAAAAATCTATTAAATCTCATATTTTAAATTAGCAAATGACCCAAAATTATTTGCCATTTTCAGAAGAGAGTTCCAATTTATAGATACATCTGCTATAGCTTGTTTTCATAACTCCACGTAGATATAACACTACTGATAAATTAAGGAACTCTTATTTCTATTATGGAGGCCGAATTGGTTATTCATGCGATTTTGATCAAGAATTAGAGAACCACTTTAAAGTTACTTTGGAAATTAACAAGCAGAAAAAAAGCTGTCTTGTTTTAAAAATAAGTCGTGGGAAAATAAAACTTTCCATGTAACCTCCCTGCAGTCATCAGACACCATGTTGTCTCTGAAGGACACAGTCTATTTAGCTCACCACACGTGACTAGAGATCATTTGTATTGAAACGTCTGCAATGATACTTTATTAAGCATGCAACATACAGCCTTTAGTATTTTTAGCATGAACTTACACCTAATAAAAACACCTTTGGGTTTCATAATCCTGCGTGAAAAATAACTTTGTTTCCCCCACAATTAAAATGTGGACAGTGGAAATGTCGGAGACGCTGCATTTGGAGAGAATCAGGTTTGTCCTAATGGACAAATATGAACTTTTTGAACAAATATGGTCTCCATTCACTGACTGTTTGAAGGGGTAGCTGAGCTCAGCATTGTAACTCAACAAATACCCAGTTGTCGGATTGGATGAAATGATCTATTTTGAGATTTGTATACACGTCTCTATAGATATTGTTATGTGAAATTGTTCCATTCATTGTTAAGATGTATACTTCAATCTTTTTTAATTATATAATAATTGTTTGCTTGTATTATTTTTTATTTTTATTTTTATTGTTTTGTTTTATTTTATTTTTTAATTTTTTTAATTTTTCTTATATAATCATAATCAATATTATTTAATCTCCATCTCGTTGATTATACACCTACTCTTTTACTTCGTTACTTTCTAAAAAAAAATAGAAGCTTATGTAAATCATTTCGTAATATTTGTATGACTTTTGAAACAAGTTAAATGTGTATTTGAAAAACTGTTATATCATTGGCAACATGCATTGCTTCTAATAAACATATTAAAAAAAAACTTTGTTATTGCGAGTCTGAAATCCACTAACCCCCTTTTCCCCATTGACACAATGGTTTTGATAATATGATTTTTGTCAAATACAAGGTTGCTTAGGAACACAACTATCGCATTATAGCAGAACTACCTGCACTGTCACTCATTAGATAGAGCCATAGAGTCATATTGTGTAAAAACATGTCCTTTAGCTCAACATGTCCACGCCGACCAATATGTCCCATCTCCACTAGTCCCACCTGTCTGCGTTTGGCCCATATCCAACTAAACTAGTTTAGTTTTGTTTATTGTCACGTGCACCATGGTACATTGAAACACTTTTGTTACGTGCTAACCAGTCAGCAGAAAGACAATACATGATTACGGTCGAGCCATTCACAGTGTACTGAAACATGATAAGGGAATAATGTCCAGTGCAGGTTAAAGCCACTAAAGTGTGATCAAAGATAGCCCAAGATTCTCCAAATTAGGTGGATATTACCTATCCTATCCATGTACTTGTCTAAACGTATCTTAGACATTGCAATAGTACCTGCAATATTTTTTAACCATTCCTGAAAGATGAGGCTCTAATCTTTCATTTATGCCCTGGGTCCTGCAGTGTGTGTGTGCTACATACAAAGTGATGACCACTCGTGGGAGATCATTTTTACCTGTGAACAGAACGCCACAGGAGATCCTTCTTCCCTGTGGCTATCAAACTGTACAACTCCTTATGTCATGGGGTAGACTGATTCCCCCCCGCCCCCCCCCCCCCCCCACTACCTCCCCGCCATCCCCAATCTTTGCACATCCCCATTCCTTTCCACTCGTCACTTTAATTTCATGTTTCATGTATTTTGTAACTGTTGGCAGATCAATTTCCCTCATTGAATAAACAAAGTTCTATTGTATCGTATCTAGTGTTAAACTGGCATGCAGATCGCAAGCTTACTATAGAACCATTCCATATACATGGAAACTTCCAAAATGGGAATTTTCGCTCATTTACTCACATAGCATTGAGGCAGAAAACATCCCCACATGATTCTGATGCCTACGCTGATAATAAACAGTTTGATAAATGCACACGCTTGAATGCATGCTTGCTTCCTTTGATGTTCCCGCTGAATAAGTAAATACTGCTTTTACAGTGAATCTTGCTTTGTACTTGTGCAGGGGAGGGGGAAAAGCAGATTTTGCTTTTGATGATGTGAGGAGGCCTGGATTGATTGTTCCTTGGTACAGAATGGGGGACCGCTATCTGTTAAAGGTTTAGATTGACGACAGCCAACAGCTGCACGTTTTAAAACCTGTGCACGTTCTCTCATCAATACTTGCCCACAGAATCCCTCAAAAGCATGCAGAGCCTGACCCTTTGATAAGGCTACGGTTCGGCGAATGTTTCTTCTTTCATAAACCCTGAAAGGAATCAAGATATAATGAGAAGGCGGCAAAGCTGGAAAGAGGCATCTATTGGAAATTCATTTGCTAAGGTAACGCACACTTAAAATGTGGGATAGACACAAAATGTTGGAGTAACTCAGCGGGACAGGCAGCATTTCTGGAGAGAAGGAATGGGTGACATTTCGGGTCGAGCCCCGAGACTTTGGGTCGAGACCCGAAAGGGTCTGAAGAAGTGCCTTGACCCGAAACATCGCCCATTCCTTCTCTCCAGAGATGCTGCCTGTCCCGCTGAGTTATTCCAGCTTTTTTTGTCTATCTTCGATTTAAACCAACATCTGCAATTCTTTCCTACACTTAAATTGTGGGTTCAGAAACTGAAAGAACTGGCCACCCGTTAAGCTATATTTAAGAGGGAGTTAGATGTGGCCCTTGTGGCTAAGGGGATCAGAGGGTATGGAGAGAAGGCAGGTACGGGATACTGAGTTGGATGATCAGCCATGATCATATTGAATGGCGGTGCAGGCTCGAAGGGCCGAATGGCCTACTCCTGCACCTAATTTCTATGTTTCTATGTTTCTATGTTCCCTCTTCCCATCAGAACTACTCCCTCCATCGACTCAAAAGACTGAATAGATTAAGTACATACATAAATACATACATATAGCCCTCCCTCAGAGGACTTCAAGTCTCGACTTAAAAGAGACTCAAAACTCATCTTCACTCTCAATCATTTCTTGACGTCGTCTGAGGGAGGGCTATATGTATTTATTTATTTATGTACTTAATCTATGAACCACTATTGTATAATGTTAGTACCTCCACCAATGTAAAGCACTTTGGTCAACGAGAGTTGTTTTTTAAATGTGCTATAGAAATAAAAGTGACTTGACTTGACTTGTTTAAAATATAAATGTAGAAGCTACAATATACATTGATGTAAGGACCAACATCTCTCCTCGGTAAGACTCTGCAGTGTGATTCCACATCGACAAGGAATTGGGGCAGAACTCATCAACCATTTTGAAGTAAGAACGCAATTCAAAAGGTGGAGTAAAGATGAATGACTCATTCTAAGGGCCAAATTATCTTGTAGTAATGGCGTTTGTCTATGCTGAAATAATAAGATAATCAACTGAGCAAATTAAAATAGCTCGTGGCATTAGTGGTAGTCGTAAAATCTGTTGGACTGTCATCAATCTGCCAAGTGTCCGTTCAGATCAGAGATAGAGCATGGAAACAGGCCCTTCGGCCCACCGAGTCCACGCCGACCAGCGATCCCTGTTATACTAGCACACACGACACATTAGGGACAATTTATAATTTTTACCAAAGCCGATTAACCTACAAACCTGTACGTCTTTGGAACCTGTAGGCCTTTTTGGAACTTCAAGCCCAGTCTGTGCTCATTCCTTTAACAGCTTCCTCAGTTCAAGGGCTCATAAATGGATAATAAATATTAAACTTGATAATGGTGTCAACATATTGAAGCAAATAATTAAAATAAGTAGTTAGGAACTCTAAGCCTGAACAAGGTGGAGAATTATTGTTCTCAGCAGAACATCTAATTTTTGAACTACTTGATTGAAAGTTACAGCAAGGAAACAGGCCGTTCAGCCCAGTAAGTCCATGCCGACTATCGATCACTCCTTCATATTAGTTCTACGTTATCCCACTTTTGCATCCACTCCGTACACACTAGGGGCAATTTACAGAAGCCAATTAACCTACAACCCGCACGTCTTTTTGGGAGCACCCGGTGGAAACCCACATGGTCACAGGGAGAACATGCAGACTCCACACAAAAAGCACCACGAGGTCAGGATTAAACTCAGGTCTGTGGCGCTGTGAAGCAGCAGTACTACCAGCTGTGCCATTGTCTATCCCCCATTGAAGAATGGCCTCTGATACTGCTTTTGAATCATAGAATCATGAGAGAGTAGGTTATTTAACATATTGAGCCTGGTCTCTGTGAGACAATAGACGATAGGTGCAGAAGTAGGCCATTCGGCCCTTCGAGCCAGCACCGCCATTCAATGTGATCATGGCTGATCATCCCTAATCAGTACCCCGTTCCTGCCTTCTCCCCATATCCCCTGACTCCGCTATCTTTATGAGCCCTATGTAGCTCTCTCTTGAAAGTATCCAGAGAACCGGCCACCAGCGCCCTCTGAGGCAGAGAATTCCACAGATTCTCAACTCTCTGTGAGAAAAAGTGTTTTCTCGTCACTGTTCTAAATGGCTTACCCTTTATTCTTAAATAGTGGCCCCGGGTTCTAGACTCCCCCAACATCGGGAACATGTTTCCTGCCTCTACTGTGCCAAACGCTGAATAATCATGTATTTTTCAATAAGATCCTTTAGAAGGATGAGAGGGGATCAATTTAATCTGTCTCAAATACCCTATCCTTTGCCAACATATAGTTTTCAGGTATCTATCCTTTGAAAGTAAAACTACCAGAGATACAGGATTAAACTTGCCTTGACAAACTAGTTTGGCATTTCATTAAGTACAAAAGGATAAGAAGCATTCTAATGGAAGGTAGACAGGGTTATAACAATGGTGGTTGTTATATGTTGTATAACAATGGTGGTTGTTATTGTTGTATGCACCTGGTTGCTGGAATTTATAGTATCTAAACAAGCTGGGGCAGCAGAATGGCGCAGCAGTAGAGCTCCTGCCTTACATTGCTAGAGATCCGGGTTCGATCCTGAATTGGCCGGTAAAATTGTAAATTGTCCCTCATGTGTAGGATAGTGCTAGTGGATGGAGTGATCGCTGGTCAGGGCAAACTCTATGGGCCAAAGGGCTTGTTCTTATGCTGAACCTCTAATGTCTGAACTCTAAAGTAAAGCTGTATCACTGGATTAACGTGATTGGCATCTTTGCTTCACCATGAACAATCTCTCTAGATTCAAGATGGCCGACGCAGGAAAACAACGATGCCAGTAAGCGGGCTGAGGTCTTACCTCCCGCGCTCTCAAAATACTCTGGATGCACTGGTGTTGGCTGCAGGAGGTGCCCCAGGACACGGAGCTAAAGAATGGCCACGTGAGGTGAGGGGGATGGTGTGATGGTGGATCGACATGACCGGATTAAGGCATTGGTGGAGTGGGCCGCTGGAGGCCCTGCAGAAGCCTGGGGCTCGAATGCATCAGGCACTGCACCAAGAGGCCTGATGCATGGATTGGACGTGACCTGCACCGCACAGAGCAATGTGGTAGCGTGGGAGGCCAAGTTTGCCTTGCCAACCTTCCAACCCCCAGCTCAGTGCCGCTGCCAGGATAACGGACATATATGGCCAAGTTAAGACTGCACATTTTTACAACTTTGGACTTGAATCATACAAAATAGTGCCGGAAACATGGCTACTCTTGTGTACTGCCTCAGTGTAATCTACTGATTCCTATATACTCATACTGAAGTGTGATTGTATTATGTATAGTAATATTTTTACTGAACTGTAAGTGAAAAAGGAATTCCATAGTACCTAGGTAAACATGACATAAAGTACCATTGAACATGCTTTGCCCATTCTGGTTGCAAGCCGCTTCCTGGTTCAGCTGAGTGTTGGGTGCCACAATGATCCAACGTGTCTCCTTGTTGTTTCCAATCTACAGTTAGGCAATACTCCAAAATGCAATTAAAGAAGAATGGAAACACGTTACTTGATCTCTGCACAAATCACAGCATAATGCATGAGATGGATTTCCCCATGAAATCCCCATCAATATCTTGCGGCAGACCTTCTAATGTTCTCACTGGACTTCTGCTCTTATTCCACAGCCTCCTTCTGTTAGCTCTTGTGCACACCCGAATCCATCTTATTACAGCAGACCTATACAGCCGTGCCCTCCAAGGTATATCGATCAGGGCTACAGAGTCATAGAGTCCTACATCATGGAAAGAGGCCCTTCAGCCCAACTCGACTGTGCAAACCAAGATGCCCCATCTAAACTAGTCCAACCATCCAACGTTTGGCTCACATCCTTCTAAACATTTCCTATCCATGAACTTACCCAAATGTATTTTAATGTGTCATACTTGCAGGCCCTACTGGCTAGATACTTGCCACGTGCAAATGTCATCTCTAAGCTCTCCAAGACACAAAGTATCTTCACCTGAGGCGATGACAGTAAAACTACTAGGACAACTAGGGTGAGGGAGGGATGTCCTGTTCAGTTTCCCTGTTTGTATGTACAAGTTATTACCCTTTCCACTGCCACTATAATTTTTACCCAATTATCGTAGCTGGTTTAGATTTTTTTTCATACCTTTCATTCATTTGTCTTTGTACCTTTTCACACCTCTACTTTCCCTCTCCCCTGACTTTCAGGGTCTCGACCCGAAACATCACCTATTCCTTTTCTCAAGAGATGCTGCCTGACCTGCTGAGTTACTCCAGCTTTTTGTGTCTAGCTTCAGTGGAAACCAGCATCTGCAGTTCCTTCCTACATATATTTACCAGAATGCTGGTTGGATTAGAAGACATTATCTATCAGGAGAAGTTTGGCAAGCTTGGCTTGTTTTCTCTGGATCACTGGAGACTGAGAGGAGACCAAGAGAAGCAGAGACAGGGTAGGCAGGCAAAACCTTTCAATCCAGGGTTGAAATATGAAAGATTAGAGGGCATAGCTTTACAGTAAGAGGGCTAAATAAGAGTCTTAGTCTCTCAGTCTGAAGAAAGCCCTTGACCCGAAACGTCACCCATTCCTTCTTTCCAGAGATGCTGCCTGACCCGCTGAGTTACTCCAACATTTGGTGTCTATCTTCGGTGTAAACCAGCATCTGCAGTTCCTTCCAACACATTTCATCAAAGCTAGCCAGCTTGTGTCGCAGCTGCCCATTCATTAAACTGGGCCCTGTGGTGATGTGCTGAGGCAATCTATGATTAAGTTAGCGCTGTCAAAGTCATGATAACGAGCGAGGAGCACTAATTTCATGAGCGACCTGCAATGGGTCTGATGGACAATGAGTAATGGTACATTGTGATCTCAGTGCACGTTTTCCACCACTGTCCAATTTATCTCGCCCCCCACCCCCACACACTACACTTCAAGGCTTTGAATTTGCTGCAGGATTAGACACCGATATTCAGTTAATGGATTTCCAGCAGCGTTGTGTGTCGGGGCGGCTTGTTTGACAGCGGTTATATTTTATTCATAGCTGGTGTTGCTGCCGGCAAAAGATAGAGAACAAAAAAAAATCATGTCTCAAGTTTATTCAGTCATCACAGCCTCTGAGGGAGCTGGAAAACTGCTGCTTGGGAACTCCACATGTCGTAGTGGGTGCAACATCCTGTTGAGACCTGCCTGATTTCAGCAAACGTTCAATTCCTTTCATCAGGCCACCACTGTTCATGGCTCTTGCATTTACAGTCACTCTTCTTCCCTTTGACAAAACTGCTACCATTTCATGTTTTTTTCCCTTCTTCTGATTACATTTCGCTTCTTTGGCTGTCGCGAGATTCAATTAGTTCCTGGAAGCCCCCGCGGTTGTCAGCAAATTGTTTACTCCCTACAGCAAGTATATTGGCAGGAACTAACGCAGCACAACACCGCGGGCATGTTTCCGTCCTGCTGTCATCTATTATAATGGTAATTAAATTGACATGTGGTCGGTCATCTTGAAGGCTATTTGCTTGTGTAGTTACATCATTGACTCTTGTCATTGACTAGGGTAAACTTCAGTGGTGCCGTGAGGCAAAGCTAGATGGTCAGAGTTATCATCTCTGTGCTGAGCTACAGCTTTCAGAGTTATCATCTCTGTGCTGAGGTTCAGCTTTAATTTCAGCTGATACAATTAGGTGGAACTGGCTAGTAAATTAGAGTCATACAGAAGTAGAACTACCTGCATTGTCACTTATTACAGAGAGTCATAGAGTCGTACTGCGTGGAAGCTGGTCCTTCGGCCCAACTTGCCCGCACCAACCAACATGCCCCGTCTACACTAATCCTACCTGCTTGCGTTTGACCCTTAACCCTCCAAACGGATCCTAGTCGTGTATCTGTCCTGGCAGCTAGTTCCATATACCAACCATCCTTTGCATAAAAACAGTTGCTCCTCAGGTCCTATTAAATCTCTCCCCCCCCTCAAAACCCCCTCCCTCACCTTAAATCTATGATTTCCCTACTCTGGGTAAATGATTGTGCATTTGCCCTATCAATTCAACCTTGTGATCGTATAAAGGGCCTGTCCCACCAGCATGCAACTCTATGCGATGAACGCGATCAAACCGGCAGCGGGGGCCGCGCGGAGGTCGGGTGATCCCCTGTACAGGGCCGTTCCCACCAGCATGCGCCTGCATGCGGCAAGCGCAACCAAACCGGCAGCAGGGGCCGCTTGGAGGTCGGGTGAGTGGCGCAACGCGGCGCAAAGTGAGGCGAACTTGGAGCGAAGTCCAAGGTAAGTTCGCCAGGACAGAGAGGGGCACACAGAGAGGGGCACCGAGGCACACACACACACACACAGGGCCACGGAGCCACACACATAGAGGGTCATGGAGGCACTTACAAATAGGTTCACGGAGGCACGATGTCCGGGCGGTGTGTAAATGTCGAGGCGACTGCGAGCCGGCAAGCCATTGCTGTGCGGAATGTTTGGACATAGTCGGTTTTTCGGAGCCCCGCGCGGTGTCGGGACGAACTCGGGACGAACTCCGCACAATTCCGCACGGCTCCGGCGATCGAAGTGGGACTGGCCCCGCGACGTCGGACGGCTCAAGCGACCACGTTAGGTCGCGCTAATCGCATAGAGTTGCATGCTGGTGGGACAGGCCCTTAAGGATTTAAAAGGGCACCCTTCATCCTTCAGCACTCCAAAGGAAAACACCCAAGCCTGCTCAAACTCTCCCTATAGCTCAGGCCCTCAAGTCCTGGTAACACCTTCATAAATCGTCTCTGTACTCATTTCAGCTTAACACGGCTGAAAATTCCATGGATATCTTCCAACATTTACCTGTGCATTTAATCATTTAAACTACTGCCCTGCCAGAGGGGAATATTTTGGTGAATCTGCAGAAGGGTCTCGATCCAAACAGTCACGTATATCTTTTCTCCAGAGATGCTGCTTGACCAGCTGAGTTACTCCAGCATTTTGTGCCTATCTTCGGTGTAAATCAGCATCTGCAGTTCCTTCCTACACATGTTGGGCAGAAGGGTCTGTTTCAGTGTTGCATGGCTCACCGACACAGGCAGTCATGCAAGTTCACTACTTGTTGCTTCTCAGTTGACCTGACTTTCAAACCTCTACCTAAATAATGCAGAATATAGTGTTACAGCTGCAGAGAAAGTGCAGATAAAAAAGTGCAAGTGTCACAATAGGATAGACTGGAAGATTGGGAATACACCTTTAGCAAATAAGTTGCTTCATCTCTAAAGTAAAACTAAAAATATACTATTAGCAGATATTGTGAATGATTACTGTACAATGCAAGGGCCGGGAAGCGAGCGGGTAAAATCATATCTGACCCCTCTCACCCTGGCCACAAACTCTTTGAATCACTTCCCTCTGGAAGGCGACTCCGGACTGTCAAAGCTGCCACAGCCAGACATAAAAACAACTTTTTTCCACGAGTAGTAGCTCTACTCAATTACCAAAAATCTGTAGCCTCCTTTTGCTCTGCTATTTTATTTAATCCACATGTTTAATCAATAATGTTTTATTATTAATGTTTAATGTTTTGTGTATCATTCTTAACTGTCACTGTATGTCATGTTGTCACTTGCGGGCGGAGCACCAAGGCAAATTCCTTGTATGTGAATACTTGGCCAATAAACTTGTTAATTAATTAATTAATTCCCCATTAACCACATTCAACATATCTTGATCTCTGACTTAATCCAGCGGCTCAGTCTCGGCATTGAAGTGGATGCGTAGGTAATCTCTGCATTATCCCGGCAGCTCACATTGGCTCCAGAGAAGATGTTGGTGGTCTCAGGCTTGGCCTGGTGGCGCAGTCTTCCTCCGAGGCTGCAAAAGAGGCACGGTTAGTAGGGAGTTTTTCACTTTTTCTTCCTTTCTTCCTCTCTCTCCTGCTTCCTCTCTCTCCCTCCCCTGGCAGGAAATCCCTTGGTTTATATAGGGTAGGGTTGACGAGGTGGAAGTGAGTTGATCTCATAATCCAGCTAATTCAATGCCGCTTTCTCCTTTGACTGTGGCTTCAGCTGTGCCCAAGGCGGCACGGTGGCGCAGTGTAAGAGTTGCTACTTTACTGCGCCTGACACTCGGGTTCGATGCTGACTACGGGTGCTGTCTGTACGGAGTTTGTACGTTCTCCGTGTGACTGCGTGGGTTTTCTCCAGGCGCTCCGATTTCCTCCCACAACCCTTTGACGTACAGGTTTGTAGGTTAATTGGCTTCCGTAAAATTCGTAAATTGTCCCTAGTGTAGGGTAGTGTTAGTGTACGGGGTGATCACTGGATGGTGTGGACTCGGTGGGCCGGAGGGCCTGTTTCCGTGCCGACTAGCAATCACTCTATACACTAACACTATCGTATACACTTGGGCCAGTTTACATTTGTTACTGATATCTCTAAAGTCTAAAGCACTGTTCAGGGTGCCAGTGTTTTCCAGCAACCAGGCTCTGTTTGTGTTGTTGGTGTTTGGTTTCTCCTGGCCTGTTTGCTGGTGATAGAAATCACAGCTGCCCTTAAGGAGGATGCATCGTCACTATCCTTCAGTGTTTGTCTCTGTGCATCTGGTAATCCCTTGCTGCGACAGAGCTAGGAATAGACCTGACCCTTTACTGTGTAAACATCAGCGTGTTAAGAACTTCAGAACTTGTACACCCAAGCTTGGAGCCCAGTCCATCACACAGATCATACTTCTCAATAATGATTCTATCTGTACCATGCAGCCTCAGAAAAGCAGCCAACATGATTAAAGACGTTGCACCCTGGGCATCACTTCTTCTCTCTGCTCCCTTCTGGCAGAAGGTACAGAAGCTGGAAAGCGCTGACCACAAGACTCATGAACAGCTTCTTCGTCTTTGTTATCAGGCTTCAGAACGTTCCTTCCATAAGCTGGTATAGTTCTATTTACCTTTACTCCATTGAAGACACTGTACAGACCCACCACCGATTTTCCAGCAACTGGTGGTCCAGCCTCCCCTTTAATCTGGACAAATTCCCCCCCGAATTCATCATCGTCATCATCGTCTCCCCCCCCCCCCCCAACCTCAGCTGGACTTCCGCGCCGATTGGTGGGTTGAATTTGCCACCTGTGGCAGGGCCCGGGTACCCCGGCACTGCCAGATACGGCAGATACATTCCCATAGGTGAGTTCCACGGCCAACTTTGCGGGCCAGTATCTCAAACTCCCCTTCCAAGGCCGTGACCTCTGTTGGTCCGGCAAAAGGGGTAATCCAGAAAGGCTCTGGAACCAAGTGTGCTGGAAAATTGGTGGTGGTCCTGTACTGTGTCTACGAAACTGATGCCCAACAGTGCCCAAGGATATTCTGCATTCTGTGTCTTCTTCCCCTTTGCTCTTTCTATTGTGCTTGAGTTTCAACTGATGGTATCTGTATATATGGTATATCTGATCAGTTCGAATAGCAGGCTAAACAAAATTTTCCACTGTACCTCGGAACATGCAATAATATGAACCTAAGCTCCCAAACCTTTTGATGTCTTTACTTGCAGCAAATCGATCCTGAGACTGATGCTGGACTTTCCATTGCATCCGACATACGCATGAACCTGCTAGATTTAAAGTGGGTAATCTGATACTGATCTTGCTCAGGCTTATAGAACTGAGGTAGGTTCTTTAAGTTCATTCACCAGAATGGAGATTTTACAACTATAAATAAGAAAGATGAACATGTTAGGATGGCACAGTGGCGCAGCGGTAGAGTTGCTGCCTTACAGCGCCAGAGCCCCAGGTTCGATCCTGACTATGGGTGCTTGTGTGTATGGAGTTTGTACGTTCTCCCTGTGACCTGCGTGGGTTTTCTCTGAGGACTACAGTTTCATCCCACATTCTAAAGATGTACAGGTTTGTAGGTTAATTGATTAGTATCAGTGTAAATTGTCCCTAGTGTGAGTAGGATAGTGTTAATGTGCGGGGGTGGACTCGGTGGGCCAAAGGGCATGTTTCCACGCTATATCTCTAAACAAAATACGGCACAGTGGCGCAGCGTTAGACTTGCTGCCTTACAGAGACCTGGGTTCCAGCTTCCATCTTAAGCTTTGAATCCATTGTACAATACTTTCAGAATGATGAAGGAAGCAAGAGCCATTACTCAAATGGAGGGGATGCTGATTAATCCTCTCGCTGTTAAACAGCCGATAAATTGATTAAGCCATGTTATCCTTTATTTTTGCAGTTCAAAACTAATTGAGCTACAAAGAATAATGGCTTTAATTTGAAACAAGTTCATTACATTGTTTATTAAGTTGTTGATTGTACATCATCCATTGACAGTCCCTTGAAAATAATAAATGTGTAATGCAAAGAAAATCTAATTTTTGGCTTGCACTGTTTATAATTCTTCGATTGCTTCATTGCAACTTGAATTTTCAGCAGGAGGTCGAGCAGTATTTATATCTATGCTGTGCTGGTTGATGCCCTGCACTAAGTTGTGCTGACATTACTCATTCAAAATAACTGCGTAATTTTCGCTCCACATGTTTAGTTCAATTTAGTTTAATTTAGTTTAGTTTAGTTTCGAGATACAGTGAGGAAACATGCCCTTTGGCCCATCGATCCCGGCAGGTTAACACTATCCTACACACACTCGGGACAATTTAGAATTTTACCAAGCCAATTAGCCTGCAAACCTGCAGGTCTTTGGAGTGGTGGAGTAAACCGGAGCACCTGGAGAAAACCCACACAGGTCACTGGGAGAATGTACAAACTCCATACAGACAAGGCCCGTAGTCAAGGTTGAACTCGGTTCTCTGGCTTTGTAAGGCAGCAAATCTGCCGCTGAGCTACCGTGCTACCCAATGCCAAGAATGACCTCTTCATCAAACCATGCTCTGCCACAGTTGACATGAATGACCACTTTCAACCAGCTCCGCTTCACAATCTATTGGTCAAGAACTGCCGGAACCCGGGTCTCCGGCACTGTAAGGCAGCAACTCTACCGCTGCTCCACTGTGCGACCCTATCTTATGGTCATCTTTCTTACTTATACTCCATCTACCACACCCCCTTCCCACCACATCATTCCACTTCTTTTTAGCCTCTTGGTCTCACTCAGCCACAAGCTGTTACTTGGTAACACGAAGCATGGGCATACCATTAGATTCATATCCTCGCTGACAGCAGGCAGCTCTAACCTGCCTGGACTCTCAACTCCATCCTTTTACTCCCTCTGATGTCTCGGCAGCTGTCACGACATTGATGACCCAGAAACTTTCCAATTGCACGTCAGCCCAACATGGACAGTTAGCTCGATGGCCAAGTGGAGAACTCTGTCACTCAAAGAGGAATATGTTGTTATTTTCTATTCACCAAAAAAAGATGAAGCAGGCCTGTCAATTTGCTGCTATATGCTCCACATCTTGCTATATATCTGTCCTCAGGTGATGCTTGATGGTCGGCCCAAACATGTTGTACAAGTTTCACTGTTAACCTGTTGTGTTTCACTGTCTAAATAACTCGTTATCATCTTCCCCGCAGCCAACAAGGGACCATTGTGAGCTCCCCCTTTCATTGATCATCAATGCTTTTTGCATATCTTTTATTCCTTCGTTCAATATCTCTCTATGTCAGTCTTCAGTATATCTCTCTTTTCCCTTTCCCCTGACTCTCAGTCTGAAGAAGGGTCTCGACCCGAAGCATCGCCTATTCCTTTTCCCCAGAGATGCTGCCTGACCCGCAGAGTTACTCCAGCTTTTTGTGTCTATCTTCAGTTCGTTCCTACACATGCTGTGCAGAGGGGTTTCTTTCAATGTTGTATGGCTCTATGACACAAGTGCTCATGCAAGCTCACTCATTTTTGCTCCTCAAGTGACCTTACTTTCAAACCTCAACCTAAATAGTGCGGAATATAGTGTTACAACTACTGGGAAAGCACAGATTTAAAAAGTGTAAGTGCCACAATAAGATAGATTGGGAATACTGTACGTCCTCAGCAAATAAAAATGCTTCATCTCTAAAGTAAAACTAAAAATATACTATTAGCAGATATTGTGAATGATTCCCCATTAACCACATTTAACATAGACACTGTGAGTGTCACCCAGTGACCAAAAACAATGTTAGTTTATTTGGAATACATGGAGATGCCCATTAATTTTTATTAATAATAATGGAAGCATTCTTCTTTATAATTTGCCGTAAGAATGTTCTCAGGTAATGACTCAAAGCGTCCTGGTACAGAATGCCAAGTTCTAATACCACAACAATCCTCTTTGGTGATTTATTTGTCTGTATGTTTAATTGGCTGACTTTTTGAATTTTAAATCCTGGCATTTAATTTCCCTTGCCTATCTTAAATGTCATGAATATTCCGACCTAAATTGTTCTAATCTTGATCGAAAACCGTCGGAGAAAGTGAGTTCCCGAGCTGTCAGCTTAGTGGGCAAGTGAAATATTCTGTTCATTCAACTATTATTTATTAATGTTAATTATTAATACATTACAATATAATAACCAACAACATTGATTTTTAACAATAAATTAATTATATTTTAGAACAATAATTAAGATATTAATCATTTATGTATTAATTATTTTCAATTTTCTTATAAGGATCATAAATCAGTGGATTTGTGGCTCTGCTTTCAGTGATCAGGTTGCTGTTTGGTCTATTTATATATCATTTACTTTCTGCAGATCAATGCGTAGGCTAGCAGGATATATAGTTTACTAAAGGAAGAGCATGGGAATGCAAGTACTATAGTCATTAAAACAAAAGTTGTTCAATTAATTCCAAAGTACATTATAAATTATCTAAATATTGGCAAGCTAAGGGCGTGCTCTGGCTCATAAATTGAGAGCTTTTGTCTATGGAAACTGTCTTGGATGCTGTCATGTCTGGCTTTTCTTTCGTAAACTATGGCGCAGTGGTAGAGTTGCTGCCTTACAGAGCCAAAGACCCGGGTTCAATCCTGACCTCGGGTGCTGTCTCTACGTAGTTAGTTTGTCCATCCTTTGACAGCGTGGCTTTTCTCTGGGTGCTCCGGTTTCCTCCCACACTACAAAGACCTAAGGGTTGATAATACACTAGACTAAGTGGGACCTGTTGGGTCCCAGTCACATGGGAGGCCTGGTCCCCCAACGCAACCGATTCCCCAATGCAATATTCCAGCACTCACCCTGTTCCCCCAACGCAACGGCGGGGGGCAGCTTCAGGCGGGGCCTGTCGGGGGCTGGTGTGGGTGTGTGTGGAGGAGGGGGATGTGGGGGAGGGGGGTGTGTGGGGGAAGAGGGGGGTGAGGGAGGGGTAGCTTTGGGGGAGGGGGATGGGGGAAAGGGTGTGTGTATGTGTGTGGGGGATGGGGTGTGGGGGAGGGGGTGTGTGTGGGAGAGGGTGTGTGTGTGGGGGGGAGGGGGTGTGGGGGAGGGGGTGTGTGTGGGAGAGGGTGTGTGTGTGGGGGGGAGGGGGTGTGTGGGGGTAGGGGGTGTGAGGGAGGGTGTGTGGGGGAGGGTGTGTGTGTGGGAGAGGGTGTGTGTGTGTGGGGGAGGGGTGTGTGGCGGGGTGTGTGTGTGTGGGGGAGGGGGTGTGTGGGGGTAGGGGGTGTGGGGGAGGGTGTGTGTGTGGGGGAGGGTGTGTGTGTGGGGGATGGTGTGTGTGTGGGAGGGGGGGGTGTGTGGGGTGTGTGTGGGGGGGAGGAGCGGTGTGGGGGAGGAGGGGTGTGGGGGAGGTGGGTGTGGGGGAGGTGGGGTGTGGGGGAGGTGGGTGTGGGGGAGTGTGTGTGTGGCAGGGTGTGTGGGGGAGGGGTGTGTGGGGGAGGGGTGTGTGTTGGAGGGGGTGTGTGGGGAGGGGGTTTGTGAGGTTGTGGAGGTGGGGTGTATGTGGGAGGGGTGTGGGTGGTAGGGGGAGTGTGTGGTGTGGGGGATGGGTGGTTTGGGGGAGGGGGCTGTGGGGAAGGAGGGGAGGGGGGGTGTTGGGGAGGGAGGATGGGGGGGAAGGGGGGTATGGGGGATGTGGGGGAGAGGGATATGGGGGTGGGCGGAGGAGGTGCGGGGGAGTGGGAGGGGGTGTAGGGGAGGGGATGTGGGAGGGGGTGTGTGGGCTCACCAATTCCCGGCCCCGGCTCTGATCGCACTCCTTGATCCAGGACCCGGCTCCGGACTCATTCATCTGCTCCCGTCCCCAGCGCATGTCACGCTCACAGCCCTCACCCGCAAACACAGCCCGCCCCCACCCATGAACACAGCCCGCCCTCACCCACTGAACACAGCCTGCTCTCGCCCGCAGAACACAGCCCACACTCCGCTGCTTCAGCTTTATTTTCTGCGGCTTGTGGACGGTAGCTTCGTGGTGACTTACAGGCGAGAAGACCAACCTGCTGATCTCACGATGTTTTAAACTTTCATAAATTCCGCCATCTTCCACCAATCGGAACAAAACTTGGTGCACTTGGAGCAGAGGAGATCAGTGAGTAAGGTGGTAAAAAATCCTAGCGCTATATGGCACCATTTTTGCGCAAATTAAAAAAATCGCAGACCAGAAGTGTTCAAGATAAGAGTTTTATTAATAGTAGAGAAGACAGACAGACAGACAGACAGACAGACAGACAGACAGACAGACAGAGAGACAGAGAGACAGAGAGACAGACAGACAGACAGACAGACAGACAGACAGACAGACAGACAGACAGACAGACAGACAGACAGACAGACAGACAGACATGGTCCTCACCTTTCACCCCACCAGCCGGCACATACAACACATAGTCCTCCGCCAGTTTCGCCACCTCCAACGTGACCCCACCACTCGCCACATCTTCCCATCTCCCCCCCGTCTGCCTTCCGCAAAGACCGCTCCCTCCGCAACTCCCTTGTCAATTCTACCCTTCCCTCCCGCTCCACCCCTTCCCCGGGCACTTTCCCTTGCAACCGCAAGAGATGCTACACTTGTCCCTTTACCTCCCCCCTCCACTCCTTTCAGGGACCCAAGCAGTCCTTCCAGGTCCGACAGAGGTTCACGTGCACCTCCTCCAACCTCATCTACTGCATCCGCTGCTCTAGATGCCAGCTGATCTGTATCGATGAGACCAAGTGGAGGCTTGGCGCTCGTTTCGCCGAACGCCTAGTGGCTCGGCACTTCAACTCCCCCTCTCATTCCATATCCGACCTCTCTGTCCTGGGCCTCCTCCACGGCCAGAGTGAGCAACACTGCAAATTGGAGGAACAGCACCTCATATTCCGCTTGGGGAGTCTGCATACCTCTGAGCTTGAACATTGAATTTTCTCAATTCTGTTAACCCTTGCTGTCTCCTCCCCTTCCCACCTCTCCCCCAGCCCTCGGGCTCCTCCTCCTCCTTTTTCCTTTCTTCTCCCCGCCCCCCCCCACCTCCCATCAGTCTGAAGAAGGGCTTCGGCCGAAACGTTGCCTATCTCCTTCGCTCCTTAAATGTTGCTGCACCCGCTGAGTTTCTCCAGCCTTTTGTGTAAGATAGATAGATAGATAGATAGATAGATAGATAGATAGATAGATA
>OY740810.1:28798861-29125620 GCA_963514005.1 Raja brachyura | reverse complement strand
AAAGTCATGAATTATTCATGTTCATAAGTTGTAAGAGCAGAATTTGACCATTCGGCTCTATCAAGTCTATTCTACCATTCAATCATGGCCTTTTCCCTCTCAAGCAATTAATTTATGAATTTATTACCCCATATCTATGTACTAGATTACTTGGTCATTATTTCTTGCTCTTTGTAGAGGCTAACTATACGAGGGCTAGCTGATTTATCTCCTGCATTAACTCAGCATCTCTGTAGAAAAGGAACAGGTGACGTTTTCGGTCAAGACCCTTCATCAGACCCGCACAGCTCAGGAAATAAACCATGAATAAACCACATGAATAGTCCCTTTGGCTCACAATGTCTGTGCTGAACATGATGCCAAGACCAACTATGCCAAGATCTGCCTGTACATAGTCCCATTTCCCTCCATTCTCCACATACCTATGTGCCCAGTCAAAACTCTTCCAGGTGGCCCTCCATTTTCTGGTTCATATCTGTACAGAGTCCCAGCATGATTGTTGTAATTCACTGCTCAAAATACTTTGCTGTTGAAGCTTGCAAAACAAACACATTTGGGGAAGAAAGATTCCTTTCCATAATTACATCACTGAGGCTTCAGAAACAGAACGGTTTAACATCACATTTGAAGGATGATTATCACTGACAAGTCAGTGCTCCCTCAAGCACTGCAGACAAGTGCCAGGTTAGATTATGCACTTCAACCCTGCTGGGGGCTCAGACTGAACAATGTTTGGAGTTGGAGACAAGGGTCGTTTCATCTATAAGCCAAGCTCAGGCTCGCGTGATTTGAGTCGTGGCTGTTGCCTTGACAATCGCAAGTATAAATTTCATCTCTCTCTGCTACTCACGTTTTAGGGCTTACTGGGGCTGATTTAACAGGTTACTAAAAAAAAAGGACCACTTGTGGAGGATTAGTGAAGATGCTGCAACTCAGCGTGAAGCTATGAACATCACAGCAAAATTAGTAAATCAGGGTGCATCTGCTATCTTTTGACTTAAGTTAAGCTGCACAGAGGCTAAAATTAAAATAGGAGAAGTCAAGAGTGTTTACTTGTCATAAGTAGCAACAATAGACCAATTAAACCCTTACTTTCTGCAGGGTTACACAAAAGGCTGGAGAAACTCAGCGGGTGCAGCAGCATCTAAGGAGCGAAGGAGATAGGCGACGTTTCGGGTCGAGACCCTTCTTACTTTCTGCAGTTTGAAAGTTCATGTCCCAGGAGCAGAATTAGGCCATTTGGCCCATCAAGTCTACACCGTCATCTTTCTATGGCAGGGTGACCAAAATTGATCACAATACTCCAAAGGGATCCAGACCCAAAACGTCACTTATCCATGTTCTCCAGAGATGCTACTTGACCCACTGAGTTACTCCAGCACTTTGGGCCTTTTTCTGTACACCAGCATCAGCAGTTCCTTGCATCACTAAAATACTCCACGTTGCAGCCTCACCAACATCTTGTAAAACTGTACCTTAATGTCCCATCTACTCTACACAATTCCCTGACTGATGGCCTATGTGCCAAAAGCCTTGTTCACCACCCTATCAACATGTGATGCCACTTTAAGGATACTATGTTCTTAAACTCCTGAATCTGTCTGATCTACAATATTCCCCTGGGCTCTATTGTTCACTGTGAGAAAGTCCTACTCTGGTTTCACTTCCCAAAACTACAACACCTCACACTTATCTGAATTAAACTCCATTAGCCATTTGCCATCTTACTTGTCCAGCTGAAGAAGATCACGCTGTTATGCTTCATAACCATCTCTGTCAACCTACCACCTATTTTAGTGTCATCTGCAAAACGCATTAATCATGCCTTGTACATTCTCATCCAAATCGTTGATACAGATGACAAACAGCAATGGGCCCATTGCCAGTCGCAGAGGCTCACCACTAGTCTGACAACAACCTTCCACAAAAAGCTGGATTAACGCAGCGACTGTTTCCGACTATGATGTTGATTCTATATCCAGTCAGCTAGCTCTCCCCAGATTCCATGCGATCTAACCTTCTTGAGCAGCCTACCATGCAAATCCGATCAGAGGCCTTCATCAGCTAGGTCTAACTGTACACTTCACAGGTAGGTTAAAAATCAGCTTGCCATCACCGAACCACAGAACCTCAGCCACATTAATCATTAGGTTGTTACCAGTTAGTTAGTTGGTTAGTTTAGTTTAATGTCACGTGTTCAGCCATGATCACATTGAATGGCGGTGCTGGCTCAAAGGGCCGAATGGCCTACTCCTGCACCTATTGTCTATTGTCTATTGTGTACCGAGGTACACTGAAAAGCTTTTATTGCGTGCTAACCAGTCGGCGGAATGACTGAATGTGGAGGAAGGGAACTGGAGTTGCTGCCTCACATGCCAGAGACCTATGTTCGATACTGACTTTGGGGCTGTCTGTACAGAGTTTTATACTTTCTCTCCGTGACCGCATGGGTTTTCCCTGGGGTGCTCCGGTTTCCTCCCCATTCCAGATGTAGAGGTTTGTAGGCTAAGTTGGCTCAGTAAAAAAGAAATTGTACATTTTACCTGGTGTGTAGGATGGTGCTGGTCGGCGTGAGCTCGGTGGGCTGAAGGGCCTATTTCCGCGCTGTATCTCTAAACTAACCTAAACTGTCACTCTCACACTTTATTGTGTGTAATTATTCAGAAATATTCCACCTGTCTGAAGAAGAGGCTTAAACCAAAACGTCACCCATTCCTTCTGTCCCGCTGAGTTACTCCAGCATTTTTTTTGCATCTTTGGTGTAAACCAGCATCTGCAGTTCCGACCAACACATATTCCACCTGTACATTAGATTAGTTTGTTAAAGTGGCAGAACAAAAATATAGTTTACTAGACGAAGGGGGACCCGTTGGGTCCTGTCCCCTCAACGCGCCGTGGAGGGGGAGGGGGGGGGATAGGGGGGGAGGGAGGGGGAGGGAGGGGGCGAGGGAAAGAAGGGGGAGGCAGAGGGTGCTGGGGGAGGAAGAGAAAGGCTGGGGAGAGAGAGGCTGGGGGGGGGGGTTAGTTAGAGGAGGGGGGGAGAGAGAGGGGAGGGTGAGAGAATAGGGGGAGAGAGAGGAGGGGGAGAGAGGAAGGGGGAGAGAGGAAGGAGGGAGAGATGCGGGTGGGTGTGTACCCCATCGAGGCCCCCCTCTCCTCCCTCCCCCCTCCTCTCCCCTCTCCTCCCCCTCTCTCCTCCACCCCCCCTCCACCCCTCTCTCCACCCTCCCTCCAACCCACCTCTCCCCCCCCGTCTCCCTCCCCCTCCCTCTCTCTCTTTCTCTGCCCCGGGGAAGGGATAGAGAGGGAGGGGGAGGGGTAGAGGCAGCACTTACCCAGGTCGTACAGCAACAGCCTCCCCACCAGGCACTGGGCCTGAGTGATGCTGCGGCCGCGTGGACCCGATCGAGGCCCGGAGCGATCTGAGGACAGTCAAACGCAGCAGAGGGCCAGCCGATCGTGGCTTCCATGAGGCCAAGCCCACCCCAACCGTGTGACAGACGATCGGGCGGAGAAGACGGAGAGGAGGTCATCCCCCGTGACGCCTGAGATCACCAGGTGGGATCGGGATCACCAGTGAGGAAAAGGCGTGACGATTCCCCGAGTCCATCCATCGACGGAGGAATCACAGGTCTCCATAGACGGTCTCTCCCAGAGGGAGTAATGGCCGCCACGGTCACCTTCCATCGCACTTCCCGCACCCTGTCCCGCGCCGCGATAAACGGACACCGCCGCCATGTTCTAGAACTTCAAGGAGCCCAGCGGAGCGCACAGCACCACCTGAGCAGCAATTTAAAAACGCTAAGTGACAAATTTAAAGAAGTGAAAGTTATGAAGCCAGGAAGTACAGAAGACATAACAGGGGTGACATCACTCGCAGCGAGCAGAGGTAGTCAGATTCATTGTGACATCATCAGCGAGACCATCTTGTTTATTTTCTAAGTTATTTGAGATTTGTGAGCATTTTCATAAATAACTAGGGAAATAATGCATGAAATTTACAGATAAGGGAATTTTTGATTTCACTGGATAAATCTCTACTGGAATATGTAACATTTTCCCGTTAGCGCATCTTTTCTTCGAGTAGGTCGAAAAAACAAACAAACAAACCAAAAACACACACACACACACACACACACACACACACACACACACACACACACACACACACACACACACACACACACACACACACACACACACACACACACACACACACACACACACACACACACACACACATATATATATAGATCTGAGTTTTATAGTTAAACGGATGCAAAGGAAATGTACCTGAGATAACGGAAGGAAAATGCCTTTTAACATGGTTATTTTCTAATCTCACCTGGATGGTTATCAGGAAGAGAGAGACTCCTGTTGCCATGGCAAAGATTTGTGCTCTATGCCTATTTGCAATTGTCCCTTGTCGACACAGGGTCATTCATTTAGATTGTCTTTGATCTTTGGTCAATTGAACCAGTAATCATGAGGTTAGCACGGTCGATCTTAGTTCATCTTTAAAGGAAAATTTAAGGGCCTGTCCCACTAACGCGACTTTTCAATGACTGTCTTTGACCTTCAAGCTCGAGGGCAGTCAACTGATAAACCGTGAGCCGGATCGACCATTTGCACACACACACACACACACACACACACACGCACACACACACACACACACACACACACATCGCATAGGAGGGGGCCAGGGAAAGCGGGGGAGTAACTGTCTGAAATTCACACCCGCGATGAACAGTAAGGTGAAAGACGGCTGGCAGTTACGTTGTCCTTTAGAAAGCACTAGGGGGAGAGAAAGGGAAAGAAGGGGAGAGAAGAGGAGAGAAGAGGAGAGAAGGGGAGTGAAGGGGAGAGAAGGAGAGAGAAGGAGAGAGAGGGGGGGGGGATAAGGAGTGCAGACACTTTTAAGAAGCCAGACAACTTTTAATAAAGTTTTGCGGGCATTTAACATTACTGGTCTGTTTTCCTTGATTCTGAAAATTCCAATGAGTCAATTAAAATGCCCGGTCAGCAAAGGAGATTGCCTACGGCTACCTCGACTGCCTATCGACCCATTCCACTCCACTACAAGTTCAAAAGAACCACAACGACCAATTTTTACTCGGGGGAAATCTTTCAACTTGCTGAAAAATGTTCCTCAACCAAACAGAGGCCGCGAGCATGCGGGAACTTCCCTCGAGCATGAAGGAGAGTTCCAGTGACCTCCTAGGACCACGTGTCGACCATGCTGCGAGTTTGAGTCAAGAGCAAACTCTTCTAAACTCGCAAATTAGGTTGTTGCAGTGGGACAGGCCCTTTACTTCAGGCCCTTTACCGTTGTTCTTTGTTAATTAGCGCTAGGAATAGTCTTTAGGACCCTTGATGTGCTGGCTGAATTGGCAAAGGTTCTTCAGTACTTGATTTCAACCCGAGTAAGTAACTGAATCATTGGATGATGATTTAATAATGGTAATTGAGTGAGTGCTCTTAGAACATTTTTACATATGAAAAGGAATGATACAAAAATAAACAAATTTAATTTAGTTTGGCTTGCTTAGAGATACAGTGCAGAAACAAGCCCTTCGGCCGACCAAGTCCAGGCAGACCAGCGATCCCAGTACACTGGCATTATCCAACACACACTAGGGACAATTTACAATTTTACCAAGCCAATTAACCTATAAGCCCATACATCTTTGGAGTGTGGGAAGAAATTGGAGCTCCAGGAGAAAACCCATATACTGTAGGTCATGGGAGAACGTACAAACTCCGCACAGACAGCACCCGCAATTACGATCAAACTCGGGTCTCTGCCGTCGTTAATAGACAGATGATGGACAAAGGCTAAAGATGAAAAGACAGAAGATGTGAGACAAAAGGATTGAAGAGTTACAGATTGTGAAGCTGGAGGAAGAAATATAGGTGGAAGGAGAAGGGGGAGGGGAGAAATAGGTGTGAGGCCAGATGAGGCACAGGGGAGAGAGAGAGGGAAGGTTTTATAGGTAACTAAAGTTGGAGAAATCAGTGCTCCATTGAATTGTAAGCAACCCAAGTGGAATATGAGGTGTTCCTCCTTCGATTCATATGGGCAGAATACTTAAAGGTTTCCAAATTCTACACATCTATCAGTGGATTGAGGAGAAGAGGTTATAGGGAAAAAAGCTATATTGCATTATAAACAGTTTCTAATTATTCATAACAATTACATTGAATCAAATCTTTACCATTTAATAGGAAAATCCAAACAATTATTTTTACAGTATTCCCCTCTGTTTAACAGTGGAATACAGCCCGTGAAAATGTCAACCATTTCAATGATAAATTATTTCATCGTATGGGTATTAAACAGGTTTTTTTAAATAAGCAAGCATGCATAAGTGTAATGCTGGACTAGTTTGCTCTGTTTCCATTTTCTCTGAAACATAGAAACATAGAAAATAGGTGCAGGAGGAGGCCATTCGGCCCTTCGAGTCAGCATCGCCATTCATTGTGATCATGGCTGATCGTCCCCAATCAATAACCCGTGCCTGCCTTTTCCCCATATCCCTTGATTCCACTAGCCCCTAGAGCTCTATCTAATTCTTAAATCATATAACCATATAACAATTACAGCACGGAAACAGGCCTTCTCGGCCCTTCCAGTCCATGCCGACCATTTATTTTTGCCTAGTCCCATCTACCTGCACTCAGACCATACCCCTCCATTCCCTTCCCGTCCATATACCCATCCACTTTACTTTTAAATGTTAAAATCGATCCTGCCTCCACCACTTCTGCTGGAAGATCATTCCACACAGCCACCACTCTCTGAGTAAATAGGTGCAGGTGGAGGCCAAATCCATCCAGTGATTTGGCCTCCACTGCCCTCTGTGGCAGGGAATTCCACAAATTCACAACTCTCTGGCTGAAAATGTTTTTTCTCACCTCAGTCTTAAATGGCCTCCCCTTTATTCTAAGATTGTGACCCCTGGTTCTGGACTCACCCAACATTGGGAACATTTTTCCTGCATCCAGCTTGTCCAGTCCTTTTATAATTTTATATGTTTCTGTAAGATAGACACAAAATGCTGGAGTAAAGGGCTGTCCCACTGTACGAGCTAATTCAAGAGCTCTCCCGAGTTTAAAAAAAAATCAAACTCGTGGTAAGTACGTAGAATGTACGTTGCGGGTACGTCGGAGCTCGGGACGTCTCTTAACGGCTCGTAACGCTAATGCCAGGTACTCGGGAAACACAGTAAGCTCGGGAAGACTTTTCAATACATGTTGAAAAATATCCACAAGAGCCCCGAGTAACTATGAGTGGCTATTACCGTACTTCTCCGAGTTCAAATTAGGGAAAACTCGGGAGAACTCTTAAATTAGCTCGTACAGTGGGACAGCCCCATGACGCAGCATCTCTGGAGAGAAGTAATGGGTGATGTTTCGGGTCGAGACATCTGAAGAAGGGATTTGACCCGAAATGTTGCCTGTTTCCTTCGCTCCATAGATGCTGCCGCACCCGCTGAGTTTCTCCAGCATTTTTGTCTACCTTCTATTTCCCAGCATCTGCAGTTCCTTCTTAAACAAATAGTTTATGCAACAGCCTGTTACCAATAAATTAATTTGTTGCATTGTCTGAGCTGTCAGCCAAATCTCTAAGATAAGCAAGAACAAAATGCATACATGAATATGGATTGTAACAGTTTAAAGGCTTGGGATGTTGAACTGAACATCAAAAGTCGATTAAGATGCTAATGAACTGCAGATGCCCAAAATCTAAAATAAAAATTGCAAGTCAGGCTATTGAGGACTAAGTGGTAGTGAGAATGCCACTGCCAGTGGGAGGAAAATGGAGGACCTGGCGTGGGGAGGGGGGGGATGGAGCGCCATGAGGGAGGGGGAAAAACAGTGGAGGACCCGGTGTGTGGGGGGAACTGCCGTGAGGGAGGTGGGGGAGGAGAACAAAGGGGGACCTGGCGGAGATACTTTGTAACTTTGTCAGAGCCCTTTATGTGCGACTATTTTTGCATTCTTGGATGTGCAAGCGAAGAATTCCACTGTGACTTGTCACATGTGAAAATTAATGATTCATTCATTCAGTCAGTAGTTCCAACATTTCTGGATTTATATCAAGAATCTGATATGGCCAGCAGGGATGGGAAATGGATATCCAGTATGGATACTTATAGTCATGAACCGACATGAACCCTGAACCAACATCCCAAAACGGGGGAAGAGAAACTAATGAACGCAGCGGCAGACAAGTGGGCACGCAGAAAGGAACGCAGCAACTTCAAGAGACCAGAGGCCACACACACAAATGTGGCCTTTGCCACAGAGACTGTCACTCCCGCATTGGTCTCATCAGCCACAAGCGACGCTGTTCTAACCGAGGTTTAGAGCAAGTAGTTTGTTCCATACACCCACCACCCTTTGTGTGAAAAAGTTACCCCTCGGATTCCAATTAAATCTTTTCCCCTTCACCTTAAACGTATGTCCTCTGGTCCTTGATTCCCCTACTCTGGGCAAAAGACTCTGTGCATCTACCCGATCTATTCCTCTCATGATCTTATACACCTCTATAAAATCACCCCTTATCCTCGTGCACTTTCTTCCTCTCCCCCCACCCCCCCCCCCCCCCCCGCCCATCCCGCCCGCTTGCACCACTATCAGTCCAAAGGAGGGTCCTAACCCAAAACATCACATCCATATTCTCCAGAGATGCTGTCTGACCAGTACTTCGCCCCTTTTTAGTTCCATGCTTCTACAGGACTAACATATTTTCTGTATATTCACCATTTTGTCCTTACTTAAAATATATGGCTTAGAATCAGAGAACAGGGAGGTTTTTGTAACAGTATGCACCACAATTTAATCATCACAGTCTGGTTTATTCTCACAGAAGAATGTAACATTTCTGGCTTCTTCTTCTTTCGTGTGGCATGCACAGCCTAAAGATGTAACACGACTTGTTCTATTTGATCTTCCGTTTGTGCACGTCCAGTTGATTGCATTAGTCAGGGCGGACCACGTGAAGGTTGCAATCTTCCACCTCACATTTCTGGCTGAACAAATATGAACTTCTGGAAAATGCCTCAATCTGGGGGGTCTTGGCCACTGCCATTTAGTTTCCACGTGGATAGGAAAGGTTTAGAGAGATATTGGCCCAATGCTAGCAGATGCAAGTAATGTAGATGGGGCTTCTTGGTCGGCATGGGCAAGTTGGGCCGAAGGGCCTGTTTCCATGCTGTTTGACTCTATAAATGCTGTACAGGGTAATGGGGAATACTAATATGTTAGTGCAGTTTGAGATCACGAAGGAAGTGATGTTGGGGCTCTTGAAGAGCATTATGGTGAATAAATCCTCAGGGTCTGATGGGTTTTATCCCAGATTATTGAGAGGCATGAGAGGAGATTATGATGGCCTTGAGAAGATCTTTGCATCTTCTCCAACTACAGGTGAGGTCCTGGAAAACTGTAGAGTAGCCAATGTTTTTTCATTTATTTAAGGATGGGGTAGAGAGAATCTGGAAAATTGTAGGCCAGTGAAGCCATTGCAGAAATAATGTAGAGATTTTGGAAAGGGTGCCCCCAGATTAGTAGCTAAAGGAGAGGTTGGACAAACTCAATTGGTTTCTCTGGAGTATGAGGCATGTTGGTCGGCATTGGAGAAGTTGGGCTGAAGGGCCTGTTTCCACGCTGTATGATCCTATGGCTCAAAACATCCAACCCACTGATCTCCGAGCCACACACCTTCCATGTATAGCTCATTGGCAGGGTGCGGAACTTATTCCCATAAGTATTATTTGCTGGTGACAATATCTAATTTTTTTTTAAAGGGTAGAAGGCGATTCATGAAAAATATTTCACTAAATGCATTACATTTCCCTCAAATATACTGCAAATGTGACTGTCACTTGCACTTCAAGGATTCAAACAAAAATGCTTCCACTGACTTTTTATGAAAGCACACAGGTTATTTATAATTTAGAAAAGGAAAATGTATTCTGCTTGAGATACAGCTGAGCACCCTTGTCTATTCAGTTGCAAATGAGCAGGTTTTTGAAATCTCCTGGGTAGCTATTTTTATACAAATGTAAATAAGAATGCCAATGTGACAGTGATCTAATTTAACATCAAACAGGAGCCAGCTCAGGTAAATTAATAGTCTTTTGCTTCAAACTGTCAAAGTCACTATCAATATACAACAATGGAAATACCACCTCTCAATTCTCATCTTCCCGAGCTGTACAAAATAACAATGGTAAATAATCTTTTCTTTCTGATTTGCATTTATTCGCACTTCAGCTTTCACCAAGAGTGAATAAGAAGTGCACTTTTTATTTCTTTCAGATTTCTGCTTTTCAATTAGGCCTACGGTTGAAATCTCAATTGCGATCTGTGATTACAATGACAGCCATCATGAATGCTTGTTGATAATGCCAATACAAGTTGAAACAAGACAACCCATAATGGCAGTTGTCATGGCAGAAATGATGTCAACACTTCACACTTGACTCTTCTTGCGTGCAGTTACAGAAAAGGTCTGGTTTGATGACCTAGTTAACGCTGGTCTCTTAAAATGCCCTAATTTTCTCAAGTGTGTTTCACCTTCTCGTACAACTGGGGGTTTTGTAGGACTTTGGCACGGTGGTAGTGTTCCAGTTTGAGTTTAGTTTATTGTCACGTGTACTGAGGTACAGTGAAAAGCTTTTGTTGTGTGCTAACCAGTCAGCAGAAAGGCAATACATGATTACAATAGATCCATGTACAGTGTATAGATACATAATAACGGAGTTGCTGCGTTATGGAGCCAGAGACTCGGGTTCAATCCTGACTACGGGTGCTGTCTGTACAGAATTTGTACATTCACGCCAGGACCTGCTTGGGTTTTCTCTGGGTGCTCTGGTTTCCTCCCACACTCCAAAGACGTACAGGTTTGTAGGCTAATTGGCTTGGTAAAATTGTAAATTGTTCCAAGTGTGTGTAGGATAGTGTTGGGGTGCGGGGATCGCTGGTCGACGTGGACCTGGTGGGCTGAAGAGCCTGTTTCTGCGCTGTATCTCTAAACTAAACTCAACTATAATTTGCATATATAAAGCACCTCCTGCAGAATAGATCCTCACAAGGGGTTCAAACAAACATTGACAGCAAGCCTTGTACGGTAATTAGTCCATATCAGGGCCCTGACCAGAAACATCACTGTATTTTCCCTCCACAGATGCTGGCTGACCCTCTGCGTTCCTCCAGCACTTTGTTGTTTTGCTCAAGGCTTGCAGGGAGTTATTAGACTAGCAGCCTGGTCTAACATCCAGGATCTTCCCTACAGCCATCAGGCTATTAAGAAAGCTCATCAGCGCCTCTACTTCCTGAGAAGATTACGGAGAGTTGGTCTGTCAAGGAGGACTCTCTCTAACTTCTACAGGTGCACAGTAGAGAGCATGCTGACCGGTTGCAACGTGGCTTGGTTCGGCAATTTGAATGCCCTGGAGAGGAAAAGACTACAAAAAGCAGTAAACACTGCCCAGTCCATCATCGGCTCTGACCTTCCTTCCATCGAGGGGATTTATCGCAATCGCTGCCTCAAAAAGGCTGGCAGCATCATCAAGGACCCACACCACCCTGGCCACACACTCATCTCCCTGCAACCTTCGGGTAGAAGGTACAGGAGCCTGAAGACTGCAACAACCCGGTTTAGGAATAGCTACTTCCCCACAGCCATCAGGCTATTAAACTTGGCTCGGAACTCTGAACATTAATATCCCTCCATCTGTTATTTGCAGTTTATTAATTTATTAATTAATGTGTGTATTTATGTATATAATTGTAGTCAATGCCTGCTATGTTCTGTTGTGCTATGCAAAGAAAGATTTTCATTGTCCTGTCAAGGACACATGACAATAAACTCTTTTGACTTTTGACTTGACTTTGACTATTAGCCATTACAACCTCCAAATAAGCTCTGAACTATGTAGACTCAGGGGCATATATATACCTGTACACTGAACTTGCTTTTTCTCTTTTATTATATTGTTTACAGAGTACGGTTTTGACAGTACATATTCTGTTGTGTTGCTGCAAGTAAGAATTTCATTGTTCTGTCTGGGACATGACAATAAAACACTCTTGACTCATTAAGGGGCATGACCTTGATTCATGGTAAGAGAGGGAATTCCAATAATTAGGAGTTTGGTCGCCAAGAGTGAAGCAATTGAAATCAGGAACATGGAATGCATCAGAATTGGAGCAGGTATGTTCAAGAGCTGATGGGAGGTAGGGCAAGGCTCAAATGGGAGCTGATGTAGGTTGAATAGGTGGAGGCCCAAGTCCATATCTGTAAGTTCCTGTAAAAAAGGACATTTGGCTTATCGTGTGTCTGTGTTGGCTGGATCTCAGAGATGGGACCAATGGTTCAGGAGGTTGGTGCAATGTGCTTCTTCACCCGGGCAATGGAGGAATTTCAGATATCTCTGTCCAGAATCTTGTTGTGGACTGCATATTAAAAAAGTAATAATTTTTAGATATTACGCGGAAAAACGTGATGATAGTAGTATTGGAAAGTGGTGTGGTGGGAAAGATGATTATAGTGAGCTTGATTCATGGTGATAGAGGGAATTCTAATCATTAGGAGTTTGTCACCAAATGTGGAGCAATTCAAATCAAGAACATAGAAACGTAGAAAATAGGAGGAGGCCATTTGGCCCTTCGAGCTAGCAACGCTCGATCATCCCCAATCAATAACCCGTGCCTGCCTTCTATCTAATGGAGCGTATCAGAATTGGAACACATATCCTGAAGGGCTGACGGGCAATGCTCTACTTATTTTAAAATTCAATGTTCAAAAGGAAGCCAATATAGCTTGAATGGGAAGAGGCTTTGGCCCAAGTCTTTAATTTCCAGGGAACGCACAGGCTTCTTGTGTGTCTTGGTTGGCTGGATCACAGAGATGGAACCAATGGTTCAGAAAGATGGCGGGAGAGTTTTCTTCACCTGGGGAATGGTGTGCTTTCAAATGCCTAATCTTTTTGTGGACAGTATATATGTGAAAAAAACAACAATTTTTAGATATTACGGGGAAAAACTTGACGAGAGTGTAGTATTGTGGTGGTAAAGATGATTTCTGTTTTTTCATATTTTCACTATCTACTCTAGTTATTTGACAATATTGCATGCTCAATCAGTCACACTTAGAATCAAACGTTTCTTTTATATCAAGATCTTACAGGTCCCCACCATCAAAGGGATCTACAGGAGGTGATGCCATGATCGTTATGGATCCACGCCACCCCTGGCCATGCTTTCATCTCACTACTACTGTCTGGAAGGTGGTACAGGACCCTGAAGACAGTGACCACCTGGTTGCAACATCTTCTTCTCAACATCCATCAGGCTCTTGACCAGTACACAACAGTTTGTTCTGAGCTATTATCAGGCAATTGAACCATCCTTTCACCAACTTGAGAGCAGTCCTGACCTACCATCTACATTATTGGAGACCTTCAGACTATCTTCAATCGAACCTTTCTGGAATTTATCTTGCACTAAACGTTATTCCCTTCATCCTGTGTCTGTACACTGTGGACGGCTTGAATATAAGCATGTATAGCCTTTTAGCTGACTGGATAGCACGCAACAAAAGCTTTTCACCTTACCTCAGCACAAGTGACAGTAGTAAATTAAACTCAACTAAAGTAAACCAACTCAAACCACAGCATCTATAATATCTGTGGATTGTCTTTGCTTGCACTATGGACTTCAGCTTTTGCACTAGTATTATGGTTATTATATTATATTATTTGCCTGCACTATGCTTGCAGGCTCGTTAAGCTGCTGCAATTTCATTGTTCCATTCTCGGCACATACGACAATTAAACACTCACGACTCATGAAGATCTGACACTTTGTAGAAGAATATAATATTCCAGTGTAAATGGCAGTAAGAGTGCACCACCTCACAAACTGTCCACAGACCATCAGGAATTCCTTCCCCAATTGTAGAAGATTTGGCAGGACCCACGTTGTCCTCCCGATTTACTTGACAACCCATGGAACCGAAAAACAAATAACTCCCTGTCAATTCCAAGGATAGACACAAAATGCTGGAGTAACCCAGCAGGACAGGCAGCATCTCTGGAGAGAAAGAAAGAGTGACATTTTGGGTCGAGACCCTTCTTCAGACTGAGAGCCTCAGTCTCTCAGTCTTTCCTTCTCTCCAGAGATACCGCCTATCCCGCTGAGTTACTCCAGCATTTTGTGTGTACCTTTGGTGTAAACCAGCATCTGCTTCCTTCCTACTCAATTCCAAGGAACTGCTGAAGGAGAATGCCACGCACGCAGCTGGATAATAAATCTAAATGAGACATGCTTCAAAACATAAGCCAAAAGGAAGTTTTATTTCCCTTGGGCTTTAAAATAAAACAATCAAATGCACAAGAAAAAATATAATAAACTAGATTTATTTGCCAAATGAAGATGGTATATGGAGGGAGGGGGGTGGGGGGTCATTGTGCAAAAATGCTAAATTGAAATAACTTAAATTGACATTTAAATTTAGATAAGAGAAAGAGCTGAGGACAGAGGAAATTGCAGATGCTGGAGTCTTGAGCACAACACAAAGTGCTGGAGGAACTCAATGGGCCAGGCAGCACCTGTGGTGGGAATGGGACAGGCAACGTTTTGGGTTGGGTCCTCTCTTCAGGCTGTAGTGGGGAGAAAGCTGGATAAGAGAGGTGTGGGCAGCACAAAGCCTGGCAGGTGGATACAGGTGAAGGGGGAGATGGTTAATTGTCAGATGGGTGAGTAAGTGACAACGGTTAGATGTGAAAAGGCGACAAAAGTGTGTTGGATAAAGAGAGAAGAGGCAGTGTGAAATGTAAAACTGGAGGGAGTTGACTCAGGGCTACCCCACCCTCCACGCCGGGTCTCTCTTCATTCCTGATAACCTCCCCACTCCTTTTTTTCCCTCTAATCTTTTTGAAAAATTTCAATTTCAATTTAGTTTCTTGTGTCTTCATCTTTCTTTTCCAGGAAACAAAACTAGTTGTACTGCACTTTGGAAGATCCATTGCAAACATTATGACTGGAGACAGAAGGAACTGCAGATGCTGGAATTTTGAACAAACGCAAAGTGCTGGAGGAACATTATGGGGTGGTTTGCCTCTTTTTTTTTGCCCTCTCTTCATAGCCTGAGGCTCTATCGAACTCCTCAGCTGTGTACAAAAGACCACGTGCTATCATTTATCCCTCAGCCTGCAATAGCCGGTTAGCTGGTCACCCATCACCTTTGTTCTATATTGGATGCCGCTGTTCATAAATTAGCTGCAGTTAGTCTTACACTAAATGCTTTCAGCTGCTCTGAGGATGTGCAAAGCACCGAAGAAACGGTGTCACAAATGATTGCAGTGGCAGGGAACCTCATTGCCCAACTGTGTATCTCAGGAAATGGCAGACAGCTCTGTGATTTCCATTCATAAAATGAGCTCTGACTGGTCAATCTTCCACCCCTGTTATTTAACTAAATTAACATCAAGATTTCTCTTACACAGAATTCATGTTGTTAATATAACCGAGGCAAAAGCAGAAATGTACGTCATCTGTTCAATTATTTCCTGGAAAAAGTCATCTCACTATTTACTTTGGCAAGCGGACAGTCTCTCACACGCAAACTTCTTTTTTCAACCACACATTTTGCCGTTTCCCAACTACATTATTCATTTAGGTTGCACCCAAAACCGTCATGCATCTCTTCAAATTTAGTGTGAACAATACACATCTTCTAGATGCGTTGGGACGCATCCTCAGTGATGTGAACTGCGGTCATCGGGTGTTTTGGGTCTCACAACATCAGACACCCTTGCCCAGGAGACCCAGACGGGGTTGATCAGGCCCCGACTTGCGTCCCAGCAGCAACCGCCCACGGATCAGCCATCTTAGTAACTACTCTGCAGGGGTTGGGAGACTCTAGTGCGTGGAGGGACTGGACTCTGTGGGGTGACTCCCGGCCGGGCTCCTCCTGTGTCTCACCAGGTTCAAGGCCTGTGCGCTGCACCTCTTTCTCCTTCTCCGAGCATTTCATATTCACCTGATGGATTTTTAAGCCACAGTGGTTCATTAGGCCTTTCTGTAGCTTTATTGGGTGTCTTTCTCATGAAAGACAGACTGGGGTGCTAACCCAGCCTTTTCCGGGTTTCCGTGCTGTTATTAGAAATAACCTAGAGAAAGTAAAGAGAGGGAAATAACTTCCATTATGGTTCAAGGACCAAAGGGCAGTGATTTGACGTTTCGAACAATAAATACAGGGCAGGAGTGATGAAAAGACCATTTTTTTTAAATCCAAGGAATAATTATAACCATATAACCATATGACAATTACAGCACGGAAACAGGCCCTCTCGGCCCTTCCAGTCCGTGCCGACCAATTATTTTCCCATAGTCCCATCTACCTGCACTCAGACCACATCCCTCCATTCCCTTCCTGTCCATATACCTATCCACTTTACTTTTAAATGTTAAAATCGATCCTGCCTCCACCACTTCTGCTGGAAGATCATTCCACACAGCCACCACTCTCTGAGTAAAGAAGTTCCCACTCATGTTGGCATCATCAAGGACCCACACCACCCTAGCCACACACTCATCTCCCTGCTACCTTCGGGTAGAAGGTACAGGAGCCTGAAGACTGCAACAACCCGGTTTAGGAATAGCTACTTCCCCACAGCCATCAGGCTATTAAACCTGGCTCGGAACTCTGAACATTAATATCCCTCCATCTGTTATTTGCACTTTATTAATTTATTAATTCATGTGTGTATTTATGTATAGAATTGTAGTCAATGCCTTCTATGTTCTGTTGTGCTACGCAAAGAAAGATTTTCATTGTCCTGTCAGGGACACATGACAATAAACTCTTTTGACTTGACTTGACTTTGACTTTGTTACCCCTAAACTTCTGTCCCTTAATTCTCATGTCATGCCCTCTTGTTTGAATCTTCCCTACCCTCAATGGGAAAAGCTTATCCACGTCAACTCTGTCTATCCCTTTCATCGTTTTAAAGACCTCAATCAAGTCCCCCCTTAACCTTCTGCGCTCCAAAGAATAAAGACCTAACTTGTTCAACCTTTCTCTGTAACTTAGTTGCTGGAACCCAGGCAACATTCTAGTAAAGAATGATCCAGAATAGTTATGATCCAGAATTTACTGGCTGTGGGGTTGGAGTAAATAGAATCACTCAGTCATTTCAAGGTAAGCACATGACAGAGAGTAACTTGCAGGCCTACAGGGAACATACTGATAATTGGGTCCAACAAAGACCCAGCATAGACTCAATGGCCTGTAACAACAGAGAAACACTGTAAAATAGGCACATTTTTTATTTTAGTGGAAGTATTTACCAGGATGTTAAACCGTTAAAATAGCAGATTGTTTTCATATGCTCCTTCATTAGTGCAAAATTAATATTTAACATTTTTATTAATATTCTCCATCTCCAAGGGGTAGAGAGAGTATTTCCCAATCCTCCATTTTATAGACACTGGATATGTTTTTCGTTCCAAGGAATTGAATTGTTCATATTAAACAGAAGGAAAATAGCCATCTTCCTTGTTACAAGATGGAAGGGAAAAAAGGGATGATTAACATGGCTTCCCTCTGCACTGCAGTGCCATGGATTCGATGAGATACTGGATTATTTTACACAGCTCTAGAATATCATTACTTTCTCTCAGTCTCTTTGTTTCCAGTGCATCTGTTCTCAAGATGAGGCTTGCCATTCCAGGACATCTAAAAATCCGAAGCTAACTCTGGGTCAGGCAACATCTCTGCAGAAAAGGAATAGGTGACATTTTGGGTCGGAACCTATTTTCGTGTCTGAAGAAGGGTTCCAACCCGAAACGTCACCTATAATCTTTTCTCAAGAGATGCTGCCTGACCCGCTGAGTTACTCCAGCATTTTGTTCCAGCTTTGGTATAAACCAGCATCTGCAATTCCTTCCTACACATCTAAAATGTCCTTCTTTTTTAAGAAATGTGGCTTTCCCTCGACTGTAGTTGATGGAGCCCTCACCCACATCTCCTCCATTTCCCACGCTTTTGCTCTCATTCCACCTCGTCCCTGATAGAACAGAGGTAGAGACACATTTAGTGCTTGTGACATGGCTTCTTCTACATTGGCGAGACTAAGAGTAGTCTGGGCAACCGCTTTGCCGAGCTTCTGCGTTCTCACGGCTTCGGCCATCTTGACCTCCTGGTTGCATGCCATTTTATTCCCTCCCCCCATTCCTACATTGTCTAGTCTGCTCTTGGCCTTGTCCACTACCAAGGTGAGGCCAAGCGCAAACAAGAAGAACAGCACATCATATTCAAGATAAACACAAAGTGCTGGAGGAACTCAGTGGGCCAAGCGGTATCTCTGGAGAAAAAGGATGGATGATGTTTCGGGATGGGACCTTCCCCGAGACTCAGCCTGAGTGTTCTTCGCTCCCACACTCCAAAAAAGTTCAGGTTTGTAGGTTAATTGGCTTCAGCAAATTGTTCCTAATGTGTAGGATATTGTCATTGTACGAGGTGATCGCTGGTCGTCACGGACTCGGTGGGCCAAAGGGCCTATTTCTGTGCTGTGTCGCTGAAGTCTAAAGTTAGATAGTCAATATGGATATGTGGAACTGGTACAAATCTGACACTCCACTGGCAGTCGCCCCCCGATGTAAATAGCGTTTAAAAATAAGTATAATTAGGGAGCAGGAAAGATGCCTATATATATATATACATTTTGACATTTATGAGAGATATTTGCAATTTTCTTTACACAATTGCTAACATGTAAATTCAGGCATGGTTATAATTTATTGTGGGTTTCAAAGAAACCTCCCACTGTGATAAAAAGATTTAAGAAATTGCCGATGAGAAACTGGCTGCTAAATAATCACAGTAATCCCCATGTGGTGCAATACTTTTACAAAGTTATTCCTTTGGGATGTTATTGCTACTGACACAGCCAACATTTATTGCCCAATCCTAATTTCCCACGAGAAGATGGCAGAGAGATATCTCCTCGACTAACTGCAGTCCTTCCGGTGACAGTACTTCCACAGCACTGTTGCCTGGGGTGTTCCAGGATGTTAACCAGAGACATTGAATTAAATCTGCAGATCCTCAAGAAGCCAGAATCTGACAAGTTGGAGGAGATCACAGTAACGATAAAGTCAAAGGGCTGGGAGAAATTTGAAATCAAGGACGATAATTTAAAAATCAAGCTTTTTTCATAAATGAGTGTCAAAGTAGGTCTGTGAGGGTGGTCAGGATCGAACTCGGGTCTCAGGCACTGTCAGGCAGCAACTCCACCGCTGCGCCACCATGTTGTGCTGTGTGTGTCTTTATGTACCATGTCCCATTAACCGAAGATCGATACAAAATGCTGGAGGAACTCAGCGGAACAGGCAGCATCTCTGGAGAGAAGGAATGGGAGACGTTTCGGGTCGAGACCCGTCATTACACCCTTTCGGGTCGAGAACTAAAGCATCTCACATTCCTTCTCTCCAGAGATGCTGCCAATCCCATGGAAACATAGAAACATAGAAAATAGGTACAGGAGCAGGCCATTCAGCCCTTCGAGTCAGCACTGCCATTCAATATGATCATGGATGATCATCCAAAATCAGTATCCCGTTCCTGCTTTTTCCCCATATCCCTTGATTCCGTTAGCCCTAAGAGATAAATCTCTCTTGAAAACATCCAGTGAATTGGCCTCCACTGCCTTCTGTGGCAGAGAATTCGACAGATTCACGACTGTTTTTTCCTCATCTCAGTCCTAAATGGCCTACCCCTTATTCTTAAACTGTGACTCCTGGTTCTGCACTCCACCAACATCGGGAACATTTTTCCAGCATCTAGCCTGTCCAATTCCTTAAGAATTTTATATGTTTCTATAAAATCCCCTCTCATCCTTGTAAATTCCAATGAATACAAGCCCAGTCGACCCATTCGTTCATCATATGTCTGTCCCGCCATCCTGGGAATTAACCTGGTGAATCTACACCTCCTTAATAGCCAAAATGTCCTTTCTCAAATTAGGAGACTAAAACTGCACACAATACTCCAGGTGTGGTCTCACCAGGGTCCTGTACAACTGCAGTAGGACCTCCTTGCTCCTAAACTCAAATCCTCTCGCAATGAAGGCCAACATGGCATTAGATTTCTTCACTGCCTGCATGCTTACTTTCAGTCCTGCTGAGTTACTCCAGCATTTTGTGTCTATCTTCGTGAGTTCACTTGTTTGAGTTTAGTGTATTGTCTCGTGAACCGAGGTTCAGTGAAAAGCTCTAACCAGTCAGATGAAAAACAATACATGATTACAAATGAGCCATCCACAATGTACCGATACACATTAAAGAGATTCAGGATTCAAGATTCAAGGGATTTATTGTCACATGCACCAATTGGTACAGGGACATTTGGGTCACCATACAGCCATACGAATAAAAAAAAAGAAAACAACACACGATAGACTAACATAAACATCCCCACACAGCAAATCAAAGTTTCCCACTGTGAGGGAAGGCACCAAAGTTCAGTCATCCTCCTCTTTGATGTTCACCCGTGGTCGGGGCCTCCCGAGCCCCCCCGCAGTCGCCGCTACGGGCGGCCCGATGTTCAGGCCCTCTCACCAGGATGATGGAACTCCGACGTCGGAACGGAAGAACATTCTCAGCGGCTTGGACTTCCGAATCGGCCACTTCTTACAGGAGTCCGCGGCTCCCAAAGTCCACAGGTCGAGCTGGGCGGAGATTCACACTGGCGGCCCTCGGCAAAGGGATCCCAGGACTCCGCCATGTTGAAGTCAGCTCAGCCCGAGGCTGGGAGCTCCACAAACCACAGCTCCATGATGTTGAAGCAGCAGGCTCAACACTCCGGAGCTTCAGATGGCGATCCCAGGAAAGGCATCGCCCGCTCCGCAATGAATCCAGTTCTGCGCCGCTGCTGAAGCTTTGGTCAGTCTCCGGCAGGAAAGGCCGCGCCAATCCAGTTGGTGGGCCAAGGAGGGGGGGCAGGAGGCGTCTCGGAGAATAGTCGCGTCCTCGCCAAGAAGTGAATGGGAAACAGTTTCCCCCTTACCCTACCCACCTCCCCCACATAAAAATACTAAGAAACACTCCCACATATTTTTTAAACAGACAATAATAAAAAAAAAGATGGAAAGACAGACAGACTGTAGGCAGAAGCTGCCATCATGCAGCGCCTGATGAGAATAACGTGAATAACGGTTAGTGCAAGTTGAAGTCCAGTAAAGTCCAATCAAAGTTAGTCCGGAGATCTCCAATGAGGCAGGTTGTAACTCAGGGCTGCTCTTTAGTTGTTGGTGGGGTCAGTTACCTGATAACAGCTGGGAAGAAACTGTCCTTGAATCTGGAGACGTACATTTTCACACTTCTATATCTCTTGCCTGATGGGAGAGGGGAGGAGAAGGAGTGGCCGGAGTGCGACTCGCCCTTGATTACGCTGCTGGCCTTGCCGAGGCAGGTTTATGCCGATCATAAACTTCTTAGCATTTCCCAGAGTCTGATTCTTTAGAGCCTGTTGCCTTAGAGCCTGTCCCAAAATCTCCCTTGGCCAAGCATTTGGTCATCTCCTTGAACACGTCTCCCTGCTGCTATACCCTCATTAATGGTTGATAGTGCGGTCTTGAGGGATCTTGGGACAGTATGACATAATGTCCAAGCCAGAATATAAATGGAAGTTGTGGTTTCATTTTGGAGATTGAGACCGAACAGAGGACTCTTTTTCCATGCAAAGTGAAAGGCCGGCTCTTGGACATTTTACTACTTCTCTGCTGCTATGGTAGAAAGCTAATAAATGAAAAACACAACAGTAAAATAACTATTCCAGTCATGTTCCCTCTCTCTCTGATGCACTTGTGCAAACATAATTAAACACAGAAGAATAAAGAACAAAGTTTAATGATGTTACTAATGCATGCCTTCTAATAATCACAAGCCAATTTATAGGAACCCTTTGTTTCATGCAGCAGGTGGCTGATATTCTTTACCTCATAAAGCTTTTATTATAAAATAAAGTAAGAAGGCTTTCTTTGGAACATTTTGCCTTTGCAAACATTTATGTGCAATTGAATTTTCAAACAAATTTTGGATAGTGTTTACTCATGGAGTTTAATGAGTTACACTTTACTCATGGAGTTTAATGAGTTACAAAAACAGACACACAGACATGTACTTCGAACCTGCGACACTGATATATATGCAGTTGCCAAAATCTCCAGACTTGTTCAGTGGAATATTTTTAAAAAGCCAAATTTCTAGCCACCAAGACTAGTAAGAATACTTTGCTGGGTGGTGGGGAGGCATATAAAATAGTGGCATTTAAGAGATTTTTGGAAAGACGATAGATGTGCAGGGAATTGAGGGATATGGATGATGTGCAGGCAGGTCATTGGTCTCGGCATCATCTTCAGCACAGACATTGTTGGCAGAAGGACCTGTTCTTGAGCTGTGCTTGTTCTATGTTCTAGTACTATGGTGAGGAAACCAAAGTTACAACTTGAAATTATACTGACCTGTTCATTAAGATAGACCACAAAAAGGTGATGAAAATTGTTGTTTGACCAGTCTTCTCGTGAGAACACCAGAGATACTTTAAAGACCATTGATGGAATCACTTACCATATAGCAGAGGGTTTCTGTTCTGAACGGGCGCGTGGCCAAAATCCTTGCAAGGAAGTTCATTAGTGCTATCTGGGAGTGTTTACACTGAAGAGGCATGGGGTGGGAACCAAACTAGTAGGTCAGATATTACAAGGAGGGACATTCACAAACCCACCAGAGATTTGCCAGATGGGGTGTAATCCAGAGTGTACAGTCATACAAAGAATGTAATTCAGCTACCTTGGAACCCATTCTTCCCAACTGTAGTGTACCTACTCCCAATGCTAATTCTAGAAACAAGGAACTGCAGATGCTGGTTTACACAAAAGGACACAAAGTGCTGGAGTAACTCAATAGGTCAGGCAACATCTCTGGAGAAAACAGATAGATGACGTTTCGGGTCCCGACCCAAAACGTCGCCTATCCGTGTTCACAAGAGATGCTGCCTGACCCGCTGAGTTACTCTAACACTTTGTGTCCCCAATGCTGATTATATGCACAGTCCTGCCATTCCAACCAAACCAACTCTAGTTAATGGTGGAAAAGCATGGAAGAAAATTCATAACTTAAATGAATAGTTTCAAATATTTTAACAAAAGTATCTTTGATACTTTTCCAAATAAAGCTAAAAATGAATTTGTAACAAAACTTTAAATTAGCCTCATGAATTTTCAGTAGAAGTCTTCATCGCTTCAATTTCCGACAAGGCGGAAAGCTTGTTTAAGATGAGACCGAGTTATGTTCATGGGGATTCCTGAGTTCTTTTTCTCCTCCCACGCAACTAGGTGGGTGGAGATAAAACTAAACTCATTAAAGCAGTGGAAAAAAAAAGCTGTGAGATAAATGAACCTGTGATATTTAACTGCCTCGTCGAAGTTTCAGATTATCAGTCAGACTGTGAAAGGGGTCTGGTTCTCTGCCAAGAGAGACCTCACTGAGATCAGACTGGTATCACGAGCTGTCACAGATCTCAAGCTTATGATACCGTTTTCAAGCAGGAGACTCTTTACATATGAGACAATTAGTGTCGATCATTCAAAGGCAGCTTCCAGCATTTAAATGAAGCACAGTTTGCTCTTTGTCACCATTTGCAACAGGATAAACAGGCACTTAGAAAAATTGGCTGCGGAATTATAATCTTGATACTTTTTTCCTGAGATCCCTCCATTATTCAGCTGTCAAACCCAAATGCTCTTGATAAGGTGAGGAAGTGCTAAACAAAGGCTAATTGATAGACACAAAAAGCTGGAGTAACTCAGCGACTGAGGCAGCAACTCTGGAAAATAGGAATAGGTGACGCAGGGCTGCTAACTCTCACGCTTTGAGCGTGAGAATCACGCATTTGAAGAAACTCTCACGCTGATCAGAAATTTCTCACGCTCTGTGGTGTTGGAGAGCTGGGCTGAAGGAGGGATGGGAGCAGATGTAGCGGCGGGGACAGATGTGGACGGAAAGCCGCGCTGCCGAGTGTTTGCGGGGCTGGCGAGTGTTTGCCGGGGACAGATGCCGGGAACGGGGCTGGCGAGTGTTTGCGGGGCCTGCAAGTCGCTCGCTGCCCCTCTCCGGCCATGGAGCACTGCAAGAGTCCCAGGCCGATCGGAGGCGTCAGAAGCGTTGCGCCGCTGCCGCGAGAGTCTCTGTGCCGATGGAAAGAGGGAAATGGGGGGAAAGAGGGAAATGGGGGGCAAAGAGAAATAGGAGAGAGACAGAGGAGAAAGGGAGAGGGGAGAGAGAGCAAGGGGAAGAGTGAGGTGGGAGGGAGAAATGGGGGAGAGAGAGGGGGAGAGAGAGGATGTGAGAGAGAGAGAGAGGAGAGAAGAGAGTGTGGAGAGGGAGAGGGAGAGAAAGGGGGAGATAGAGCAGGAGGGAGAACGAGATAGAGGGAGAGGGGGAAGCGAGGGGGAGAGAGAGAAGAAAGAGGGGGAGAGAGTGTTAGGGGAAAGAGGGGAGAGAGGAGGGGGAGAGGGGAAGGGGAGAGAGAGGAGAGAGGGGACAAGAGAGGGGGGAGAGTGAGGTGGGAGAGGCGGAAGAGAGAGAGAGAGAGAGGGAAGAGAGAAGGGAGGGAGAGGGGGGAGATGGGGAAGCGAGGAGAGAGCGAGAGACGGGGAGAGAGGAGAGGGAAGGGGAGAGAGTGAGAGGGGGAGAGAGAGGGTGAGAGAGAGGATAGAGAGAGGAGAGAGTGGGGGAGAGAGGAAGAGATAGAGAGGGGGAGAGAGAGAGAGGGGGAGAGAGGGGGATAGAGAGGCAGGGCTGCCAAATCCCATGCACTTTTCGCCAAATTCTCACGCTGTTCACAAATTTCTCACACTCTGTCGTGAGATATTTTGTGATCAACGAAAATTTCAAAACTCATATCAACTGCATGGGCCATGGGAGTTGGAAGCAGAAGCTGCGACGGGGACAGATTCAGACAGGGAGCGGAGCTAGCGAGTGTTTGCCGGGCTGGCGAGTCGCTCACTGCATCTCCGGCCATGGAGCAGCCCCAGTGCAAGGTGTCGGAAGCGTTGCGCCGCTGCCGTGAGAGTCTCTGTGCCAAATTCGCCCAGGTGACCGGCATGGATCAGGCTGCATCCAGTGGCTGCTGGAAGTAAGTACCAAGCACTGGGTAGAAACGGTGGAAGATAGTGGACTTCAAATGGGGGTGGTTGGCGAAAGCATCCTGCTTGCCTGCCAGATTTTCACTTACTCTAACTGCAGGAAAAATGTTCCCGATGTTGGGGGAGTTCAGAACCAGGGGTCACAGTTTAAGAATAAAGGGGGGGGGGCAGTTAGGAATGAGATGAGGACAAACTTTCTTCACACAGAGAGTTGTGAATCTGTGGAATTCTCTGCCACAGAAGGCAGTGTTGGCCAATTCACTGGATGGTTTCAAGAGAGAGTTACATTTAGCTCCCGAAATCTAGGGATATGGGGATAAAACAGGAAAGAGGTACTGATTCTAGATGAATAGCCATGATCATATTGAATAGCAGAGCTGTCTCGAAGGGCCGGTCGCCTATTCCTGCTCCTATTTTCTACGTTTCTATGCTTGAGTACATGGCAATCACCCCCCCCCCCCCCCCACGGTCGCTACCCTCCCTCGGGCATGGTCTCACAATTTCTCACTCCCAACTCTCGCCCAATGTTGGCAGCCCGGGGTGACGTCTCGAGTCGAGACTCTTCTTTTGGCTCGAAATGTCATTTATTCCTTTTCCTGCTGAGTAACCCCAGCTTTTAGTGTCCATCTTTGGTGTAAATCAGCATCCTACATACTTGAGATTAATTCTCCATCATGAAAATCCCATTTAACATTTACACATTCTGGGCAGGTGGCATAGCTCCATAATCCTGACAAAAATCAAGGAGTAGTCTGCTCAAAAGCTCCAGAGAGCAAACATATGCATTTATTTAACACCCTTCACAATATCCCAAGGGCATATTTTAATTCATTTGATTTGGGGATGTCAGCAATGCCTGAAAGACTACTTCGATTCCTTGGTGATTTTGCCAAATCACCCCTGAACTGCACAGACTAATCAGATGGCAGTTTATAATCATCTATTCTGACAGATCCTAAATCATTGAAAAGTCACTAAGGTGGCATATCGCCTTCCGTGAAGGCAACTGATGTATCGAAGGATCTTGAAATCCAAGTCCATAGCTCCCTGAAAGTGACAACACAAGTCGATAGAGTAGTAAAGAAGGCATATGATATCCTTACCTGCATCGGTAAGGGAATTGAATATAAGCCAGGAAATCATGTTACAGCTTTATAGGACTTTGGTGAGGCTGCATTTAGAGTATTGTGTGCAGGTCTAGACGCTCAACGACAGAAAGCTTTGGAGAGAGTGCAGACGAGATTTACTAGAATGTTGTTTGAATTAGAAGGTATTATCTATAAGGAGAGGTTGGACAAGCTTGGATTGTTTTCCCTGGATTGGAGACTGAGGGGAAATGTAACAGAAGTACAATAGGTATAGATAGGGTGGGCAGGACAAACCTTTTTACCCAGGATAGAAATATGAAAGACAAGAGGGTATAGCTTTACAGTAGGAGGGCTAAGTGCACACTGACCAACGATCACCCATATACTAGATCTATCCTACACATTAGGGACAAATTACATAAACCAATTAACCTGGAATTAACCTACAAACGTGCACGGCTTTGGAATGTGGTAGGAAACCGGAGCACTCACACGGCAACAGGACGTGCTCCATGCAGACAGTACCTGCAGTTAGGATCAAAGTCGTGTTTCTGGCGCTGTGAGGCAGCAACTCCACCGCTGCGCCACTGTGCCACACCTCATTTGTCATGTGTATTGCAATACAATGAAAAACTTTAGTTGGCATCCATACCATACACGGGTATAATCAAACCATCCACAAGCACGGTTTTGCAGAATATAATGTTATAGCCACAGAGGACATGTAGAGTTTTTTTTTTAAGTGTAAGGGCTAGAATGAGGTAATTTGGAAGATCGGGACTACATCCTTAGCTTCTGAGAAGTCCATTCAATAGTCGCATAACTGTGGAGAGGAGAGGAAGTTGTTCCCGAATCTGGGATTGAGCACATAACCCTGAGGGCTAATAGTTTTGAGAGCATTTGCAGACATTGCCAATGGCATGCACATCCTTTGAATGAATAACAAAATCTCCTGCTAACATGATCCACGGCTGTGGGGGTGGGGGGAGACGGGCTGCGGCGGGCACACTAACCGCCCCCCAGATATACACAATAACTATCCCCCACACACACTAACCACCAAACTTGATATTATATTAATTTTATTCATTGGCTCCTTTTACCTCTTACCCACCCTATCCACTGACACATAGCCCCCAACTCGCAGGCGCATCTAGAGAGGGAGGGGGGGTAGATAGTGAGGGCAGAGAGAGAGGGGACAGAGAGAGAGAGAGAGAGAGGGAGAGGGGCAGAGACACAGAGAGAGGGGCAGAAACAGAGAAAGGAGGAGAGAGGAGGGGGAGAGGGGAGAGGGAGGAAGGGAGGGGGAGAATGGGAAGGGGGAAGTGAGGGGGAGAGGTGGGGGAAGGGAGGGGGTGGGGGGATGGGAGGGAGAGGGGGGTGGGGGGTGGGGGTGGAGGGGAGCGGGTGGAGGGGAGGGGGTGCAGGGAGGGGGAGGGGGTGGAGGGGAGGGAAGGTGGGGGAGAGGGGGGGAGGAAGGGAGAGAGAGGAGGGGAGAGAGGAGGGGAGAGAGGAGGGTAGGGAGAAGGGGGAGAGAGGAGGGCAGAGAGGAGGGGAGAGAGAGGTGGGGAGAGAGGGAGTGGGTAAGAGTGGGGAGAGAGAGAGGGGGGGAGAGAGAGGAGGGGGAGAGAGAGAGGAGCATGGGATCAGGGAGAGAGAGAAGCTGGGGGGTAGAGAGGAGCGGGGAGGAGAGAAAGGGGGAGAGAGAGAGAGGAGGGGGAGAGAGAGAGGAGGGCAGAGAGAGGGGGAGAGAGATGTGGGGAGAGAGAGATGGGGGGAGAGGAGGAGGGGAATGGGGAGGTAGTTCGCGGGGGTCGGTAGCTCGCGAGGGGGCGGCGGCAGCACGCGGGGGGGACGTCACTCTCAGCGCTGATGCAGCACGCAGAGCCCGCAGTACGCAGAACCATTGTGACGTCATCAGCCAAAGCCACTCGGTTTCTATTTTCAAAGACATTTCAGATTTGTGAACATTTTCATAAATAACTTGAGAAATAAAGCATTAATTTTTCAGATAAGACAATTTTGGACTGCATGGGATAAAACGCTACAGGAATATGTGAAAATGTTCCCATTCACGCGTTGTTTTTTCGAGTAGATGTGAGCACACACACACAGACACACACACACACACACACACACACACACACGCGCGCGCACGATCAGAGTTTTATAGTTATATAAGGATAACATGTTGCAGACGTGATGAAAATCATCAGTGACAGGATACCATCAGTAGTCAACAATACTAGTCTTTAATAGAAGTCTTACAGAGCCATGAAAGAAATCCCAAGTTGGCATATATAAATTAGTAACGCAGCATCAACATTTAAAATCTGGCATTCGCAGCAAAGTCTCTCATGTAACTATTGAAAAGAAATCCACGGGGAAATCAAAGAAGCTTATATCATCATTAATATTTCTGTTCAATACTTTTCCCTGAGAGACTTAACTGGATCAATAGTGAGCTGATGGCTTTTGAGTTAAAAAGTATGCATTGAATAACTGACGGTGTGAAGCAAAGAGGGAACGAGATCGGGCTAGCTGCCCATTTTGTGGCATTTACATTTCTGCCGTCTTTCTTCTGTCACAGTGAGGCATCATGTGAAGTTGACTATTTTGGTCATGAATTAAGGATCTCTACTTCAGTCATTTTCCAATTGAGTTATGATTTTATTATTCCTTAATCCATCTAGTTGGCAGAATCATTAATTTTCTGAGTGATTCTGTGAGTTAATTCCACTTAAGGGAATAGAATACATTGATAAACCATGAGCTTGCATTTTGAACATTGCTGTTAATTAGATAGTCATAGAATTCGCTTTATACAGAGAGAAGAGCCCATAGGATCCCTACCCGAAATGGTGTCTGTCCATTCCCTCCATGGATGCTGCCCAACCCGCTGAGTTTATATTCTGGAGAAGGAACAAGAGAAAATATCACATCATTTCTAATGATTTTCACAAACATTGCAGAAACAATAGCAGAGGAACCAGTACTTGGCAGTGTGAATCAACTACATCTTGAGTATGGGTACAAGGAACTGCAGATGCTGGTTTACAAAAAAAACACAAAGTGCTGGAGTTACTTAGCGGGTCAGGTAGCCTCTCTGGAGAGCATGAATAGGTGACATTTTGGGTTGGGATTCTTCTTCAGACTGATTTAAGGGCCGGGGGGCGGGAAGAAACTGGAAGAAAGAAGGGGCAATAGGTTTGTACATCATGAAGGGCCTGTCCCACCAGCATGCGGCTGCATGCGGCGAGCGCGACCTAACGTGGTCGCTTGAGGCGTACGGCCTCGCGGGGCCGGACCCACTTCGATCGCCGGAGCCGTATGGAGTTGTGCGGTACTGGTCCCGACATCGCGCGGGGCTCCGAAAAACTGACACTGTTCAAAATCCTGCGCGCCGACGGCCTGTCGGCCCACAGCCGCATTGAGGCCGCACACAGCGTCTCGATTTCGTACGCAGTGTCTTGATGTTGTACGCAACGTCTGGACGCCATATGCAGCGTCTTGATGGCGTACACCTAGCGCGTGGCGTTGTGCGATGACGTCACCGCCCGGCGTGCCGTTGCGTGGTGACATCACCGCGTGATGACATCACCGCCCGATGCCGTGCGACGTCCAAATTCAGTCGGCCCACCTCCTGCCCAGCAGATTGGTGAGTATGATGTCGGGACCAGCCCCGCACAGCCCCACGGTTGGAAGTGGGACCGGCCCCGCGAGGCCGTACGCCTCAAGCCACCACGTTTGGTCGCGCTCGCCGCATGCAGTCGCATGCTGGTGGGACAGGCCCTTTAGTACATAGGTTTCCACAACAGGAAACTGGGAGTCTGTCGTATCTGTGAAGAGTTACCAGGAGATTCATTTGTTTCAATTTGTTTGTACAAATGTGGGTGTTAATGGCATGTCCAGCATTTAAGGGGCTTTTAGATAGGCTCACGATTATGCCCCCTCATGTAGAACACAAGCAATTATCCAGGACAGAGCTACCTTTAAGAGATAAAATATATTATTATTTAGTGTGCCTTTTATAAGCTGAAGCATATAATAGAGTTTAACTAAGTTTATTTGTTTATTAATAATTTTCTTAGATTTTATTCCAATTTGCCCGAGGTTAGATTGTATAAAATAAGCAGACGCATAAATAACAATTCCTTTCAAAGTTTAAATAAACAAAACGCCAATATTCATTTTGAAGTTCAAACACTAATTAAGCAAACCATTTTACTAGATTCATTTAAAAACAAGGGCAATAAAATATAATTTAATTTTCCCTTTCAGATTTTACATTGAGTTCCCACTGCCTCTATTTAAGTATAATTCAAATGATCTCACTCCCTTGCCATCCCCTCTTGATCTCACCGATTTGGTCCTTTTGGGCATTCCCCTTTGAACTCTGTTTCCAAAGTTCTCAATGGAAGTCAATTTCTAAACAAATAATACTCACATAGCACCACATATTTAGATAATAAAGTTAAAAAACTTGCCTTTGCTAGTTCACTTTATCTTGTTCCTTCATTTGATCTTAATTGTTTTAAATTGCTTTCAGTATGACAATGAAGCAATCTTTTATATATTAATTCTCTTTTCTCGTAATTAGTTTCCTGTTATTGTTTTAACCCAGTGAAGCTATATTGTTGAGCTGCTTCTTCCCCACACCATCAAGTTATTAAACACTACAATCTCCAAATAGGCTCTGAACCCCACTGCATATGGACTTGGGGACATAATTTTATGATTGCACTATGATTGTTTATTTATTTGGCTGTTTATTTAATAATAAACTAGACTAAGTGGGACCCGTTGGGTCTGGTTTCCAGAGGGCTAGTATGGATATTGTCGGCCAAATTGATTATTGGACTGGCAGCTCAGTCACTCAGACCTGGTGGGCTGGCAGTTCAGTCACTCAGGCCTGGTGGGCTGGCAGCTCAGTCACTCAGGGCTGGTGGGCTGGCAGCTCAGAAACTGCCAAAAATCCTGCCCAAAACATGTGAGAGACTCTGTGAGAGAGAAGTGGGGGGGGGGGGGGGGGGGAATCAATTTTAGACATTTATCATATTTTTCTGCAGATCACAGCAATGAAGGCCTGGATCTCACAGGAAGCCAATGAAGGGAGGGAGAAAGATACTGGGGGGAGGTTTAATACTTGCTGGGGGAATACTTACTGATGGGCCGAAGGGACTCCTCCTGGGCTAGTACAGGCCTGATGGGCCAAAGGGGTTCTTAAAAAAAATCTGTTAAATATCAGCGAAAGGCACTTTTTCTGGACTTTTCCTGGCCTAGCACGGGTCAACATTATCCCCCTGGGCAAATACGGGCATTTGGGGCAAAAGGGCCCAGTTTCTCAGCTAATAGGGGCCTTGTGGGCCAAAATTAGTGGTTTCAGGCAGGCCAAACAACTTTTTTTAAATTTCATTTTGATTGCAGTTTCAAGCACAGGGCAGGCCAAACAGCTCATTGCATTTTCATTTAATTTCCATTTCCATTGCAGTTTCAAGCACAGGGCAAGACAAACAGCTCATTGCATTTCCGTTTCATTTCATTTCCATTTCCATTGCAGTTTCAAGCACAGGGCAGGCCACACAGCTCATTGCATGTTCACTTCACTTCCATTGTCATTGCAGTTTCAAGTACAGGGCTGACCAAGCCAAATAGCTGACTGCACTTTCACTTCACTTCCATTTCCATTGCAGTTTCAAGCACAGGGCAGGTCAAACAGCTCATTGCATTTTCATTTCATTTCCATTTCCATTGCAGTTTCAAGCACAGGGCAGGCCAAACAGCTCATTGCATTTTCATTTCATTTCCATTTCCATTGCAGTTTCAAGCACAGGGCAGGCCAAACAGCTCATTGCATTTTCATTTCATTTCCATTTCCATTGCAGTTTCAAGCACAGGGCAGGCCAAACAGCTCATTGCATTTTCATTTCATTTCCATTTCCATTGCAGTTTCAAGCACAGAGCAGGCCAAACAGCTCATTGCATTTTCATTTCATTTCCATTTCCATTGCAGTTTCAAGCACAGGGCAGGCCAAACAGCTCATTGCATTTTCATTTCATTTCCATGTCCATTGCAGTTTCAAGCACAGGGCAGGCCAAACAACTCATTGTATTAAGGGCTAACAAATCATTTATTGTAAGTTCATTGCAGACTCACTGTTCAGTTGATTCACAGCTTAGAATCACAGTCGTGACCTCTCCCTCACGATCTTCCAGAGTGACGGGGCTTCGCGAGCTGCGCCGACAGTAAAGAGAAGGTTCAGCACGTGATCCTGTAGTGGAGCGGAGCTGTAGAATCTTTGTTCTGCAGAACTTATGAGGAGAAGGTTAAGCGCATGAGGCGTCACTGCCCCGAGATCTGTAGAACAAAGATCCTATAGTGGAACGGAGCTGTAGAATCTTTGTTCTGCAGAACTTTCTCCATCTTTCTGCGCCTTTAATCCACAGCAGCGGGAGGGGGGCCAGGAAGCAGGTGGGCATGGATTGGTGGGAATATGGGCATTGTGACGTCAGCAGCTGGCAATTATATTTAAAAAAGTGAGTTTTGTGAACAACTTTATTCAAAATCTGGGGAAATAATTGACCGAATTTAGAGAGGGGTGCATTTATGAAATCGTGTTAAATCCCTACCGAAATTGTAAAAATCTCCATGTTTTTGCGTCTGGTTTTAGATGAGATACGTTTCAAAGGCAAAATGGCATACACACGCCCACCCACAAACACACACACACAGTTTTAATAGATATATGATATATGATATATATGCATCCAAGATGCAGTACAGTTCGCCACAGGAGATCCTTTTTTCCTGTGGCTATCAAACTGTATAACTCTTCCCCATTATATCGTGGGGTTGACTGACTTCCCTCCACTCACCCCCACCCCCCCCCCTCCCCAATCTTTGCATAACTCCAATCATTTCCACTTGTCACTTTAATTTCATGTTGCTCATGTTTTATGACTGTTGGCTGATCAATATCCCTCCTGGGATAATTAAAGTTCTATGTTTCGGAACATATAACAATAAAACATTCTTGACACTTGCATAGCTCCTACTATGAGATCAGCTTGCTTTTACAACTGTGATCTATCAATTTCATTCTAAACATTTAAATCAGGAATTCTGATACTCGTGAGCCCATTATGAAAAACAAAGAACAAAAACAAACTTTTTTAATGGCTTAATCAACTTGCACCTGCAGATCAAGAATTCATGGCTTTGCAGCAAGTGTAAAGAGGCTTTTGTTACTCTGATTCCGATAGCAACTGAAGTCCATCACACAACCTCTTTCCCTAGTGTAGACTCTTTCCATACTTGCTCTATCTGCCGTATGATCATGAAGACAAACATAATATAGTTTTTCTATTAGTTATCTTCTCCAAATAGCCATTGTTGCTAGTTTGTGTACTTGGGCACATGTGAAGGAACACTGTCCATTGAGCCGTATTGCAAAGTGCCCTGTAATAATAATAATAATATATTTTATTGTCATTACACATAAGTGCAACAAGATTTGGTTTGCAACTTCCATCCAATGTCATAACTTAAACAACTAATATAATTAAGGTTTAGATACCCTGTGAACAAGGTTTGTAAAAAGAACATTAGAACAGTAAAAGTTAAAACAGACTAAAGTGCAGATGTGTCTGTGCGACGTGACCATCCGAGGGAGACAGTCCATGGGGGTGGGGGGAACTCAGCAGGGCCGGTTCAGAGTTGCAATAGCTCTGGGAATGAAGCAGTTCCTGAGTCTGGAGGTGCGGGCGTAGAAGGCCTTGTAACGTCTGCCGGAAGGGAGTAGTTCGAACAGTCCATTACAAGGCTGAGAGGAGTCTTTATGGATGGTGACGGCCTTCCTGAGGCACTGTGTGTGGTAGATGCCCTTCAAGGCTAGTAGCGGTGTTCCAATAATCTTTTGCGCTCTGTGGACGACATGCTGAAGAGCTCTCCTCTCCACCTCCGTGCAGCTGAGATACCACACAGAGATGCCATACGTTAGTATGCTCTCTGTCGTGCAGTGGTAGAAGGTCCTGCTGTACCTGCATGCTTACTTTCATTGACTGATGAACAAAGACTCCCAGATCCCGTTGGACTTCCCCTTTTCCCAACTTGACACCATTTAGATAGTAATCTGCCTTCCTGTTTTTGCTACCAAAGTGGTTAACCTCACATTTATCCACATTAAACTTCATCTGCCATTCATCTATCCACTCCCCCAACCTGTCCAAGTCACCCTGCATTCTCACAGCATCTTCCTCACAGTTCACACTGCCGCCCAGCTTTTTGTCATCTGCAAATTTGCTAATGTTACTTTGAATCCCTTCATCTAAATCATTGATGTATATTCTAAATAGGTGCGGTCCCAGCACCGAGCCTTGCGGTAACCCATTAGTCACTGCTGGCCATTCTGAAAGGGATCTGTTAATCCTTACTCTTTGTTTCCTGTCTGCAACCAATTCCCCCAATACCATGTGCCCTAATTTTGCCCACTAATCTCCTTTGTGGGACCTTATAAAATACTTTCTGAATATCCAGCTACACTACATCCACTGGCTCTCCCTTGTCCATTTTCCTTTTGACATTATGACAGGACTACAACACCTCCCTCAATGTCAGCGAGACAAAAGAGGAAGTTATTGACTTCAGGAGTGTTGTGTACATGCCCCACCAGCATTAAAGGAGATGGTTAAGAGCTTTAAGTTCCTGGGCCGAATATCACATGGAGTTTGTCCTGGTTCAATCACATTGAAGCTACAATCAAGCAAACCCATCGGCGCCATTACTACCTCAGAAGACTAAGATGGTTGGACATGTCTCCAATTACTATTACCAACTTCTACAGATACACCATGGAAAGCATCCTATAAGGATGCATCAACGCGTGGTTTGGCATAGTTCTGCCCATGACCATAAAAGTTGTAGAGTTGGGGATGAAGCCCAGTCCATTACACAAACCAACCTCTTTCCATCGATTCTATATGTTACACTGCCTTTAGAAGGCAGGACCATTTACACCAGCCATTCCTTCTTCTTGCCTCTCCTGTCGGGCAGAGGATACAAAAGTTTGAAAATACACAACATCAGACTTAGGAACAACTTCTTCTCACTGTAACAAAACTACTGAATGGTCTTGTCATACGCCAAGGATGTAGTCAAAATCTCCCAACCAACCTCATTGCAGCCCTTGCACTTTTCTTTCTGTGCACTTTATCTTTCAGGTTGTAATGCTGCAACTATATTCTGCACACTGGTATTTATCTCTTTGCATTACATGCTGTGCTTGTGTATGGTTTAATTGTACAGCATAATGTGACTGCAGAGCATGCAAACAATGTTTTTCACTTTGTTTCTAGGTACACGGACAATAAATAAACCATAACCAATATTAAAAGTGGACAACACATGCTTCCTCCCAGTTACGTTCACATGTTTACAAGTTATAGCTGTAGAAATAGACCATTTGGTCCATCGAGTCTACTCTGCCATTCAATTATGGCTGATCGCTGCCTCCTAATCCCATTTTCCTTCCTCCCCATAACCCTTGGCACACGTTCTAATCAAGAATTTGTTTCTCTCTGCCTTAAAAATATCCACTGACGACCTCCACAGCTCTCTGTGGCAATGAGTTCCACAGATTAACTACCTTCTGTCTAAAGAAGTTCCTCCTCACCACCTTTCTAAGAGAACGCTCTTTAATGCTGAGACTATGACCTCTGGTCCTAGTATCTCCCACCAGTGGAAACATCCTTTCCCCATCAACTCTAGCTATGTCTTTCATTGTTCTGTTTCAATGAGGTCCCCCCTCAACCTCCAGCGAGTAGAGGCTCAGTGCCAACAAACGTTCATCATGTGTTAAGCCACCCATTCCTGGAATCATTCTTGTAAACCCTTTCCAGAGCCAGCACATCCTTCCTCAGATATGGGACCAAATTTGCTCACAGTACTCCAAATGCGGCCTGACCAGTGCCTTATAGTAGGTATGTTACAAAACTTACCTTGGCCAGCGCTGCAGTTCTGCCGCTCCCTGTATGCGCGACTTTGGCGCCTTTCAGAGGGGGGCGGGCTTAAAGTGCCGTTTTTCCACAGGCAGGAAAAATCGATGAATGTCGGGCGATTTCGTTGCGGAAGAAAAATCGTTCCGACATTTCATGAATGAAGGTATTTTTAAATTACTCTAAATTGTTTGTTAACTAGAGTAATTTAAAAATCACCTTCAAAAGCCGTGAGAACCGACAACCGGAAGGATTTTGCGTAGGGGAGAAAAAAAGGTAAATAGTTTATTTTTATATTAAAAGTAGGTTTTTATGGAGGCTTTAATCATATTTTCATGTTGCGAAATGGGGTCCAAAAAAATGTATGAACAAACAGTATTTTTCCTCCCGACTTCACCGCTAACCGCAACGTTCTAATCCACCGCATTCCACTAAAACCCACTCGCTAGTTGATTTAAATGGCCATTAATTTACAGGCATTAAACACTAAATTCCTTCCATTTGGCCCAGAAATTCATGAAAATGAGATTTAAGAATTATGGTATATTGTGGATTATTGTGTGAATGTTATTTGGACACTTAGGCAATTTTAAAAAAGTTTATATTTTCTTAAGAAATGGATAGATGTTTAGATCTACTCATTGAATTTTGTAATTAGCTACAATTAGATAACTAACTAATTATATGCTTTAATTTCAGGTCATCCAAGTAAGATTGTTACATATTTATTTCAGAATGCTTCAATCTATAATAAGTGAAAATTTCATTGAGTTCTATTAATTTTTAAGAAAGTTATGGGCTTTTAACTGATCCAGATCACAGCTTTTGAGTTAAGTCAATTGAAAGGCAATGGGGAACAAGATGCTAATTTCCGAGTATGAAAATGGCCATAACTTTCTTAATACTGAAGATATGAAAGTGAATTAGGTGTCAAATTAAACTTCTTTTTATGCTTTATCTGGTGGGATAAATTGCAGACTTGATTTTTAAAATCTCAAAATATTGTAACATTGTTACTTATAGAGCCCCAACATTATATCTCTGTATGTTCCCTCTGAGTTGAACACTGGGAACAAATGCATCAGATGGAGCACTTACATTTAGAACAGGAAGTGAACAGGAAGTCCTGGCATGGGCATCATTCTTCGTCCTTTAGGCAGTTGTCTTAAATCTCAGACCTCTGGTTCCCAGTTCACTAAAGTGTGTAAATGGTTTGTCGCCACTTACATGAGCAGTTGTAAAGGAGTGAAGGTGCTTGAAACGACTTCTGTTAGATGATGAAGATTATACACGTGATACTTTGAGAAAATCTATTGAATAAATTGGAACATTGTCAGTAAGCTCAATATATTACCTTGGGATTGTTAACTGTGAATTTAGACAATGGAGATACCGCACGGAAACAGGCTTTTTGGCCCACTGAGACCGTGCCAACCAGTGATCACCCTGTACAGTAGCACTATACCTGCACACTAGGAACACTTTACAAATTTACTGAAGCTAATCGACCTACAAATCTGCACGTCTTTGACGTGTGGGAGGAAACTGGAGCACCTGGAGAAAACCCACGTGGTCTTGGGGAGAACGGCCAAAATCCATACAGACAGCACCTGTAGTTAGGGTTGAACCCGGATCCCTGGCGCAGCAAGGCAGCAACTTTACCACTGAGCCACCGTGCCGCCACTGTGAGATGGAACATGGGAGAGGTTTACATTTTGCAATTTCTAATACCAGCTTAGCTCGGATAAAGAAAAATATAGGTTAACTAAAACTAGCGAAAGCCAAAGTGTGTGAGTAACTCCAGCATCTGTGCAGTGAATGGATAGGCAACATCCTAGGAAGGGTCTCAACCCAAAATGTTGCCTCCTCATTCCCTCCACAGATGCTGCCTAACCTGCTGAGATACTCCAGCACTTTGTGTCTTACTCAAGATTCCAACATCTGCATTTCCTAGGGTCACTAGGTTAACTCTAGTATAGGAACATTGAGGAGTGCTCACTGGCGAGGTCCAGAGAGTCCAATCAACAGAGTAAATTAATCTGACCACTAGCATCTGAATCTCGTTAATCAATTAATGGAAACCAAATGGAATATTGGACTATTGTACTAGCATCGTCACTGTGGGGTGAATTCCACCAGAGTTGGACTTGTCTAGTCTTTCAATTATAAGGAGATAAAATAATGAGATAAAGAATTCGAAGACATTTACCACAACTGGAAATAACAAGGATCTCGAATGAAATGCTCCAAAGAGTCAGCAAAATAATTAAAATATTTTGATTAATCCTGTTTACCACATCCAAGGGTGAAACAGAATAATGAATTATTGTAAAGTTTAAAGCATTTACAAGGGTCATGCATCTGCCCCTATTGCTGATCTTTTGACTAAGAAAGTGCGTAAATTCTAATTACCGTACCTTCAACCCAAGATTGATGGCAAGTGGTTTGGAATGGACGTTAGAAATTATTTTGATCTGTCCCCCACTGTATTGAAAATTAATTGCACCACTCATTATGATCATGCGGACAGGCATACAGCAGTTAATTCACCATTTTCCGCAGTGCTCGAATGCTTTAATTATCATAACAAACTGACCCAGAGTAAAGTATAAAGCCATTATAGCTATGGAGCCACATAAGCTGGGTTCAAACACATTATCATTTACTTTCTGCATCTTTCAAATCTCATCTCCTCCTTTTCATTTGTCTGTTAAACTGATGTTTGAAAGTTGCAAAATAATATTCTGGTTGAAATAACAGTGCTTTGCTGTTCTCAGTGGCCGGTGACGCATTCGTACAGTGTATTGCATCTTGGTCTTGACCTCATTCCATTTATATCGCCAAGCTATTTCTAATTTAAGCAACACTAGCCAGGCAAGATTTTTCTTATTTACCACCTTCATTAAGAGATGAATGAAATATTCCCTTTGAGTTTATTTGCTCTTATGAAACCATGAGGCCTCTATTTACCTTGTCATGTCTATTTTGTGGGTCTAGACATAACTCTAATCAGTTTAACTGTACGGACACTCACATCTGTTCAACACAATATGGGGCGGCACGGTGGCACAGCGGAGGAGTTGCTACCTTACAACGTCAAAGACTCACGTTCGATCCTGACCACAGGTGCGGTCTTTATATGTTCTTCCCATGACCTGCATGGATATTCTCCGAGTGCTCCGGTTTCCTCCAACACTCCAAAGACGCACAGGTTTGCAGGTTAATTGGTTTTGGTAAAATTATAATTTGTCCCTAGTGTAAGTTTGCGGGGATCGCTGGTCGGCGCGGACTCGCTGGGCAGAAAGGCCTGTTTACGCGCTGTATCTCTAAACTAAACTAAATACCTTGAATTCCTCGGTGTCAACATCTCAGATGACCTGTTCTGGGCCCAGCACATACAGTAGATGTAACTTTAAAAAGGGTACACCATTGCCTCTACTGTCTTGGAAGTTTAAAGGGATTCAGCATGCCACTGAATACAAAAACAAACTTTGAGAGATGCACTGTTCAACCCAGCGGCAGGTGCCAACTTCTCCACATCGGCGAGACCAAGCACAGGCTCGACAATCATTTCGCTGAGCACCTCCGCTCAGTCCGCCTTGACCAACCTGATCTCCCGGTTGCTCAGCACTTCAACTACCCCTCCCATTCCCAATCTGACCTTTCTGTCCTGGGCTTCCTCCATTGTCAGAGTGAGGCCCAGCTCAAATTGGAGGAACAGCACCTCATAATTCACTTGGGTAGTTTCTAACCACAGGTGCTGTCTTTATATAATTCACAGGTATATACCCCAGCAGTATGAACAGTGACTTCTCTAACTTCAAATAGCCCTTGCTTTCCCTCTCTCTCCATCCCCTCCTCTTTCCCAGTTCTCCCACCAGCCTTACTGTCTCCAACTACATTCTATCTTTGTCCCAACACTGCAGAAAGTATCCTGACTGGTTGCTGTATGGCCGTGTACAACATTCCAATCCACAGGAAGGCAAAAGGCTGCTGAATGAGGTGGACCCAGACCGGTCCATCACAGTCACGGCCTTCCCCAAATTCAAAACCATCTACACGAGTTGCGATCTATCTTCACCGATCCCTATCATCTGGGCCATGCCTCCTTGTCTCTACCACCATCGGCCAGGAGGTACAGATGTCTGAGGTCCCACACCACTTCCCTTCTATTGACTCCAATTATACTCACGGTGCCTCTGCAAGGCATAATCAAGGATGTGTTGCACCCTGGCCACTCCCTCTTCTCCCCTCTCCCATCAGGCAAAATATATAGAAGTGTGAAAACGCACACCTCCAGGTTTGGGGGCAGTTTCTTCCCAGCTATTATCAGGCAAATGAATCATCCTACCACAACCAGAGAGCAGTGCTGAACTACTATCCAACTCTTTGGTGACCCTTGGACTACACTTGATCAGACTTTGCTGGTTTTACCTTGCTCTAAACGTTATTCCCTTCTCATGTACTGTATCTGCACACAGTAAATGGATTGAGTGTAATCATGTATTGTCTTTCTGCTGACTGGTTAGCACGCTACAAAAGTTTTTTACTGTACCTCGGTACACGTGACAATAAACTAAACTAACAAAACCTGGTTCAGGATTTTAGATCAGCATCCCATCCCTTTTTGAGGCAATAAATTCAATCCCTCCGACGCTCCTAAACGAACAAACACTTTTAAGTTGTGCTTGCAGGAAACATTATCGAATAGTGTGAGGAAGAAACAAAATGGCCAAATGTGGCTTAAGTGAGCTACAAATTCAAAGAATGGACAACTTGAGAAAGCAGCCAAAATAATCAAGGACCACTCACTCCCTGTCTCTTACCATGTAAACAAAGTAACAGTCGTTCTCCAGTCTCCTCTCCCAGCGGTTAGAAGATGTAAAACCTTGAAAGCATGTACCACTAGACTCAAGAACTGCTTCTTCCTGTTGTTAACATACTCTCACACATCACCCACACAAGCTGAAGATGTATACTGTGCTCCATATCTATCTCTTACACTTTTTTATCTATGGCTATCATAGTATATCCTGCACTCTGGTGCCTTTCTTGTTTCTGCACTACCTGTTGTCTGCTGAGATTGTGTTCATGTATGGTATGATATGCCCAGATAGCCCGCAAAACAAAGTTGAACACTGTATCCCGGTCCACATGACAATAATAAACCAAGACCAGTTTAATTGTAAATACTATCATTGTCTTGTGGTGCTACATAGAATTAGGGCACATAAAGTACAGTCTTATCTGTGGACAGAGCTGGTAGAGCTGCTACTTCACAGTGTCAGAGACCTGGGTTCAATCCTGACCTCGGGTACTGTCTGTCTGTGTGGAGTTTACGCGTTCTCCCAGTGACCATGTGGGTTTTTTCTGGGTGCTCCAATTTCATACATACATAGATACATAGACAATAGGTGCAGGAGTAGGGCATTCAGCCCTTCGAGCCAGCACCGCCATTCAATGTGATCATGGCTGATCATCCGCTATCAGTACCCCGTTCCTGCCTTCTCTCCATATCCCTTGATTCCACTAGCCCTAAGAGCTCTCTCTTTTGAATGCATCCAGTGTATCGGCTTTCACCACCGCGGAGAATTCCACAAATTCACCATTCTCTGTGTGAAAAAGTTTTTCCTCATCTCAGTTCTAAATGCCTACCTCTTATCTTTAAACTGTGACCCCTGGTTCTGGACTCCCACAACATCAGGAACACTTTTCCTGCATCTAGCGTGTCCAATCCCTTAATCATTTTATATGTTTCTATAAGATTCCCTCTCATCCTTCTAAATTCCAGTCGCTCCATTCTTTCAATATATGACAGTCCCGCCATCCCAGGAATTAACCTTGTGAACATACACTGCACTCCCACGATTGCAAGAATATCCGTCCTCAAATTAGGAGACAAAGGCTGCACACATTACTCCAGGTGTGGTCTCACCAGGGCCCTTTACAACTGCAGAAGGACCTCTTTGCTCCTATACTCAACTCCTCTCGTTATGAAGGCCAACATGCCATTAGCTTTCTTCACTGCCTGCTGTACCTGCATGCTTACTTTCAGTGACTGATGTACAAGGCCACCCTTGTCTCGTTGTACTTCCCCTTTTCCTAAACTGACACCATTCAGATAATAATCTGCCTTCCTGTTCTTGCCACCAAAGTGGATACCCTCACATTTATCCAAATTATACTGCATCTGCCATGCATCTGCTTACACCCAATCCGCCCTTTGCTCCTTAGATGTTGCCTCACCCGCTGAGTTTCTCCAGCATTTTTGTCTACCTGCAAATTTGCTAATGTTACTTTTAATTCCATCATCTAAATCATTAATGTATCCCACATCCCAAAGCCATGCAGATTTGTAAATTAATTGGCCCTCTGCAAATTGCCCCGAGTGTGTGGGGAGTGGATGTCAAAGTGGGATAATGTGGAACTCGTGTGAATGGGAGATCGATGGTCGGCGTGGACTCGGTGGTCCGAAGGGCCTGTATCCATGCTGTAGCTCTAAAAAAATTAAGGGAGATGGATGTAAGTAGAGCAAGTAGTTTTAATGATAGGCTTCGTAGGTGAAGAGGGTTTGAAGAAGGGTCTCGACCCGAAACGTCGCCTATCTCCTTCGCTCCTTAGATGCTGCTGCACCCGCTGAGTTTCTCCAGCTTTTTGTGTAACCCTAGTTTTAATGATAGGCGGAACAAGTAGATTTAATACATCAATGGCTACTATAAAAGACCTGTCATTCAAATCAATTCTTATACTATTATTCTACTTACTATTTTGGTGCAGCTTGGCTGCATATGTCATTAGAGTTTTGATGTAGAGGCTCGTGTTAGTGTGTTGAATTAAGTTACACTGCAGTACAGAAGGAATTCCCTCTTCATGATCTTATCATTAAGACACCCAAAACACAAGAAATTTCATTGTCCAGCAGTCTCGTCGATTACTTTCTGCTTATTGATAGACACAATATGCTGGAATAGGGACGTGACCCGAAATGTCACCCATTCCTTTTCTCCAGAGATGCTGCCAGTTCCGCTGAGTTACTCCAGCATTTTCTGTCTATTTTCGGTTTAAACCAGCATCTGCAGTTCCTTCCTACACTTTTTGCTTATTGGTCTCTTGCTCACGTGTAATTGCAGTTGTGCAACTAGTGTATTCAATTTGGTGCGGTCGTTACCACCTGAGAAATTGGCACATGGTAAATAATTGCAATACTCTATATACCATGTTTCAGGTTCAGTTGAGAGACAACTACCACAATAAATAAATATTTTACTCTTTATTCTTCAGGAATAAGTGAAACCGTATAACACTAATCCAAAACATTACAATGGCGACAAGGACATTACGTGCAACTGATTAGGATTGATGGGTTGTTACACCTCATAGAATTGTGATCAATGGCTAACACTGCGACATTGTTCAGGTTTAATGAGAGTTGACTGCTATAATAAAGAAGTGAGTATTCTAAAGGCTCCTGGTGTAAGCGAGTTCTACGCCACAGAAAAATGTAATGTGTTACATCTTTCATACGGGCCTTCTTCCTGGTACAGCCCATCTGTCAGTTTTACCTTTTAGAGGTCCAGAGTGGAAACAGACCCTTCGACCCCCCCGCGCCAACCAACAATCACCCTGTACACTATTTCTACCCTACACTCTAGGGACAATTTACAGAAGCCATTTAACCTACACACCTGAAGATTGACACAAAATACAGGAGTAACTCAGCGAGACAGGCAGCATCTCTGGGGAGAAGGAATGGGTGACGTTTCGGGTCGAAACCCCACTTTACCTTCTCCTCAGCTAATAATGAACATTTCTTTGATCATCATCATCTGCTTTTATCTGTCCTTTTCACACCTTGCATGGTCTTTGTACCCTTCCATATCAATGGTTTCCCTCTCCCCTAACTCTCAGTCTGAAGAAGAGTCTCGACACGAAAAACATCCCCCATTCCTTCTCGCCAGAGATGCTGCCTGTGCCGCTGAGTTACTCCAGCATTTTGTGCCTATCTTCGGTGCAAACCAGCATCTGTGGTTCCTTGGTACACATTAACCTACGCACCTGCACATCTTTGGACTGTGGGAGCAAACCGAAGCACCAGGAGAAATCCCACGTTGCAAGTGCAAACTCCGTGACAGCAGCCTTGGTCAGGATTGAACCCGGATCTCTAGTGCTGTGAAGCAGTTATGCCACCCTATTGTTTGGTGGGTATCACTCATGGTATCCTAATTCCAGGCCGGTAGCCTGATTCTGCTCCTTTGTGTTATGGTCTAAAAAGCACATAACCAACTGGTAAAATATAAAAATTGTCTGAATTGTTGTGTGTCTCCAACACTTTTTGATTATTCTCAGAGGTGGTAGTGATATTTTAGCAGCACCATTGCAACCTTTCTTCATAGACAAAACAAGACAATTCGCCCACATGACATTTCCATCGTCAACATTTATCTTTCAGATTCAAAACATTTAGCTTGAAAATGGTTCGGACTCATATTGCTGAGGATCAGCTTTCTTCACAAGGATTTATGTGCTTTGGGTGAAGCAGTATCATCGCTGGCATTCACGTGCTTATTAATCTTGTCGCTGGATCTTGTGAAATGAAGAAAGGTCTCGACCCGAAACATCACCCATTCCTTGTCTCCAGGTACTATGGTTACTCCAGCATTTTGTGTCTACCTTGTGAAGTGAAGCACTGCTGTGGTTCTAACAGATGCTGTGGTGAATGCAACCGTGTAGATTCTACACACTCATTCACCGAGGCAGAACATCTCGTGACATTTCATAAGTTCTTAAAATGCCATAAAACCTCAAAACTTGTGGATTGAGGGTTGAAGAGTCTACATGTGTTCTTGTGCAGTGAGCACATGGACAAATGGTCTTCTTCAGTCCCATCAATTTCTTACTTTGCTGGACCCAGTGATATCCCTGATCACACAAAGCGATGTTCACCAACGCATATCAAAGTAAAATCAGACAGCACAGTGGTACATTTGGTATACCCACCGCCTCACATTGCCAGAGTCCAGGATCGATTCTGACCTCGGTTGCTGTCTGTGCGGTGTTTGCACCTTCGCCCTGTGATCGTATGGTTTCTTCCAGCTGCTCTGGATTTCACAAATTTCCCAAAGATATGCAGGTTCGTTGGTTAGTTTAGTTTCATTTTGTTAAGGGACACAGTGTGGAAACTGGCCCTTCGGCCCACTGTGTTCACACTGGCCAATGCTCCCCATACACTAGGGACAATTTACTGAAGCCAAACCTGCATGTCTTTGGAACTTTGGAATGTGGGAGGAAACCATAGAATCTGGAGAACACCCAGGCCATCAGATGGAGAATGTACAGACAGCACCCATAGTCAGAATCAAGCCCAGATCTCTATCGCTGTAAGGCAACTACTCTACAGATACATCACTGTGCTGCCCTGATTATCCTTGACAATATTAAATTAGGATGTCATAACAAGTAGAATAACAAAGACTGTTTTGAACAGGTGATCGATGGATTGTGTGAACTCCATGCTGTGTCTTTCAATCAATTCAATTAAACTATCAAATGCGGATGTCCTGGTTTTTGAATTAAAAGATCAAATACTAATTTTTCTTTGGACTTGATGTTACTTTTTCTGCAATAACTGCAAAACAATTTACAGCCTAGTTTATGTTATAATACGGATGGGTGGGAGGGGCGGGGGTGATGAGAGTTTTCCCCCCACCCATTCGGCCCTCCCCACCCCCTGCCTTGTGCCCAAACACCAGGATCGTGGGACCAAAATGCAACCAGAACTTGATGAGCAGCCTTTTCAGATATTAGTACACACAGATTGGCACACACAGGCACAAACAAGACAAAGACGTTTAGTTGTATATACATATAAAAATATACACTTTATTCCAAGTCACCAAAAGATCCTGTTTATTATATATATATATAATGAACAGGATCTTTTGGTGACGGAATAAAGTGTATATTCTTACATCGACCAATTTAGGATACTACTATATAGGGTTTTATACATTTATTCTAGGCATATGCATGATGTCAATGCTCTTTCAGTTATGTTAGGTAAGCAGTTTCACTTTTTTTCTCCTACTTACTAATATATTGGTATTAGATAATTATTGTCACATGCACCGAGTACAGTGAAAAGCTTTCATTTGCGTGCTATGCAGTAAAAAGTCCATATATGAATACAATCAAGCCATCCACAGTGCAGATAAAGCCTTAATTTAGTGCAAAGATATAACATTGAAGTCAGATTAAAGATCGTTCAAAGTTGTGTGATTGATTGATTAATTGATTGAAATATACAGCATGGAAACAGGCCCTTCGACCCACCACCAACACGCCAACCACTAATGAAGGAGCAACACTGTGAGAACTGGAAGTAATGGTGCTCCCCTTACATATCTGTAATATTCATCAAATTGATGATTATCAGAGTGCAATTGAAAGGAGAATGGTGTCAAATTTCGAATGACTATCCTCAATAAAAGATGATCTTGTTACCGCTCCACATCTGTCGAAGAATCAATGTCTACAGCAATGTAACGAAAGCCCACAGACTATACAATATCCCCCAGTATTTGCTGGCATGATAGAACCTATCCTGCATTGAGTTCTCCTCCAAATAAACCTAATATCGCATATCACTGTACCTGAATTGGTACATGACAGTAAAAGGCCTTTGAAACCTTTGACAGGAGATCCATCCATCTGCTTGTGTGACTAATTTTGAAACCTATACTAATTGGATTACAGCTCTTCACTTTACATTGGATTATTTTGTACTCCTTGAGATAGGATATTTTTTCTGGTATTTTATGGTGATGTGTCTGTGAACATTGCATTATACAATCTGGTCACCTTGCATTACTGATTATTAATCTACTCTATTATTAATGGACTGATTATTAATTTATTTGTTGTGTTATTAAGTTAATGGGCCAGTAAAATTAATGGGCCAGTAAAGATTGTAACAAGATTTTCATTGCCCCGTTCATAGTACATATGACTATTAAACACTCTTGATCTTGACTGGAATGTATCCAGCAGAGTGGTTAAATGGGAATAAACTGATCTGGTCTCATTTTCTTTAAAGAGCTATGTAATTATTCTTGATACATTATATTTTACCATCATTTTACCAGAATCTCCAGCTTTTTGAGTTATTTTTTAGATTTTCATTTAAGTATTTAAATGTACAGTTTTCCTTTGAGAGACATATTCATGTTTTATACTTTATGAAACTGAGATGCATATCAGACAGGTTTGTCAAGCCTTAACTGGAATTAATTGGACTATAATGATGGATGAAGAAATTAAACGCATGGAACATTGTGTATTGTGAAGATATGCCTGACATGTCTGCAAAAAAGTTAGATAATGTTTATGGAATTAAGGCCACCTTATTGACATGTTTTGGAAGCTGAGGATGGAGCAGGGGCACTAGGACAGGGATGATGTACATATAGTCATGTTTGCAGAATGTGATCACTGAAGTCCTACAGGGATCGGGGATGAAACTATGCACTGTAATTAGACTGTAACTTTGAAATTGGGAGTGAAAGATCACCGTTCGCGAAGCAGGCGGATGCAATTAATAGCTCTTTCACGACATTTTGGTCTTCTTGCTTCAGAGAGCGCTTATAATGGTTGAATGGTATTTAAACTAAAAGCCATGAATGCATTTCATATTTAATACTCCAATTTTACAAAAGCTTACATTTTGCTGTTTCAAATGTCAAACTGTTGTTGCTGGTAATTATTTGTTTTCTTGTTTTTTTACAAGTTAAAAACTAATACCTGCTTCCATTAGAAAGTTCAGCTACTCCTTTAAAAAGCACAGCAGTGTTTGTAAATTGTAAAATACATTATCAGTCTGAGGAAGGGTTCCGACCAGAAACATCGCCTACGGATGTCCATATTGAACATGATTTATGATTTTTTTTTAAAAATCATCCTCTAGATGCCCTAAAACGCTCAAATATAATGTTTCTTCTTTACAAAGTCACTATTAGTTTGGTTTATTGTGCACTAAGGTACGAGATTAAAGGGCGGCTCAGTGGAGCAGGGGTAGAGTTGATGCTTCACAGCGCCGGACAACTGGGTTCGATCCTGACCACGGGTGTTGTCTGTACGGAGTTTGTACGTTCTCCTTGTGACCGCATGAGTTTTCTCCGGGTGCTCCGGTTTCCACCCACACGCCAAAGACGTACAGGTTTGGGGTTTAATTGATTTTGGTAAACTTTAAATTGTCCCTAATGTGTGTAAGATGATGTTAATATGGGAGGTTCGCTGGTCGGCGTGGACTCGGTGGGCCCAAGGACCTGTTTCTATGCTGTATCTCTAAATTCTAAAGGTGCAGTGTTTGCCTGATTGTTGACTGCTATCCAGTCAGCAGAAATACTTTATAAATTGTTGGTCAGATGACCTCACTCCGAGTATAGCTCTGGAACCTGAGTGCAGCACTTCATCAAGATATCAGCATCCTATTTGGATTGATTGACAGATACAGCATATACAGACACGCCCCTTGGCCCATTGAATCCATGCCGACCATCGATCACCCATTCACACTAGTTCTATGTTATCCCACTTTCATATCCACTCCTTACATCCTCGCTGGATCGCCATTTTGGACGGAGTGCCAGGCCTGCATCACCCGTTTGAGAACCAGGAACCCACCCAGAGAGGGATGCTCGCCGAGCCTGGCCCATGCTAATCCTTGAAGACCAGGAACAGGTGAGGAGGGTGAAGGGAGTCAATGATGACGAAGGAAGATGGATAAAATGCCTGGTAAAAAGAACCGGGGGGGGGGGTCTTATGCGCTGCGCCCTCGAGATCAGCTGCAGGTCCCCCCCCCCCCCCCCCAGGGAACAACGGCTGAAGTGATCCGTGCGTGGAGAGGGATGACGGTTTGCTGGACGACCAAAAGGGAGGCAACAGCTGCAACAGGTCTTTGTGGCCAGCCATAGCTGGACTGTAAAATTGAGCCAAAATAGAACTTTTTGCACATTGGCTCAGTGGGCTGTTCTGTACATTCTGTAGGAAGCGGGGGATGGTGCTTATGTATGGTAATAGTCTTGCTGATCGTATGCAAAAAATGCATTTCGCTGTAACTTGGTACTTTACGGGGGCGTGATGGCACAGCGGTGGATTTGCTGCCTTCCAGCGCCAAAGACCCGGGTTCAATCCTGACTTCAGGTGATATATGTATAGAGTTTGTAGGTACCCTCCGTGACCTGCTTGAGTTTTCTCCGGGTGCACCAGATTCCTCCCACACTCTAAAGTCATACAGTTTTATAGGTGAATTGATTTGGTAAAATTGTAAATTTCCCTAGTGTATGTAGGATAGTGTAAAGTGTGTGGGGACCGCTGGCCGGTGCAGACTCGATGGGCCGAAGGGCCTGTTTCCACACTGTAGAAAACTGAACTAAACTAAACACGATAATAAATAAACCATTGAACCATCTGTGCCGTGAGGACAAGTAAAGGGGACTGATCAACCCATCCCATTGAAGGAACAGATACCTCATTATTAATTTGACCTCATATTACCTCCATAAGTCCCCCAACAAATTCCACAAGTCCGTGAATAATGTGGTCCACAAATGGAATTTGGTTTGTGAAACAAACCGTGTCCATGTCCAAAAAACCCCACAAAGTACTGAAGTAACTGAGTGGATCCGACAGCATCTCTGGAGGACGTGTATGGGAATGTTTTGCATCAGGACCCTTCATTGATTTTGGCCAAAAACATAGAACGCATCACCTGTCCATTAAAACCCATTGATTGACTTTTATCATTTCTCCACTTGGCATTAAATATATCGTCAGACTGGACATCAGAGTGTCGGCTTTACCAAACAAATCGGTTTCTCCTGCACTGTAATAGCAGCTTATATTTTGCTTGTATTAACACCTTGAGCAGAATTTGAATCTAACATTTTTTAACTTGGACTTATGTAAATTTAAAAATGCAATTTTAGAATCAAAGTAAAGTCTGCTTTCTATCATAAGCAGAACAGCCAACAATAGAAGGTGCTAGAGATACAGGATTCAAATCTCACTGTTCATTTGAATTGAAGTTTATCCTCTGAGACCAACAGTTTAATTGCCAATTTGCAGTTAACAACCTCTTGACAAACACGAGGGATTCAGAATACCGTGGAACTCCGCTTCGTCTGTTAATTTTCTCACCTGCACAGCAATATACAAGTTGCGTGGCATCTTTAGTCTGGCTGGCTGCTTTTGCAGGTCAGAGATAAAGTATCATCCGCTTCATGGAAGGAAGGTCGCATGTACATTTTATGCACCAGGTGTGGCAAGGGATTCATGCGTGAAATGTTTCAGTGAAAATTTCATGCAGAAAACAAAGTTAGTTTAAAAGAATTCTACCAACTAAGTAAAGCTGTTACATATCTAAAACCTAACAAGGATGCAGCAGATCAAATCAGGCCTGGCACTGTTGACTCAGGAAAGGTGGAGCCTACAATGGTCTGTGCACCACTTTTTTTTTTTGCTCCATGTACCTGTCTAACAGTTTCTTAAACGTTGGGATTGTTCCAGCCTCGACTACCTCCTCTGGCAGCTTGTTCCATGCACCCACCACCCTTTGTGTAAAAAAGTTACCCCTCAGATTCCTAATAAATCGTTTCCTCTTCACCTTGAACCTATGCCCATTGGTCCTCGATTCACCCACTCTGGGCAAGAGATTCTGTGCATCGACCCATTTTATTCCTCTTATGATTTTATACTTCTAGTTGCACTCTCCCCTGATTCTCAGTCTGATAAAGGGTCTCGACATAAAACATCACCTATTCCTTTTCTCCAGAGATGCTGCCCGATTTGTTGAGTTACTCCAGCATTTTGTGTTTATATTTGGTGTAAACCAATATCTACAGTGGTGTTGCTTCCTACATAAGGAAGTAGCACCTCCAGAATGCTCACATGTACCTAGTGCTTTAATTCAGCTGTAATCATACAGATTTTGTCGGCTGGAACAGCCATTAACCGTGGTTCATTCATTACTTTCTACCAACCACTGCCCTCTCCAAGCAATTTTTCCTGTAACCACAGGAGATGGGGGGAATCTTTGACTTTTATATGTGGGGGAGGGGGGCAGGGTAAGGGGAAACTGTTTCCCAGTCGCTTCCTGGCGGGGACGTGACTATTTCTCCGAGCCGCGTCCTCGCCCCGCTCTTCGCGGCCTACCACCTGGATTGAAGCGGCCTTTCCTGCCGCGAGCTTCAACAGCGGCGGCGCGGCGCTGGATTCACCATGGAGCGGGCGATGCCTACCTGGGTCACCGTTTGGAGCTCCGGAGCGTTTGGCCGCTGCTCCAACATCGTGGAGCTGCGATTCGGGAAAGCTTCCAACACGGGCGGCGCTGACCGTCATCGTGGAGTCCTGGGGCCCTTTGCCGAGGGCCGCCAGTGTTGCATCTCCGCCCAGCGCGGCCAACGGACTTTGGGAGCCGTGGACTCCGGTAGGAGGTGGCCAACTTGGATGTCCAGGCCGCTGAGGAGGTACCCCAGTCCCGACGTCGGACATACATCACCCCGGGCAAGCGGGCCTGAACATCGGGCCGCCCATAGCGGCGACTGCGGAGGGCTCGGGGAGACCCCGACCACGGGTGAGCAGTGGGGAACATTAGAGGAAGAGGACTGACTTGTGGGAGAGATGGGAAGGGGAGAGAAAGGAGGGGGAAAGCAAGGATTATTTGAAATTGGAGAAGTCAATGTTCATACTGCTGGGGTGTAAACTACCCAAGTCATTGTTGAAGCAGTAAAGGGCAGGGAGGAAATTTGATGGTGTGGTCATGTTGACGTTGATGAAAATATCAGAGAATGATGTGTTGGATGCGAAAGCTGGTGCGTGAAAGGCAAGGACCAAGGGAACTTGCCTTTGGTCCTCCGCCAGTTTCGCCACCTCCAACGTGACCCCTCCACTCGCCACATCTTCCCATCTCCCCCCCTATCTGCCTTCCGCAAAGACCGCTCCCTCCGCAACTCCCTCGTCAATTCTTCCCTTCCCTCCTGCTCCACTCCTTCCCCGGGCACTTTCCCTTGCAACCACAAGAGATGCTACACTTGTTCCTTCACCTCCCCCATCCACTCCTTTCAGGGACCCAAGCAGTCATTCCAAGTCCGACAGAGGTTCACCTGCACCTCCTCCAACCTCGTCTACTGCATCCGTTGCTCCAGATGCCAGCTAATCTACATCGGTGAGACCAAGCGGAGGCTAGGCGATCGTTTCGCCGAACACCTCCGCTCGGTCCGCAATAACCAACCCGACCTCCCGGTGGCTCAGCACTTCAACTCCCCCTCCCACTCCGTATCCGACCTCTCGGTCCTGGGCCTCCTCCATGGCCAGAGTGAACAACACCGCAAGTTTGAGGAACAACATCTCATATTCCGCTTGGGGAGTCTGCATCCTCTGGGCTTAAACATTGAATTTTCTCAATTCTGTTAACCCAGACTGCTCCTTTCCCCCCACCCCCCCACCTCTCCCTCAGCCCTCGGGCCCTGACATTCCTTCTCCATCTCCCCCCCCCCCCCCCCCCAAGTCGCACTAGCTTCTCATTTTCACACCAGAAACAGCTTACAATGGCCTGCTTTCCTTATCACCAATACTTTTTTGCATATCTTTCACTCATTGTTCTTGCTTTATCTCTCCATATCACTGTTTATATCTCTCGTTTCCCTGACCAGTCTGAAGAAGGGTCTCGACCCGAAACGTCGCCTATCTCCTTCACTCCTTAGATGCTGCTGCACCCGCTGAGTTTCTCCAGCTTTTTGTGTGACCAAGGGAACTCCTTCTGTCTTGGAGGAAAATGGTGGGGAGTAGGGGGGTAGTGAGAGTCATAGAGTCATAGAGTCTTACAGTGTGGAAACAGGCTCTTCGGCCCAACTTGCTTACAATGTCCTTTCTACACTAGTCCCATCTACCTGTGTTTGACCCATTTCACTCTAAACCTGTCCTATCCATGTACCTGTCTCATATGAAATATTGTGATAGTACTTGCCTCAAGTACCTCCTCTGGCATCTCGTTCCATTGTGGAAAATGGTGAAAATGGAGGCGACACAGGTGGGGCTTCATCCATAACTGCAGGGGGCGGGTAGAAAATCACATTCCCTATGAAAGAGGTCATCTAAGATGCTCCAACGGCGGAAAGCCTAATCTTGAAAGTAGATGCAGCGGAGACAAAGGAACTGTGAGAAAGGGATGATGATCCTTGCAAGGAACAGGGTTGAAGCGGTGTGGTCAGGGTAACTGTGGGAGTCAGTAAGTCAGCAGATCTCCATCTCCTGAGATGGGGAAAAAGAGATCAAGAAAGAAAAGAAGTGTCAGAGATGGTCCAAGTAAATATAAGGGCAAGGAGGGAGTTGTTGGTGAAGTTGCTAAAATTGTTGAGTTCTGCACAGGTGAGGGAGAGAGCCCAATGCAAGGGAGAAAGAGTTTAGCGAATGGTGCTGGGGTATGTTTGGGCCAAGGTCTCTTCAACATACTAACAAAAAACCGAGGTAGCTGGGCCCCATGTGGGTGTCCATAGTTACACCTTTCATTTGAAATACGTGCGAGAAATCAAAAGAAAACTTGTTGAACGCAAGGACAAGGTCCATCAGTGGAGCAGAGTGCTTGGTGACGTCAGCTGGTTGCGTCTCCTTTTCTGGAAGAAACGGAGGGTTCTGAAACCCTCTCGTCAAGAACCATCTCACGGCATATCGACGCCTGCATTTATACCATCAGAAATCAGCCGTTGAAATAACCGCCGGTATGTCTTGGTCAATTGCTTTGCTTCCAAATTCAAACTACAACCAATGGCAGGGGACTGCATCCAAGCAAGCCCCCCCCCCCCCCCCCCCTTTGGAAACAAAGCGCTATCAGCCACAGACTGGCGGGTAAAGCAAGGTACATAACCATACATACTTGGCGTGCAAAGCAATACACAGCGCTACAGACTGGAGTGTAAAGGTAATACACATGCTGCTCCTGGTTTGGAACAAGAAGGGTCCCAACCCAAAACATCATCTTTCCATGTTCTCTAGAGATGCTGCCTGTCTTGCTGAGTTACTCCAACACTTTGTGTCTGTTTAAAGTTTAAAATTGTCAACGGTTCTCCTTTTTAAGTTGTTTTCTTTTCTAGAGGTGTCAAACTATCTGCCTATTTATTTCCAGTATGTGGGTTTGGTTGGCAATGCTAACATTGGTCAGAACATGGAACATAGAACAGTATAGCGCAGGAACAGGCCCTTTGGCTACAATATCAGCGTTAAACATGATGCCACGGTAAAGTTATCGCCTCTGCCTGCACATGATCCATACCCTCACATCCCCTGGATATCCAAGTGTCTATTGAAAAGTCCCTTGAATGCCATTATCCCTTAAATGCCATCAGCACCCCAGGCAGCTGTCCCATGCCTCCATCACTCTCAGTAACAAAACAAACTTGCCCCACCTATCTAATTTAAACTTTGCCCTCTCACCTAAAGCTGTGCTTTCTGGTCTTGGACATTTCCAATCTGAAAATAAAGTTTTGACTTTCTACCCTATCTCAACCTCTTATAATTTTACAAACTAATAATATTAGGAGTTACAGATTCAAACCTAATATTAACAGTAAATCAAAGAAATGTTCTTGATTACTGTTTGATAATTGGAAAAAAATTAATATTAAAATTCTGGAAGGGAACATTATCCCCCACAATTAAAATGTGGACAGTGGAAATGTCGGAGACGTTGCATTTGGAGAGAATCAGGTTTGTCCTAATGGACAAATATGAACTTTTTGAACAAACATGGTCTCCATTCACAGACTACCTGAAGGGGTAGCTGAGCTCAGCATTGTAACTCAATAAATACCCGGTTGTAGGATTAGATGAAAAGATCTATTCTGAGATTTGTATACACGTCTCTATAGACATTGTTATGTGAAATTGTTCCATTCATTGTTAAGCTGTATACTTCAATTTTTTTTAAATTATATAATAATTGTTTGCTTGTATTATTTTTTATTTTTATTTTTATTGTTTTGTTTATTTATTTATTTATTTATTTATTTATTTATTTATTTATTTATCTTATATAATCATAATCAATATTATTTAATCACCATCTTCATTGATTATACACTTATTCTTTCACTTCTTTACTTTCTAAAACAAAATAGAAGCTTATATAAATCATTTCGTAATATTTGTATAACTTTTGTAACAAGTTAAATGTGTATTTGAAAAACTGTTATATCATTGGCAACATGCATTGCTTCTAATAAAAATATTTAAAAAAAAGAAAAGTCCCTTGAATGCCATTATCCCTTAAATGCCATCAGCACCCCAGGCAGCAGTCCCATGCCTCCATCACTCTCAGTAACAAAAAAAACTTGCCCCACCTATCTAATTTAAACTTTGCCCTCTCACCTTAAAGCTGTGCTTTCTGGTCTTGGACATTTCCAATCTGAAAATAAAGTTTTGACTTTCTACCCTATCTCACCTCTTATAATTTTACATACTTCTATCAGGTCTCCACTCAGCCACTGGTGTTCTAGAGAAAACAATCCAAGATGTCTGTTCCCAAATACCCTTGAGTAAGCGATTGCAGTGACCTGCTTTTTTTTTTAAATGAATACAAGAGTTTCTGTGAAGTTTTTAAGCTTTTGGACCCAATAAATATTTCCAATTCTGGTTGCCATGTGGTTGGGCGGGGATTTTGCAGTTGGCAGAATACTTTATCTCTGCTAATGTCCTTCAGCAATGTACTGTTACAAATGTAAACTCCTATAGATATGGAAATATGAAATATAACCCAAAAATACCAGGCAGTTGCCGCTCTGGATTTTTGAACAGTGTCAGTTTTTCGGAGCCCCACACGATGTCGGGACCAGCCCCACACAACTCCATACGGCTCCAGCGATCGAAGTGGGACCGGCCCCGCGAGGCCGTACACCTCAAGCGACCACGTTAGGTCGCGCTCGCCGCATGCAGTCGCATGCTGGTGGGACAGGCCCTTTACAGATTGGCTGAGGTCATACTGTCCTCTTCCACAATTCAATTTAAATCCTAGTTGATCAATACCTTGACCTTGTTTACTTTAATTCCGTTTCCATAATATTCTTACCGCAACAAAACAATATACAGTAAATGTAATTGCTTTATGAAAGATTTTTCAGTGAAAACACAGGTGGTTGTAAAATAGCTCTCCCAGGACTGACTGAAATATTGCTGCACCATAAAAATTCAGTAACGATCATTACAGACATGAACAAATCAGTCTGCGTGCCTCATTGTTTTATTTGCCTTTTAGGGTTTAGAGACGCATCATAAAAGCTGCCAACTGAGTCCAGATCGACCATTGATCGAGTTCACACCAGTTCTAGGATATCCCACTTTCGCATCCATTCCCTACAGTAGGTGCAATTTACAGAAGCCAATTAACCCACTAATCCACAAATCATTGGGATGTGAAAGGAAACCGGTGCATCTGGGTAAACCGGTGCATCTGGCAAACTCCACACAGACAGCACCCGAGGTCAGGATTGAACTCACGTTGTGGCACTATGAGGCAGCGGTTCTACCAGCTGTGCCACTGTGCCAACCCTTAAAGTATTTGTGGATATTCAAATACATCACTTTGTTGGCCATGAGGTAGGGCCACCTTGATTGAAGATTGTAACCCAGCATGGATGTATTGATTCATGTTGGAAAAATACCATAAGGTGCTGAAAGCTTACAGTAAAGCAGCATATTCTGAAGCTCACTCAAATGAGCACAAAGGTTTCCTAACCACATGTACAGGCAAATGCTCTAGTTTGGGACAGTGCCAGGACTGTTACACCTGATTGTGGGCTGAGAATGGAAGCTCTCTCAATCTTCCCCTGCCCCTTGGCCTCTCCGAGCGATGCAGTGAGGATGAAGTCCTTCTGAAGAACTAGCACCATCTCACAAACTAGCCACGTACTCACACCTGCCACTGCCACCCCCTAGCAGCAAGCCTGAGTCACCCGATGCGGATCCGGGAAACCAGACTGGAGTGGGAGGCTCACCTCCTGCTCGTCCATGATGACTGGGAACTGGAGAGGAGGGAGGAGGATGGAGAGAATCCGCGGCGGCAGTGGATTCTAGAACAAAGGGCCGGTAAGAACAAGAACAACCGGGAGTCTTACCTAGATGGACACAAACTGCTACAGTGGGCCAGGCAGCATCTCCGGCAAGAAGGAATGGGTGAAGAAGGGTCGCGACCCGAAACGTCAGCCATTCTTTCTCTCCAGAGATGCTGCCTGTCCCGCTGAGTTACTCCAGCTTTTTGTGTCTATCTTCAGTTTAAACCAGCATCTGCAGTTCCTTCCTGCACGGGAGTCTTAAGGGCCTGTCCTGCCAGCATGCAACTCTATGCGATTAGCGCGACCTAACGTGGTCGCTTGAGCCGTCTGGCGTCGCGGGGCCGGTCCCACTTCGATCGCCGGAGCTGTGCGGAATTGTGTGGAGTTCGTCCCGACATCGCGCGGGGCTCCGAAAAACTGACTATGTCCAAAAATTCCGTGCGGCAACGGCTTGTCGGCTCGCAGTCGCCTCGACGCATTACACACTGCCCCGACATCGTGCCTCCGTGAACCTATCTGTAGGTGCCTCCGTGACCCTCTATGTGTGTGGCTCCGTGGCCCTCTGCGTGTGTGTGCCTCGGTGCCCCTCTCTGTGTGCCCCTCTCTGTCCTGGCGAACTTACCTTAGACTTCGCTCCAAGTTCGCCTCACTTTGCGCCGCGTTGCGCCACTCACCCGACCTCCGCGCGGCCCCTACTGCCGGTTTGGTTGCGCTTGCCGCATGCAGGCGCATGCTGGTGGGAACGGCCCTGTACAGGGGATCACCCGACCTCCGCGAGGCCCCCACTTCTAGTTTGATCGCGCTCATTGCATAGAGTTGCATGCTTGTAGGACAGGCCCTTTACCTTCCGTGCCTTCATCGGCTGCGTGAGGCTGCCCTGGAGCACGAAGGCTGCAGATGTCCGGGTGAGGAAAGGGGCAATGGTTCGCTGGAGGATCCCGGTGGAGGTGACGGCTCCAATGGGGTCTTCATAGCCAGCAGCAGCTGGGACGTTGAAAATGGCACCAAAATCTGGCAACTCTTGTCTACAGACTCAGTGGGCTGTTTCTTTGCATTCTGTACTTAGGAACATAGAAACATAGAAACATAGAAAATAGGTGCAGGAGTAGGCCATTCGGCCCTTCGAGCCTGCACCGCCATTCAATGTGATCATGGCTGATCATCCAACTCAGTATCCCGTACCTGCCTTCTCTCCATACCCCCTGATCCCTTTAGCCACAAGTGCCACATCTAATGCCCTCTTAAATATAGCCAATGAACTGGCCTCAACTACCTTCTGTGGCAGAGAATTCCAGAGACTCACCACTCTCTGTGTAAAGAATGTTTTCCTCATTTCGGTCCTAAAGGAATTCCCCCTTATCCTTAGACTGTGGCCCCTTGTTCTGGACTCCCCCAACATCGGGAACAATCTTCCAGCATCTAGCTTGTCCAACCCCTTAAGAATTTTGTAAGTTTCTATAAGATATAATAAATTAAGGATACTTAATTAAGGATAGTACTCATGTATGGCAATAATCTTACTGATCTGTATGCAAAAAGTGAATTTCACTGCACCTTGGTACACGTGATAATTAAGAACCATGAAAACATTGAACCATTGATAGCATTGCTCATTGCCAGATCAACCAATGGTGAGATGAAGGACAGAAGAGAGATCAGGAACCTGGTGTCATGGTGTCAGGCCAACAACCTTTGTATTTAATCCCAATAAGTTAAAGGGTAGGTTGCTGACCTGAGGTAAGGGGTAAATCCTCATCAACAGAGCTGCTGAATGGATGGTCGACAGCTTCAAGCTCCTAGGAATCATATTACCAGCAACCTAATCTGGTCCTTTCATACTGTTGCAGTAATCGAGAAAGTGAATCGGTGTATTTGGCTTCTTGGATCTCTCAGAAGATTCAGCATGTGCTAGTGTTGGATAGGATCGGGAGGAGGTTTATGAGAATGATCAAGGGGATGATTGGGTTAATGTATAATGAGCGTTTGACGGAACGGGGCCTGCCCTCCCTGGAGTTTAGAAGGATGAAGGGAGACCTCACTGAAACTTACCGAATAGTAAAAGGCTTGGATAGAGTGAATGTGGAGCGGATGTTTCCACCATTGGGAGAGTCTAGGACTAGAAGGCACAGACTCAAATAAAAGGACGTACCTTTAGAAAGGAGATGAGAAGGAATTTCTTTAATCAGAGGGTGGTGAATCTGTGGAATTCATTGCTGCAGACGGCTGTGGAAGCCAAGTCATTGGATATTTTTTAAGGCGGAGATTGACCAATACTTTATTATTAGGGGTGTCAGGGGTTATGGGGTGAAGGCAGGAGAATGGGGTTGAGAGGGAAAGATAGATCAGCCATGATTGAATGGTGGAATAGACGTGATGAGTCCAATCCTGTTCCAAGCACTTATGAACTTATGCACACTGATTCTCTTGAACTTCACTGATGCTCTTTTGAAAGTATTTTGAGATGACCCATTAGATAGGTATGTTACAAAACTTACCTTGAGCAGCGCTGCAGTTCTGCGCTCCCCGTGTGCATGACTTTGGCGCCTTTCAGAGGGGGGCGTGCTTAAAGTGCCGTTTTTCAACAGACATGGAAAATCGATCAATGTCGGGCAATTTCGTTGCGGAAGAAAAATCGCTCCGACATTTCATGAATGAAGGTATTTTTAAATTACTCTAAATTATTTATTAACTAGAGTAATTTTAAAATCACCTTCAAAAGCCGTGAGCACCGACAACCAGAAGGATTTTGCGTCGGGGAGAAAAAAAGGTTAATAGTTTATTTTTATATTAAAAGTTGTTTTTTCGGGAGGCTTTAATAATATTTTCATGTTGCGAAATGTGGTCCAAACAAATGTATGAACAAACAGTATTTTTCCTCCCGACTTCACCGCTAACCGCAACGTTCCAATCCACCTCATTCCACTAAAACCCACTGGCTAGTTGATTTAAATGGCCATTAATTTACAGGCATAAAACACTAAATTCCTTCCATTTGGCCCAGAAATTCATGAAAATGAGATTAAAAAAATTATGTTATATTGTGGATTATTGTGTGAATGTTATTTGGACACTTAGGTAATTTTAAAAAAAGTTTATCTTTTCTTAAGAAATGGATAGATGTTTAGATCTACTCATTGAATTTTGTAATTAGCTACAATTAGATAACTAACTATTTATATGCTTTAATTTCAGGTCATCCAAGTAAGATTGTTTCATATTTGTTTCAGAATGCTTCAATCTATAATAACTGAAAATTTCATTGAGTTCCCTTAATTTTTAAGAAAGTTATAGGCTTTTAACTGTTCCAGATCACAGCTTTTGAGTTAAGTCAATTGAAAGGCAATGGGGAACAAGATGCTAATTTCTGAGTATGAAAATGGCCATAACGTTCTTAATACTGAAGATATGAAAGTGAATTAGGTGTCAAATTAAACTTCTTTTTATGCTTTATCTGATGGGATAAATTGCAGACTTGATTTTTAAAATCTCAAAATTTTGTAACATTGCTACATTAGAGCCTGGTATTACAACTGCTCTACTCTTGACCATCTGAACACGCAGAGAGTGGTGAATCCAGCCCAGTCCATCACATCCTTCCATACAATCCATCATCATGGTGCATTACATCAGGAAGATTGCATGTATTGTCAAGGATGATTGTCACCCTGCGCATTCCCTTTGCTCTCTTATAGTTGAGTTTAGGGATACAATGTGGAAAGAGATGCTTTGGCCCACCGAGTCTACACCGACAACCGATCACACGTTCACACGCTTTCCATGTTATCCCATGTTCGCATCGTACACACTGGGGGGAAATTTACAAACCTGCAACCGTGCTCATCTTTGGAATGTGAGAGGAAACTGGAGCACCTGGAGAAAACCCCCAAGAGATAATTTACAAATGCAGCGGAGACAGCACTGGAGGCGAGGATCGAACCCACGTATCTGGAGCTTGGAGGCAGCAGCTTTACCACTGTGCCTCTGATCCAACTCACCTTCTTCTAGCATCTGTGAGAATATACCGGGGATCGAAAGTTCAGATGTCCAGGCTTAATAACAGTTTCTTCCACACTGTATCAAAGTCATGATCCAATCACCCTGTCCACACTCCCTTCCCAGAGATGCTGCCAACTACTCTTACTCTCAACTATATCTGATTCTGAGTTATTCCGTTGTTACACTTCAATGTTTTTTGCACTACTTCAGGTAACACCATTTTGTGGTTTTGAGCTTGCCATTATATTTATTGCTGTATATTTATCATCATTGTATTATTTACTCTGTGCACTTCATATGAATAATGAATTTCATTACCCCATTTCTCCTCAATGGTAAACATTAAACATTCAATTGCTCTATCTGAAAGAGGTGCAAAGGTCCCACATTCAATATGTAGGAAGGAACTGCAAATGCTGGTTTAAACCGAAGATAGACACAAAATGCTAGAGTAACTCAGCGAGACTGGCAGCATCTCTGGAGAGAAGAAATGGGTGACGTTTCGGATCGAGACCCTTCTTCAGACTTCTTTTGAAGAGTCTCCACCTGAAATGTCACCAATTCCTTCTCTCCAGGGGTGCTGCCGGTCCCATTGAGTTACTCCAGCATCTTGTATCTATCTTAGGTTTATAGATTAATTGACTTGGTTAAATTGTAAATTGTGTCCAGAGTGTGTTGGATAGTATTAGTATGTGGGGATTGCTGGTCGGTGCAGTCTCATTATACTGAAGGCCCTGCGTCCGCGCTGTATCTCTAATGTAAACTAAAGACTGGATTGCAAAAATATATCATTGGTTATGAAATGTCTTTAAAATATCCTGACGTCCTGCATGCTGCTACCATAATCACATGTCCTTTGTTGCCATCCAGCCTGGGCTAATTGGAGAAAAAATTCTACCCTGACAATCAAGTTCCCGCTAACAATTAATCAAAGCTGTCTCCTCTCAGCCGTCAGAGAGTTTGCCCTCAGTACAAAGCCATTTATAATCCAGTACTATTATCCAGATGGGCAGTGAGAATCAGTGAGCTGAGGGATAGGAACATACTGAATTAAGGGTGTAAGAAGAAACTGCAGATGCTGGTTTAAACCGAAGGAGAGCTTTTGGATTGCAAAGGCAATGAGGCAAGTTGTTGGAACATACAGAGGAAATATTGCCCCTTACGTTACCTGTAAACCATCGATCTTGCAACTGATATCATTAAAATTGAAACTGCTCTATCTTTTCGGCATTAATCAGGAAAATGTAATCTCATATACACAGAATAGAATATATTCCGTCAAGCATTAAAATTAATTGCATTCAGTAAAATACGCCAACTTCTTACTAAACAGGGTTTGGCATAGAGCGAGAGCTGGATTAACATAAGTAAACACTCGTGGGACAAGCTCGAACTTGTGAACATGATGAGCTGTGTGACATTCTTCCAACTGCGAAATGAGTTATTTTGTTTTGTAAAGTACGATATTTTAAATCAAGTTAACTTTATTGTCCCCAAAAGTTGGAGTAACTCAACAGGTCAGGCAGCATCTCTAGAGAAAAGGAATAGGTGACGTTTCGGGTCGAGACCCCAGTTTCAGACACGACTTCTCTCGATAAGAAATGTCATCTATTCTCCAGACCTACTGCCTGACCTACTGTTCTACTCAAGCATTTTGTGTCTATCTTTGGTTTAAACCAGCATCTGGAGTTCCTTCCTACACAACTCTGCTGCTGGGCCACTGTGCCGCCCTGTGCTGTTTCGGTCAGTTCAAGAACCCGACAGTTGTAAGAAAGTAGCCACTTCCTGAACCTGGTGGTGTTGGACTTCGGGTTTCTGTACCTTCTGCTCGACGGTAGCAGCGAGAAGAGGGCACGGCCCGGTTGGTGGGGATTCTTAATGACAGATACTGCCTTCTTCAAACAGAACCTCGTATATATGCCTCCGCTGGTGGGAAGGGCTGTACTAGTTATGAGCTGAATATAATCACCCTCTGTAGCCATTTGCATTCTTGTGCATTATAGTTGCTCTACCAGGCCATGATGCAACCAGTCCAAATACTTTTTACAATGGATCTGTTTGTTAGAGAATGCGGTTCAGGAATTGGAATTTACTAACTCGCTCCACCACTGACTCATTATTGAAACTGGCATGTGGTCTCCATATTTCTGCTCTCAGAAGTTATTGAATAGCTCCTTAGTTTTGTTAACGTTCAGATAGATGGTCATTGAGGCACCACTCAATCAGGTATCCTATCTCTCTCTCGGACACAAGGAACTGCAGATGCTGGTTTAGCAAGGAAAGCCACAAAATGCTGGAGTAACAGCGGGTCTAGTGACATCCCTGGGGAACATGGATAGGTGACGTTTCAGGTTGGGACACTTCCTGAGACTGATTGGGTCCATGTGTCCCTCCTTATTTTGACTCATCACCAGCCGTGATTTGGCCAACAACAGTGTATCTTCACCAATATAGATGGCATTGAAGCTAAGCCTAGTCATACAGCTATTTTCCCAACCATAATTTCCAAAAAATTAAAAAAAGAGAACACTGGAAGTACTCAGCAGTTCAAGAAGCTTTGGGAGCAAAAACTAAAAGTCAACGTCTTGAGTCGAGACCCTGTATCAGTCCTGACCCAAAATGTAAGCTTGCATTTCAGCCTCCACAGATGCTGCTTGTCCCACTGACTTCTTCTTCCCAGACTCCAGCCATTGCAAACTCTTCTGCCTTCACAATAATGTTCTAATGTTCATATGATGAGACTTATGTTCATATGATGCAGCGTGATTTATAAGAACAATTTTATTTTAGATTTAAAACACTTACTATTGACATAAATTGCCAAGTTTATTTTGTAAGGATATTATGGCACATTGAAACAATCAAGATACAATTGAGCCACAAGCTCAGTCAAAGGAAGAATAGGCTCAAAGGGGTGAAAACCTTTCCCTTATTGATAAACACTTCTGATTTTAATTTACATGGTTCCTAGAATAATGAAAGGCTTGGATAGAGTGGATGTGGAGAGGATGTTCCCACTAGTGGGAGAGTCTCGGATTAGAGATCATAGCTTCAGAATTAAAAGATGTTCTTTTAGGAAGACATGAGGAGGAATGTCTTTAGTCAGAGGGTGATGAATCTGTGGAGGCCAAGTCAGTGGATATATGTAAGGCAGAGATAGATAGATTCTTTAGTACAGGTGTCAGAGGTTATGGGGAGAAGGCTGGAGAATGGGGTTAGGAGGGAGAGATAGATCAGCCATGATTGAATGACGGAGTAGACTTGATGGGCTGAATGGCCTAATTCTGCTCATATCATTTGTTGTTCGTTATTGATCTTGATCTGTGAATGCATCCGACTGTGACATTGCTAAAATAATAAATTATGGCCTTATGAGATTGGACACACAAGGTCTAAAGACAATTTAAACTTAACGTGTTTCCCTAGAATCTGATGATATTGAGGATAACACTTTGTTGATTCTATTCTCCCTTGAAGACAATACAGTTTTATTGAGCAGGATATGAAACTCAATCCCCTGACCTCAATTCCTGGCCAGTACATTAGATTAAAATCACCCCTGCGTAGGCATGACTGATCACTTAACCTGTGCAACTCCCTGACTCCACTGACACGATTCCCCTGCACCAATCATTCGTTGTACCAGACACAGATCCCAGAGCAACAAAGCAATTAAATAGTTCAGTATCAATTGACACAAGGCAGTACATTTGTTTTCTGGTTGCCTAGCTATTCAAAGACCAATGTGCAGGATTTTTAAGGCAACCGTTCTCACTGCAGAGATTACTTGCTTTCAGGATGTCACATATATCTGCTACATATGGCCTTTCTAAACTGGTCTCCAAATAGTTTAGTTTTAGTTTAGTTTAGAGATACAGTGCGGAAACAACAGGCCCTTCGGCCCACCAAGTCCCTGCTGACCAGCGATCCCCGCACATTAACACTACCCTACACACCCTACTCTTTTCCCTTTGCAAAATGCATTCCTCTCCCATCCCCATCGCATATTCCCCTCGGTTTTCCCCTCCGTCTGTCCCATTCCGCCAACATTTCTTCCTTTGGCTTTACATGTCATACCTCCTCTTCTTTTCTTCATCTGACATAATTTGCCTACTTTTCACCTCTAGCTTCTGTCAGTTCCTCCTCTAATCTGCCAGTCAATCCCCCCCTCCCCCCCCCCCATACACATATTCACCCGAAGAAGAGACTCGACCCAAAATGTCACCCATTCCTTATCTCCAGAGATGCTGCCTGTCCCGCTGAGTTACTCCAGCATTTTGTGTCTATCTTCGGTTTAACCCAGCATCTGCAGTTCCTTCTCACACATTTCACCTATCATTTGCCAGATTTGTCTCCCCCCATCCCTCCCTCCCTTTTTTCCTCCAGCTTTCTCCCCCTACTCCATCAATCTTAATGCTCATGGTGAGTAAAACTAGAGGTCATGGATTTAGTGCAAGGGGCAGAAGATTTTGAGCACATTGGAGGGGGACGTGAGAATATCTGGAATGCAACTGCTGAGAACGTGGTGGAAGCAGAGATGATACAGGTAAGTACTGAAGCGTAGGAGGATGGCAATTGGTTAGCATGGATGTGAAGTGCCAAATGGCCGGTTAACATGCTCTATCGCATATTTCACCCAAAGCCTGCGAGAAAACAATAAAATCTTCTGTTATAGTAATGTCCATTTAGTGATAAATATTGGCCAGAACATCATGGAGAAGGCCCTTACTTTACTTCACAATAGTGCAATTTAATGTATGTTCATGTCCAGCTGAGAAATGGATTTAACATGCCATCAAAAAAAAAATCTCCAATATGTTGATTTCCTTCAATGTTTCATTATAGCAAAGGGTGGTGCAGCAGTTGAGTTGCTGTCTTACAGCGTCAGAGACCTGGGTTCGATCTTGACTACGGTTGCTGCCTAAATAGAGTTTGTACATTCTCACATTGAACTGCATAGTTTTTCTCCGGGGGCTGCAGTTTCCTCCCACACTCCAAAAGCATACAGGTTTGTAGGCTAATTGGCTTGGTAAATGTTATTAATTGTTCCCTAGTGTGTGTAGAATAGTGTTAATGTGCGGGACTCGCTGGTCAGCTCGGATTCGGTGGGCCAATGGGCATGTCTCTAAACTAAACGAAACATTAGTTTTTACTCTGACCTGAATCTACAAACCTCTGGTTTGGAAGCATTTAATCATGTATAGTCTCTCCACTGAGAGGATAGCACGCACCACAAAGGTTTTTCACTGTACCCCGGTACACATGACAATAATCTAAATTGGTAAGTTCCAATGAAGTTGCCTTCTCAAGATCTCTTCACAGTGTCTGATTGGGCACCACTGCATGTGTTTGTGAATAAGTACATATATTCCAGGCTAAGCAAATCCAAACGCAATGTTGTGTTTACAGTGCGTGAATTTATACCAGAGAGACATATGAAGCAAAGCAGAAACCTTTCAAATTAGATTCACAGTCTAGACTTCAAATCCTAGGTAATATCCCAAACTAAGTGTGTTCACATGGGAACGGTATTGGCTTTCAGCCTGTTGCTGAGGATTACTGGGAGGTTGTCAATGACTGTGTTAACTTTGATGTCACACAGCTGTCCGAGTAGTTTTGGATACTTGCTCTAATTTGTAATGCAGATACTTTTAAGCAGATTGCTAGGTTTCATCTATTTAGCTATCAAAACAGTGCCTCATATTTCACATGGGCAACTTGCAACCCAGTGATGTGAATATTGACTCCCCTACCTCAAGTAACCCTTGCTTGTCCTCTCTCTCCGTCCCTCCCCCATCCTCGTTCCCCAACTAGTTTCAGTCCTCATTAAATTTTACTGATTGTATTGCCCTGCTGTCGCCTTCCCTGCAGCTAACAATGAACCATTCTACATTTCCATTTGATCATCGTCCCCTTTGATCTGTCATCTTCACACCTTACCGTTCCACATCTCTATGTCTCCCTCTCCACTAAGAGTCTGAAGAAGGGTTCTCGACCCGAAACATCACCCAGTCCTTCTCTCCAGCTGAGTTACTCCAACATTTTGTGTCTATCGTCGATGAAAACCAACATCTGCACTTCCTTCCTGCACAAAACCTACTTAATGCTTTTCTCACGGATTGGATTTGACCGTGAGGGTTTGAAAATGTAGCCCTTCTGTTATTCAGCTTCCATACGTAGCCTCTTCTCTTTTGCACAGGGAATGAAAACATATACACACAATGCAACCATTATGCAAACTTTTGAAATGTGTTACTGTAACAGTGCCTTTCCACAAGTCTTTTTTCTTATGCACACTACAGGCACCCATTCAGAACACAGCAATGCAATGCATGCAATTACCCAGAACATCTCATGAGCATCCTAGTGGTCCAATTAGCTATAATTCCGAGTGGTGGTGGGTGGTGGGGATTAAAGAAAGAAACTATTGAATCATGTAACCAATTTAAGAAACATCATACTGAGGAAAGAGTATGTTCACATAAAAAAAATCCAAGCGGATACATGTCTGATTCTGGTCAAACAATTCATCTTGTACAATCCCCCATCCCTGTCACCATACCTGTCCCCAACAACATGAGAAGGGCAGCAGAAGCTGTTTACATTTTCCACACCAACCCATTGTAAGTGAGATCGAAAGAGTCATTGGCATTCAGAGCTGGATTTTTACTTCAGCCTGTCCCACGAGCATACGTCTCCATGCGGTGAGCGCGACCAAACTGGAAACGGGGGGCGCGCGGAGGTCGAGTGATCCCCGTACAGGGCCGGTCCCACCAGCATGCGCCTGCATGGGGCGAGCGCGACCAAACCGGCAGCGGGGGCTGCGCGGAGGTCGGGTGAGTGGCGCGAAGTGGCGCGAAATTGGAGCGAAGTTGGAGCGAGGTCCGCGGTAAGTTTACAAGGACAGAGAGGGACACACAGAGAGGGTCACGGAGGCACATAGAGAGAGGGTCACAGAGGCACACAGAGAGGGTCACAGAGGCACACAGAGAGGGAGGCATACAGAGACAGTCACAGAGGCACACAGAGAGGGAGGCACGCAGAGAGGGAGGCACGCAGAGAGGGTCACAGAAGCACACAGAGAGGGACACGGAGGCACGATGACTAGGTAGTGCGTAATACGTCGAGGCGACTGTGGGCCGACAGACCGTTGCCGCGCGGAATTTTTGAACACGGTCAGTTTTTAGGAGTCCCGCGCAATGTCAGGACAAGCTTTGCACAACTCCATACGGCTCCGGCGATCGAAGTGGGACCGGCCCCGCGAGGCCGGACGGCTCAAGCGACCACGTTAGGTCGCGCTCACCGCATGGAGTCGCGTGCTGGTGGGACAGGCCCTTTAAACTCAAATGGAAATAGGACCTATAATCAATTCACACACATTGCAAGCCAAGAAGGTTGGCTTACATTTCATACATCGGACTGAAGGTCAGACATTTCATTTACTGTATATAGTAAATTAAACATGAAGAAAGATCGCAAGGCTAGTTCAGACGTTTTGTGAAACAAAGTGTTGTGGGCGGCAAAGTGTTGTGTAGAGCTATTGCCAGACACACTGGTTCAATCCTGACTGAGGGTGCTTGTCTGTACGGAGTTTATACGTTCTCATGATCTGTGTGGGTATTCTCTGTGATCTTCGGTTTCCTACCACACTCCAAAGACATGCAGGTATGTAGGTTAATTGGCTTGGTATAAATGTATAAATGTATAATTGTTCCGAGTGTGTGTAGGATAGTGTTAATGTGCGGGGATCGCTGTTGGCACGGACACGGTGGGCTGAAGGGCAAACAAAAAAACTTTGATAAGAGAGCATTTCAAGGCAGATGACCAAACGTTTTATCAAAGTGGAAGATTTTAAGAAGCAACTTCAAGGAGGAAAATGGGGGGGTAAATAGGCAGCAGGTTCAGGAAGTGAACTACAGAGCTCAGACCGTTGGTAACTGAACCCACAGCTTCCAACAGCGGAGCAGTTAAATTCAGGCATATTTAACAAACCAGAATTTAAAAGAACACAAAGTGCTGGAGTAACACAGCAGATCAGGCAGCATCTCTGGAGAACATGGATACGTGACATTTTAGGTCAGGACCCTTCTTCTGACTCAATCAGACAGAATCCAAAACATCACCTATCCATGTTCTCTACAGCTGTTGCATGACCCAGAGTTACTCCAGTACTTTGGGCCTTTTTCTGTACACCAGCATTTGAAATTCCTTGCATCTATCAATCACAAGAATTGAAGTTTCATAAATGCAGATGCTGGAAATCTTAAATAAATACAAACTGATTAATTTACTGTTGAATTCAGAGTCATCACTTCCAGAAATGAGGCGGAACAGTAGTGCAGTGCTAGAGTTGCTGCCTTAAAGCGCCAGAGACCCAGGTTCGATCCTGACTAAGGATGCTGTCTGTAGGCACGTTCTCCTGTGACTGCGTGGGTTTTCTCTAGGTGCTCTAGTTTCCTGCCACATTCCAAATACATGCAGGTTTGTAGGTTAATTGGCTTCAGTAAATTGTCTAGGACAGAACTAATGTACAAGTGATCAATGGTCAGCATGGACTAGGTGGACCGAAGGGCCTGTTTCCGCATTGTATCTCTAAACTAAACTAAAACTAAACTAAAATGTAAATCTTGAAGTTCCCCCATGCTCTTTGGAAAAACTTCTCTCTGACCCTTCTCTCTTTCCACAGATGCTGCCTGACCTGCTGAGTGTTTCCAGCATTTAGTTTTTCGCTACTGAAGGAGTTAAGTTAAGTTCATTATCATAAGCACGAAAGGCAATAAGATACAAGTATAATGGACATCTTGCTTGTGGCAGCATCACAGGCAGACAGACAGCACCACACAAAAATATACATTTTACATTAATTACCTATAAGTTTAGATTAGTTTAGTTGAGTTTAGAGATACAGCATGGTAACAGGCCCTTTGGCCCACCGAGTTCATGCTCATCAGCGATCCCTGCACACTAATACTATCCAACACAGTCTAGGGATTCTTTTTTACATTGAAGGGCCTGTTCCACTGTACCAGTTTACCCAAGAACTCTCCCGAGTTTAAAAAAAAATCAAACACGTGGTAAGTATGTAGAATGTATGTAGCGGGTACGTCGGAGCTTGGGACGTCTCTTAGCGGCTCATATCGCTAACGGCAGGTACTCGGGAAATGTGGTAAGCTCGTGAAGTTTTTTCAACATGTTGAAAAATGTCAATGAGAGCCCCGAGTTCCTACGAGCGGCTATTACCGTAATTCTCCGAGTTCGAATCAGGGGAAACTCGGGAGAATTCTTGACCGTGCAGGTCATGGGGAGAACGTACAAACTCCATACAGACCGCACCCACAGTCAGGATTGAACACGGGTCTCTGGCACTGTAAGGCAGTAGCTCTACCGCTGCGCCACTTTGTACAAGGCAGTTAAAAGAAAAGAAAAAAAACAAGGCATTAATAGAAAACACAATTAGGAAATAAGTTCATGGTAGTAGCCTAAATGTTAATCCAGCCCTTGATCGGCATAAAATCCCACCTTGGTAAAGAAACGGAAGCTTGCACAGCTACAGTGGCCTTTAGGCTCAATATCCAACTGATGCCCCAAGGAAATGCAGATGCTGGAATCCTGTCCAAAATCTAAAGTGCTGGAGGAACTCAACTCATCGGTGGAGGTAATGAACAGGCGACATTTCAGATCGGGATCCTTCAAGCTGTTTCTAGTATCAGGTCTGAAGAAGGGTGCTGGCCTTGCCTGCCAATTCCCTCCACAAATACCATCTGATCCATTAACTTCCTCCATCATTTTGTGTGACATTCAACTGAATGCCACTTCAGAGTGCCTCCTGGCACATTAAAAAGGTTGCGTGTGTCACTTAAGTTGCTAGGGCTTCAACTAACGCCCTCTCCTAATGGCAACCAGGTATCTGGGAAAACATATGGTGTTAATGTCATTTGGAAGGGCTGCTCTAAGAGATAGTCATCATTTCATGTTCGTTGCTGCTGTGAAGATGCCCTGTGAAATATGTCATGTTAACTTTTGGGGCACACAGCCAAGATCGCAGCAGCGTTCCAGCAGTAATTATTCAGGAAATTCTCTCAGGATTTATCTGGTAAAACAGCATGCACGAAACTATGCACTGCGTACTTGGTCCCAGCCATTTTAATAGCATTCTTCTTTGGTCTGAAGGACGAACTCGAAAACTCCAAGCCGCAGAGTGTGTTCCTCCGTTCTGACCCTGGAGTTCTGATCATCCCGGTGACAGGGCCTGTACATCGGGCGGGCCGTCCGTAGCGGCGACTGCGGAGGGTTCAAAGGCCCCGACCAAGGGTGAACAAAGGGGAAGATGACTGAACTCTACTTTATTGCCTTCCATCACAGTGTGAAACATTAATTCCGCCCTGGTAGATGTTTATGTTAAAATCTATTGTGTATCGTGTTCTTTTTATTCGTATGGTTGTATGGCAACTCAAATTTCACTGTACCAATTGGTGCATGTGACAATAAATTTGAGCTTGAACGTGAACGGGTGCACGCAAATGGGCAGAGCAGAGCACACTCGCTTCTGCAGGAGCGAGGCTCAAGTCTGCAAGGTGGTAACATGTTTCTCCTTGGCTGTGCAGAACATCATAGTCACAGAGTCATGCAGCACAAAACAGGCCCTTCAGCCCAACTTGCCCATGCCGACCATCTACACTAGTTCCACCTGACTGCATTTGGCCCATTTCCCTTCTTATCCATGTACCTGTCCAGATGTATTTAAATCTTGTGAGAGTAAGGGGCCTGTCCTACCAGCATCCGACTCCATGCGATGAGTGCGATCAAACTAGAAGCGGGGGCCGCGCGGAGGTCGGGTGATCCCCTGTACAGGGCCGTTCCCACCAGCATGCTTGTAGGACAGGCCCTTAACTGCCTCAGCTATCTCGTCTGGCAGGTCGATCCATATACCCATCATCCCCTGTGTGAAAAAGTTGCCCCTCAGGTGCCTAGTAAATCTTTCTCCTCTCTCCTTAAACCTGTGTCCTCTGGTTCTTGATTCCTCTACTCCGAGCATTCACCCTATCTATTTGCCTTAAGATATTATACTCTATAAGGTCACCCCTCATCCTCCTGAGCCCTAAGGAATAAAGTCCTAGCTTGCTCAACCTCTCCCCAGAGCTCAAGTTTTGGCAACGTCCTCGTAAATCTTCTCTGCATTCTTTCCAGCTTAACATCATCTTTCATACAAGAGGGTGATCAAGGCCTCACCAACGTCTTGTACAACTGTAGCATAGCATCCCGACTTCTGTACTCAACGCCCTGACTGATGAAGGCGGATGTGCCAAAAGCCTTCTTGACCACCCTGTCAACCCGTGTTGCCATATTCAAGGAACTATGTACCTGCACTCCTCGATGCCTCTGCTCTTCAACACCTCCCCTTCCACCGCTGGACCTCCTCACCAGGAGTCCCAGGCTGAGCCCAAGAAACTGTGGCCCTTCTCCCTCTACACCAAAGACTCTCTCCAGCATATTGCTCTCAGCTATAGCACAGGGATTCATCTCCATTTGCATGCAGTGCCAGCTACTAATTCCCTGCTGTTCCAAAATTAATTAAAGTTCATGGGCACCATGCCCACCGTCTTGTAATTGCTCAATCAGGTAAGGATGAATTGCTGCCCCCAAACCTTCTGCAGCAGCAATATTGTAAACAACACACATAATTAAATGGAAAGATACAGCATGGAAACATGCCCTTCAACCATTGATCAGCCGTTAACATTAGTTCTCTGCTATCCCACTCTCACATCAACTCCCTAAACACTCGGGGCAACTTTACAAAGGCCAATTGGCCATCAAACCTGCACATCGTTAGGATGTGGGAGGAAACTGGAGTTTTCGATGATTGCTTGATTCGATGGAAACCCACCCAGTCACAGGGAGAACGTGCAAACTCCACACAGACAGCATCCAAGGTCAGAATTTGACCTGGGTCTCTGGAGCTGCGAGGCTGCAGCTCCACCAACTGTGCCACTGTGCTGCCCTTTGTTCCACAAATATGGTGTCTAGTACACTGGACATGTTCAAATTATGGGAACCAAATAATTGGACTAAAATTATCTATTAACGCAAACGTTGAAACAGACTCCCCCCTCTTTAGCATTTGTTTTTATCCGAATCTGACTTACACCTAATCAAGTTGTTTTTTTAAAACCTACACAATCAAAAGTCACATTTATAAAGAGAAGGCAATATATTTCGCGAATCAAAGGCAGCATCTGCATTGTCCATTAGGGGTGTTCCACATGAAAATGTATTCCAACCATACATGTCAATTACTATGGGATATAATGAATAGCAAAACTAATAGAAACCGGCACTGGTCTTCATGAGTTTGCAGAGCCAGGCAGAATTAATTAACATTAGGTTTGATTCTCAGAGGGTCCCAGTGGACCCTATATCAGGACGTGATGTGGTTCTCCCAATGCCACACTGAGAGAATTGACAGTTTAATACACAGGTGCTGATGTGACATTTTCTGAGCACTCGGTCAGGCTGCTTTGAAGGCGAAGGACTATGGAGCAGAACAGCTTCGATCACCATCCAACTGGCTGACCCTTGGAATCTTGCGTGACTAAAATAGTTGCAGAGCAATAACTCATTTCCACATATATTGTGGTCTCAGTCAAAAAAAGGAAGCTCAAGAATAAACTGAATTAATATCCATCGTTCCATTTTAATAAAAGATGTGTAGGAAGGAACTGCAGATGCCGGTTTAAATCAAAGGGGATTATGATCATAATAAAATATCCATTGCATAAAATCTCTGGGACAAATTATTCAGATTTAGTGTTACAGTGTTACACAGCATGGAAACAGACACTCCAGCCCAATTGGCCATGCCTAACAAGGTACTCTTATACTCTAGTCATATTTGCCCATATCCCTCTAGAGCCTTCCTATCCATCCATCTGTCCAAATGCCTTTTAAAATGAGTTATTATACCTGCCTCATACACTTCCTCCATCAGCTCATTCCATATGCGTTTAAGAAACAATTAGACAGGTACATGGATAGGACAAGTTTAAAGAGATATGGGCCAAACGCAAGCAGGTGGGACCAGTGTAGATGGGACATGTTAGTCGGTTAGGGCAAGTTGAGTTGAAGGGCCTGTTTCCACACTGCATGTTTTTATGACTATGACTATATACATACCAACTTCTCTGAGAAAGTTGCTCCTATTAAAACTTTCCCTCAAAGCTATTCCCTGCAGTTATTGATTCCCAATACCTGGGAAAAAGACTATGCTTTCAAACTATGTATGGCCTTCATTATTTTGTAGACTTGTACAAGATCACCCCTCAATCGCCAAAGAATAAAGCTCAAGCCTGCCCAACCACACACTATAATTCAAACCCTCGAAGTCTTTGTGAATCTTTTCAGCTCTTGCAGCTTTCATATAGCAAGGTAACCAAAATTGAACCCAAGTGCGGCCTCACCAATGTCTTAAACAATTGAAACATAACATCCCAACTTACTCTCCCTCATTGATGAGGGGCAGTGTGTCAAAAGCCTTCTACACCACCCAGTCCACCTGTGACACCATTTTCATCTGGTGTCCGAGTTCTATTACAAGGGTACACCCAAGTGAAACCAACAACTTTTATTCTTAATTTTACGTGGGCATTGTCTAAATATTCACCGTAAGACATTGAGTCGTGAAGTACGTTTCCACATAGGGCAATTGAACTAATGTAATAATACAATTTTAAAGGGAATTGAAGAATGTTAAAATGATGTGCAAGGTAAATTGGATGGTGGCAACTGTCTCCAGTGAAAGTGTTCATGGTTGCGGTGCTCTTTTAGGAAATGTAGCTGTAATAAAAGCAAGGAAACTGGGGTCTCCGATGTGTAAAATGTAATGAGATGGGAAAATAGCTCAGTGCATTCAGGTGGCTATGGGAAATGCCAGCAGTATTTTACAGATTTTGGACAATGGACAATGATTAGGATTTGGGCAGAATAGAGAAAGAATTGAAAGAGACTGAAGAAGGGTCTCGACCCAAAACATCACTCATTCCTTCTCTCCAGAGATGCTGTATGTCCTGCTGAGTTACTCCACCATTTTGTGGCTATCTTTGAGAGAAGTATTGCTGTTGGTTTGTTATTGTCATGTGTACTGAGACACAGTGGAAACAACACTTTGTTTTGTGTGCTATCACACAATAAAATCATACAATGCATGGGCACATTAGGTAATGCAAAAGTGAAAATAGACTGAATGCAGAATGCAAGGGTGCAGCTACAGAGAAAGTGCAGATAAAAAGAGTGCAGGAGCAGCGACAAGGTATGTTGGAAGATCAGGGATTCAACCTCAGCATATGAGAAGTCTGCTCCAGAGTCTTGTTGCAATCGGGAAAGAAGCTGTTAATGAATATGCTGGTGCATGTTTTCGAGCCTTTGTATCTTTTGCCCGACGGGAGTGGGGAGAAGAGAGAATGACCAGAGTGTGAGTGGTCCTTAATTATGTTGGCTACTTTCCCAAGGATGGTTGGAGGGGGAGCCTGTTTTTGTTTTCTCTGGAGTGTCAGAGGCTGTGGGGAGACCTGATATTAAATGATGAGATTTGAGATTTCCCCGGGTTGGAATTGTCAAGGATTGGCGGGCACAGCTTTGGGGTGAGAAGGCCAAATTTTAAAGGAGATATGTTGAGTAGGTTGTTGCACAAATTGTGGTGGGTGCCTGATACACACTTCCAGGGGTGGTGGAGGAGGCCAGATATGTTAGAGGCATTTAAGAGGCTTATAGATAGACACATGTATTTGCAGGGAACATAGGGGTGTGGATTACATATGGGCACAGAAGATTAGTTTAATTTGCATTATGTTTGATGCAGACATTGTGGGCCACAGGACCTGCTGCTGTGCGGTACTGTTCGATGTTCTATGTTCAAAAAATGTTGCAGTGAGGTTTAGGCACCAAACCTTGCTTGTACATCTCCAGATGTAACTCGGGATAATATAATCAAAGCTTGAAGCATAGTCATTACATTCAGATGAGCTTTTTGGAAGATGCATTATAATAAGGACATTATAAACTCAACTTCCTTGAACAGTATAAGGAGTCTTTTTTTTTAAACAGGAAAGCACTTCACTATTCTTGAACAACAAAGCAACATCCAGCTGCCACAGCCTGACTTAGCTTCAGAGCACAGTGCACTCTCCCTGCAGAATGGGCAGCACAATATGCACTTTATTGTGACAGATTTAGACAAGTCACAATGACTTGTGAAAGGAAATAATACTTTATTCAATTTTCAGAATCCTTTCAGCCAACGGTTGCCAGGGAAAGGCAGTTAAATCCTTCCATTATAAGGTATTTATGTGTAATCTCTGGAAGATAATCACGGTTTTGCTTACATTTACTCCCTAGCCATTATAAAAGGGCAAGAGATATCATATTATTTCACATATTTACGTACAAGCCAGCTACTTGGCATCATATTTCTGAGGCACATTTAAAGAAAGTAACACAGATTAATTTCTCCCACATATATTACTGTGCGGCACTGTGGCGTTGCGGTAGAGCTACTGCCTTGCAGCGCCAGAGACCCTCGTTCGATCCTGACTATGGGTGCTGTCTGTATGGAAGTTTACATTCTCCCTGTGACCGCGTGGGTTTTCACCGAGATCTTCGTTTTCCCCCCACACTCTGAAGACGTACAGGTTTGGAGGTTAATTGGCTTGATATAAATGTAAGTTGTCCCTAGTGCGTGTAGGATAATGTACAGGGATCGCTGGTCGGTGCAGTCTGGGTTGGCAGAACGACCTGTTTCCATGCTTCATCTCAAAACTAAACAAGTCTAAACTAAAGTGGTGTGTACGACTTCAGATCTGCATTAAGGGGAAAACAGGAGACGATCAAGAGGTGCTTTGCTGCACTGTTCTATGTTCTATGTAAGGCGTTATCAATGAGAGGGGTGGGGAGAGGATGTGAGGGGTGGTTGTGAAAGGCATGTCCAAGCACACGATTCATCTGTGACAAATGTTGACAAACGTTTCACTTTCATGAAATATCAACGGGAGTCCGCTATGGCACAGTTGGGAATACAATTTCCTCTGAGTCAGACGGCTGGTTACTATAATATCAGCCAAAATGGTATCATGGAAAATCACAAACTCCAGATTCAGAAACAGTTTCCTCCCAGCTGTTATCAGGCAACTGAAAGGAGAGCGGTCCTGACTCACATCTACCTCACTCAAGACCTTTAATCATCTTTAATACTAAGATTAAACGAGAACTTACCAAGTTTGAAGTTTGAACTTTATTTTATGAGGAGTTACGTTGAGGGACTACGTGAAGAACCCCGATTGCCCGCAGTGCGGGTCAATCTTCAAAGCAGCGGTGTGAAATCACAGACAACAATAATTGAAGTAACATAATAAGAATAGAGAAGACTAGAACTACCAGATGATCTTTATGAGGGCTAGGAGCAGAGGGCACGTAGTCCATCAATGTAACTCCTCATAAAATAAACATCACACCTCAAACTTGGTAAGTTCTCGTTTAATCTTACCATTTTACTTTTGAGTCACGTGAGTGACTGTGAAGATTTCAAAGCTCTGTGATTTTATGCCGTGAGAAACGAGTCTATACAGCCACAACTGCTTCATTGACAAATGAGGGGGAAAATATTCATAATACATACAGTCATGACATAGATTTAAACATGCTGATGTTATTAATGAAGTAATAATAATAGTCCCACCTTTCACTCGGATGGAAAACTATAATGAAATCAAATGAACATCTACTATATTGCCAGGGGTTAACAAATACCCCTGGTCTAATAATGGGCTATTATAAATGTTCGCTTGTCCATGCAGCAAGCGTTAGGACGTGGTCCAACGGCACGTAAAACCCTTGCTGCTGATGTTATAGCAGCCCTAATGGAGTGAGATCTAGAATCAGTATCTACTTCTACATAAATCAAAGTCCATTTTATCCGCTGGAAGTGACCCGAACAGATACGTTCTTATAGGTTTTTGTCACTAACAACATAGCCAGTTCAGAGCCTTGAAGACGCTCAGTGACCTTAACGTATGACCATAAAACGCCTGTAGGGTCTATAGATATTTGATACCAATAAATGAAGAATTGGCAACACATGCAATATCCTCCACCTCCAAACCAGAGATGATATTCTCAATTTCCAATTCTTAGGCCATTAGCATCATTTTGCAATATAATGAGTTATTTACTGATTAAACTACTGGAACAATGCTGAACAATGTCTATCCATTATTGTCCTTTGGCAGCTTCAGCTGATAATAGCAAAAGTGTGTCAACCATGACCTATATGGCACTTTAGAGTTCTCCATTTAGCATGATTTCAATTCTCCCACTTGCAGAGCTGAATCACATCTACTATATTGCCAATTAGTCTTAATGAATAGACTGCTGCTTTATAACAACAAAGCTGTAACAAAGCTGTCTATTGACTCCAATCTGTTGCCTAGGACGGAGTCATAAGCCAATTGATAACTCAATGTAAATTGTAATGGCCTGATAGAGTGCATGGAACCTCTGGCCAGCTTTCATGCTGCTACCAGCTTCAGTGAACCGCTAACCTTCATCCTCCAGGATTTGCCTGTTGAATAGGTCTTACCGGACTACCAGATTCGTCAGCTGGCTCTAATGTCCCCCTGATAGTGGTGTTCACTGCATATGTGTTGAGATGGCAAATCTTGCTGTCATTATTGATCTCTGACACATACCCTTTGGGTATGTTCACGGCTATACCATCAGACTCGGCATGGTCTCCTCCTCCATGATGAAAACATTAAACAGCCCTACTACAAGTAGGTATGTTACAAAACTTACCTTTTACGGTGCTGCAGTTCTGCCGCTGACCGTCTGTGCGACTTTGGCGCCTTGGGGGGAGGGGGGGGGCAGGGTTAAAATGCGGTTTTCCCCTTGCCACTGGAATTATATTTTCTTGGAGTACGAGCTATTTCTGGAGATTCGTTCCGACTGCCGGTAAGTTAATTTTTTTTTAATCGCCCGACTATTTCAGCTCTGCAGTAAAATAAAAATTAGCTCCTAATGCCGTAAACGCCGACAACGGGGACCAATTTTACGTAGGGGACAGATAAATGAAAGCTGCTTATCTTTTCATATAAACCTGCTTGTTTAGGTGACTTTAATCAATATTTCATGTTGCGAAACGGTGATTTAGTCGCCATATGAACTGGCAGAATTTTTCCTGCTGATAATGGGTTTAAATTCACCGCAACTGCAACGTTCCAATCCATCGCGTTCCAGAAAATCCCACTCGCAAGCTGTTCAAAATGCTCATTAATTTATGGGCATTAAACACTAAATTCCTTCAATTTGGCCTATAAATTCATAACAATGAGATTTAAAAATCGTGTTATATTGTGAATTCTTGTTGGAATGTTATTTGGACACTTAGGCTTTAAAAAAAAAGTTAATATTTTCTTAAGAAATTGATAGATGTTTAGATCTAGTAATTGAATTTTGTAATTAGCTAAAATTGGGTAACTAACTAATTATATGCTTTAATTTCAAGTCATCCAAGTAAGATTGTTTTGGAACTGACTAGTCTTCTTTGAACGCTTTATTGTCATTATACTATTATATTGCCTCATCACAGCAAGGCCTCCTCCAAATATCTCCAATGATCACTGTAAATGGGCACACCCTATGAATCAGTCATATTTCATAATGAACAGGCCACGCCTGTCATCCTTCGCGTCTGGCCCGATTCCCGAGCCTGTCTTGTAAGACAACCTGACCATAATAATGAACCTGTCTGCTAATTCTAATTTGTCTAATACAATTCTAGCCATAATTCTGACCTGTCTCGAAAGACAATTCTGCCCACATTTCTGAACCTATCTTGAAGGCAACCCTAGTCAAGTACTGCGCCTACCGAAACACAATTCTGGCCCAATTCCAGCCTGCTTGTTCCATTGCCCTCGCCGGAAGTAGCGGCGCTGCCTGGCAGCTGCGGCTCACCTGCAGTCCGTCTATTTTTTTATTTTATTTTTGTTTTCTTGTGTTTGTTTTAGTTAGAATTTTGGTTTATTAGGCTGTGTATGTGTGGTGGGGGTGGGGGGGGGGGGAGGGATGGTGGGAGAAACAGGGTTTTAGTCTCTCCCTTCGGGGGATGCGACTTTTCTTGTCATGTCCCCCGTCACCGTCTCCGTCTGTGCTGAGGCCTAATGGCGGAGCTGGCAGCCTCGGAGCGATGGCGGCGTTCCAGCTTCCAGTGGCGGCGGCGGCCCAGCTTCAGAGCTGCGGTGCTCCAGCGGCGACCTGGCTTCAGAGCTGCGGTGCTCCAGCGGCGACCTGGCTTCAGAGCTGCGGTGCTCCAGCGGCGACCTGGCTTCAGAGCTGCGGGTTCCAGCGTTCCAGCGGCGACCCGGCTTCAGAGCTGCGGGTTCCAGCGTTCCAGCGGCGACCTGGCTTCAGAGCTGCGGGTTCCAGCGTTCCAGCGGTGACCTGGCTTCAGAGCTGCGGTGCTCCAGCGGCGACCTGGCTTCAGAGCTGCGGTGCTCCAGCGGCGACCCGGCTTCAGAGCTGTGGCGGTGTCGGCAGCACGATTTCGGAGGACGATAACATCGGAGGCCTGGATCGGCTCAGCGCAGAGGGAAATCAAGGAGGGAGGAAGATTAAGACTTTAAGACTTTTACCTTCCACCACAGTGAGAAGGTGCCTGGTGAACTCACTGTGGTGGATGTTAAATATGTACCAAATTGCCCCGGGAAGCTCACCTCTCCCATGAGGGAAACATTATGCAGCCCTTCTACAGATGTTGCTGCCTACATCAAGCAGCCCTGCTACAAGGTGCTGCTAGCGTGGCTCTCCCATATGCCGGTGTAGCCTCAGCCTCTGCCTCAACAACAAACAGCCCTGTTAAATGATGCTGCTGGTGTGGCCTCTCCCTTAGGCCGGCGCCGCCATTGACTCGGTATCCCATCAAGAAGCCCTGTACAATAGGTGCTGCTGACGTATGCCCAGTATTGCCATAAACGTGGCATCCCATCAAGCAGCCCTGTACTGCTGCTGGCTCAGGCTCACCCATATGCCCAGTACTGTCACAACTCCTGTAGTTGGCGTGTATCTAGATGCAACCTCCTCTCCACAAGGGCTCCATCCTGGTCAACCTAAATTGTTTACATTACGCGGAGGAGAAACCCTCCTGGCATCAGGGCTGACCATTTTGGTTGGTTTACCCCCTATCCCAGAACTACTGCGGTCTGGACACCGCATTGCTGCTGGGTTTCCCCTCCCCGGGGAACCCTAGCGTCTGTGTGCCTTACCAAGGGGAACCCCCCCCCTTCGGCACCCGGGCTGACCATTCTGGTCGCCTTCAACCCCATATCCTGGGCCACTGCGGTCTAAGAATCGCACTTCTGCTGAAGTTCCCCTCCCAGGGAACCCAGCGTTCAGAAGTCGCTGACCGTTTTGTCAGTGACTGAACTCCGCGAGCCCGACATTCTCCAGCTCCCCGCTTCCGTGGTAGGACCGGGGTTTCCCCACAGCCCGCAGCTGGTTCCCTCGTCGGCACCCGTGCAGCACCCGGCAGGAACTTCTGTGGAAGAAAGGGTTCCTGCAGGACATCAAAAACAGGTAAAAAATACTTACCTGGAGTTTAAACTTACCGCTGGCAGGAGCGACGTGCCTGCCAGACCGGTGCTTCGCCAAACGCGTGCGTCGTAATGACGCACAGTGCGGGCGATCGGGATTCTTCACATACTCACTCACGTGACTCCGAAGTAAAATCTGACTTTATTGCACTCTAATGTTATATCATGCACTGAATGTTGCACCCTTTATCTGTGCAGTGTGGACAGCTTGATTGTTTAGTTTAGTATGGTTTGTTTAGAGATACAGCGCGGAAAAAGGTCTTCGGCCTACCGAATCCGCACTGACCAGCAATCCCCGCACATTAGCATTATCCTACACTAGGGGCAATTTTTTTAACATAAACACCATGCCAATTAACCTACAAACCTGAACGTCTTTGGAGTGTGGGAGGAAACATACGTTCTCGGATAAAAACCCACGCGGTCATGGGGAGAACGTACAAACTCTGTACAGACTGCACCCACAGCCAGGAGCGAACTCGGGTCTCTGGCACTGTGAGCTCTGTAAGGGGGCAACTCTACCGCTGCGCCAACGTGCCACCCTCATTGTATTCATGTGTAGTCATTGCTCTGAATAGCATGCCAACAAAAGATTATACTTTAGTGCACGTGTAAATAATAAACTAGACTACTATATAAGATTTCTGCCTCTTGGATGGCAATAGAGAGGGATTTAGGACTGGTTATAAGTCATCGTGCTTTGTAATACTGGTTTGATTACAATATAAACCTCTAATAACAGCACAAAGTCGAAAAGGTCTGATATAATGAAAAATTTGCTGCATAGTTGAGCATCGCGATCTACATGTTATTTCATTTGTGAGACCGTGCTGGGAGATGCATTGAGTCAGAAGTGTTTCGTCTAAGACTTTTCAATTAACCAAATGAAATGGAGATTGCAGATCTAATGAAGAGTTATCCTCGACTTAATAATGGATTGTCTGGGTATATGAGGAGAAGATTGCAATTGGTGCCTGCTATATGTTATTCAGATAACAGTGGCGCAGGAATAGCTGGGAGAGAAATTATCTACATAATTCGCCCTTCATATTTCCCCCCCACCTCCCTACTGACAGTCACATGGAATATCTATAATTGAGCGTGTAGGAAGGAACCGCAGATGCTGGTGTAAATCGAAGATAGACACAAAAAGTAACTCAGCAGGACAGGCAGCATCTCCGGAGAGAAGTATTGGTTTACGTTTCTGGTCGAGACCCTTCTTCAGACTGAGAGTCAGGGAAGAGGGAAACTGGAGATATGGGGGGATGTTCCGGGTCGAGACCCTTCTTCAGACTCTTCATCAGTCTGAAGAAGGGTCTTACCCGAAACGTCCCCCATTCCTTCTCTCCAGAGATGCTGCCTGAACCGCTGAGTTACTCCAGCATTTTGTGTCTATCTTTAGCATTAATGGAGCTGCTGCCTAATTGTGAAATTGTGCCAATCAAGCTCTGTCAACTGACTGACAAGAATATTAAATGCTACGGCACACAAAGGGACCACTAGAGTCACTAAATGTCTGCTGGCTCCTTATTGAGCAATCCAGTCACTAATTATACCCTCAGCATTCAACACAATTTATAGGCATATTTTTCACCTTTGAATGTTTATCCAATTTCCCTTGCTGATTGAACTTAGATCTTCCACAAAGCAGTTGTATAATTGCAGATTGCAATGAGACATGCATCTATAATAAAAGGAGTTAAATGTATATTTACACAACTGCACATTAATGACAAATGGCTGTGAATCTTGCTTGGGAGAACACAAAGTGCTGGGGCAACTCAGCGGGTCAGGCAGCACCTCCGGAGAATATAGATAGGTGACGTTTCAGGTTGGCACTCATCGTCAGTCAAATGTCTATGTGGGCTTTAGCAAGGTCTTTGAGACCTTTGTTTTGACATATTGCATGAGAGACAGGCTCACCATGTGACCAAAAGATCCTAATATGAACGCGAAGGCACAGAGTAGACAGCGTGCTCACTAGATGCAAAAGGAGGTGAATCAGCCAGTCCATTACTGAAATGTGCAGTTTATAAGCTGCTGTGACAGAACATTTGCAAAGAGCACAACAGGTAACAAATCAACAAAAAAAGCTGCAAGTCCCAGAAGGTGAGGCAGCATCTGTAGAGAGAAAAGTAAGATGCAACTTCAAAATTTCAACACTTCTCGGTTCACTGTTGTTCTGTTTTTATTTCAGACTTCCCACATGTGCAGCATTTTATTTTGATCCCCCAAACTGTGATCTGTTGAGTTCTGCATTATGTCCTGAGTTAGACAGTAACTTTATTTCATTGCACTTTTGCTTTTCTTTCTGTAGTGTTTCTTCCATTCATTCTGCCTTTCATCGCCTTTCTCTTTCATCAAATCATAAGTAAAAAATTAAAACTTATTTTAATTCCACAACCGAGTAAATTGATGGATCAGGGAGAGAAATAGGTCACAACACTTCTGACAACCTCAAGATGCTGCAAAGAACTTGATCACCATTGTGAAATAGGAAATGTGGCTGCCCTTTTCTGCACTACAAACTCCCACAAACAACAATACGATAATATATTTCAGGGCTATTTATTCGGGACATCGGGCAATACTTGCAATTTTTCCAAATACTATTATGGACATTTTTTATGGTCTTCTGTGAGGTCAGACAGAGCCTCGATGCATTATTATGTGTGAAAAGTGGCATATCTAATACCACATGTTCCTCCGCTACTGAAACCCATCTCCTTATCAGAGCTTCCACCCACTAACTCTTGCCCTTCCCATGACCTTGCATTGACCATAACCTCCACCTTCCACCACCATCTTGGTTGTGAGCATCTGAACTGGGTTCCAAGATCCTGGGGGGCCCAGTCACCATCTTCTCTCTTCCTGACATGGCCAATAGTCATACTGACCAAGGCACAGCAACCTGCCCATCCACCCTAATCGACCCGAAATGTCAGATATTCCTTTTCTCCAGAGATGCTGCCTGACCCGCTGAGTTACTCCAGCTTTTTGTGTTTATCTTCAGTGTCAACCAGCATCTGTAGTTCCTTCCTACACAGATAATCCACCCTTCCCCACATTCACTCCCCATCCCAGGAGCCACTCATTACGTGTGTTATCCCTAGCATAGGAAAGGATTCAGATGCACTTTCTGCTGATGTAGGGATTGCAATAATCTCAACAATACAAACTGTACTTCACCTTATGGTATCCAGCAGAACTTCTTTCCCTCCGTAAGATTTGGGGAGTCTAATCTTTAAAGCCTTGAGGAAATACTCTTCTACCCCATCATGTATTGATGATAATATGTTCTTGCTTGGCACAGCTCCTTTCTAGAAGACGTGAGCTAGCTGACCTATTTGTTCCAGGTCAAGGCAAAAGAAAGCTAGATTTTCTGTAATAGTTCAAAAGACAAGGGGAGTCCTGTCTCTTCCAAAATAAAAACCACCTTTCATTTCTTCCAATATCATTTTAATGAAATCTTGTTCCCAAGTGATAGCTATCTGCATCATTGGTTCAATGGATCAAGGCATCAGTTTAATGTATTTGATGTTAAATATGCTTACTTAGATATAAGTTGCTAATGAAAAAGTTACAAAAGCATTTTTAAACATTAACTCCAGGAGAAAACCATAACTAACCATTATGTTCGTGAGACTGATTGACTTTCAGGGTGATCCTTTTAGCAATTATCTAAAAATCTAAGAAACAATTGATGGATTTATTCAAAGATATGAGTCCACGCAGCCGATCGACCACCCGTTCACTCTATTTCAACGTTATTGCGGTTTCACATCCGTTCCCTGCACTCCAGGGGCAATTTGCAGAGGCAAATTACACTATCAACCCAATTTTCTTTGGGAGGCAACAGGAAACTAGAGCACAAGGAGGTAACCTATGTGGTCACAGGGACAACGTGGAAAGCAGGGAGACAATGCCCGAGGACAAGATCGAACACAGGAGCTCTGGTGCTCTGAGGCAGCAGCTCTACCAGCTTCACCACTGTGCCACCCAGCAGTCTGCTGGGAAAATTCTCTTTTAACATCAGTACCCATCCTTTCTTCGTATATCACAATTATCTTTGCTCAATCTCTAAGAAATATCAATACTCATTTAGATTTAAAAAACTAAACAACCTGATGTAACTCATGGCTTGGCACAGTGGCATAGCGGTAGAGACACTACCTTGCAGTGCCACAGACCAGGGTTCGATCCTGACTGTAGGTGCTGTCTGCACAGAGGTTGTACGTTCTCCCCGTGACCGCGTGGATTTTCTACAGGAGCTCCGGTTTCCTCCCACATTCCAAAGATGTACAGATTTGTGGGTTAATTGGCTTTGGTAAAAATTGTAAATTGTCCCTAGTGTGTAGGATAGTGCTCGTGTACAGGGATTGCTGGTCGGTGCAGACTCGGTGGGCCGAAGGGCCTGTTTCCGCGCTGTATCTCCAAACCAAACTAAACTAAACAGCCAAACATCAAGTTCAAGTGAGTTTATTGTCATGTGTCCCTGATAGGACAATGAAATTCTTGCTTTGCTTCAGCACACAGAACATAGTAGGCATTTACTACAAAACAGATCAGTGTGTCCATATATCATTATATAGATACATTCTCACATGAATAAATAAACTGTTAAAGTGCAAATAACAGATAATGGGTTATTACTGATCAGAGTTTTGTCCGAGCCAGGTTTAATAGTCTGATGGCTGTGGGGAAGTAGCTATTCCTGAACCTGTTTGTTGCAGTCTTCAGGCTCCTGTACCTTCTTCCTGGAGGTAGCAGGGAGATGAGTGTGTGGCCAGGATGGTGTGGGTCCTTGATGATGCTGCCAGCCTTTTTGAGGAAGGCTGGCAGCATCCCTCAAAGGAAGGATGGTCAGAGTCGATAATGGACTGGGCAGTATTTACAACTTTTTTAAGTCTTTTCCTCTACAGGGCGCTCAAGTTGTCGAACCAAACCACGATGCAACCGTTAGCATGCTCTCTACTGTGCACCTGCAGAAGTTAGAGAGAGTCCTCCTTGACAGACCGACTCTCCGTAATCTTCTCAGGAAGTGGAAGCGTTGATGTGCTTTTTAATAATTGTATCTGTGTTCTCGGACCAGGAAAAATCTTGAGACTGAGACTGAAATACCATCACAGTGAATGGGGGCTCGAGAAAGCACATCAGTATTCTCCCTATCAAAGCGTGCTCTTTCCCTCGTTAAATTTTCTTTGTACCATCTCCTCCTCCAACTCATCATCCTGATAAATTTTCAGTTGACTTCAAGAGTCCTGAGAGATTGGATTATTAGCCAACAAATCCCAGCTATGAAAGATTAAAGAAAACGAGATTCAGCCTGTTCTGTCTTGCAAACAGAAAAATTGTGGATAAGCCAACACAAATATGATCAGAACCAAAAGATGACATATCCATTAGCAGCTGGCATATGCTGCAAGATACTTTAAATTCTAATCACATTACTGCGTGTGCATATCAATAGCATATATAGATACACACCACCTGTACGAAAATGCTTAATGCATGTACATGTCTATATATATTCATGCCCTCTGCCAGTTAGAAGGTCCATATGCATTACCTGTGCTGGTTGGTTGGAAGGTGATATGCATTATCTAAGCATGAACCAAGGAGCCTATTATTGACTTCAGGAAAGGGAAAGCAAGGGTCCATGAACCTGTCTTTATCGGTGGTATTACAGTGGAGAGAGACAGCCACTGAGCATTTCTGAGGTTCACGTTTCTGAAGATAAACATCTCTGAAGATTACCCCAGGCAACAGCATGTTGACACAAATACCAAGAAAGTTCATCAATGTCACAAAATGCTGGAGTAACTCAGCACATCAGTCAGTAGCTCTGGAAAAAAAGGAATAGGTGGCATTCCAGGTCGAGACCCTGCTTCGGACTGAGAGTCAGAGAAGAGGGAAGATTGAGGTATGAAAAGGTGCAGACCAAATAAGTGCCAGTACTGATGAGCAAGGAAAAGTGGAGCCCACAGTGGTCCATTGTTGGCTATGGAAGGCATAATAACAAAGGGATATATGGACGCAAACTAGCTGGACAACTTGGGGGGGGGGGGGGGGGGGGGGGGGGCGGCTGAGAGAGAGGGAATGCAAGGGTTAGTTGAAATTAGAGAAACCAATATTCATACCGTTGGATTGTAAGCTGCCCAAGATAAATATGAGGTGTTGTATCTCCAATCTGCGCATGACAGTGACAATCTGCGCAGAAAGTTGTGGACCTTGCCTGGTGCGTCATAGGTACTGACCTCCCCACCATCGAAGGGATCTGCAGAATGCACTGCCTGAAGAAGACGGTAACATCAAAGCCCCACACCACACTGGCCACACTCTCTTCTCACTGCGACCTTTGGGGAAGTGGTACAGGAGCCTGAGAACTACGACTTCCAGGTACAGGAACAAGTTCGAGAATGAAGAGCCGAGAGAGTGTTTCATGTTTAATTGTAATACGTACTGGCAAGAGAACAATTAAAAATCTTACTCTCTGGAGCTTAACAGGTCCATTAATGCATTATACTCAGATATATGTATAATAATCAAAAATACAATAAATTAATAACTGTAATACTGCATAACCATAATAGTACAAAACTGAAGTCCATAGAGCAAATCAAAGACACAGCCTGTAGAAGATCATAGGTAGGTAGTGGTTGGTGTGTAGTGTCCAAGAGCCAGATGGTTGTTGAGAAGGAGCTATTCCTGAACCTGGTTCCCATTAGGGTAGGGAACCACACTGCATAACCTTAACTCCATTGCTACCTCAGCATTGATCTACTGTGGACTTTTTCAAGGTTGCACTAGATACTTTGTCTTTTCTGAAGTCGGGAATCATCCCAAAACATAAAGTTCAAGTTCAAGTTCACATTTATTTGTCACATGCACCAATTAAGGTACAGTGAAATGAGTTACCATGCAGCCACACAATAAAAAAGAACACTATACACAATAGAATTTAACACAAGCATCCACCACAGTGGAACCAACATTCTTCACTGTGATGGAAGGCAATAACGTTCAGTCAATCTTACTCCTTTGTTCATCCGTTGTCGGGGGCTTCGACCCTCTGTAGTCGTTGCTACGGACGACCCGATGTATGTCCTCTCGTCAGGATGATCGAAACTCCAACGTTGGGATGGATTGGAACACTCCGCAGTTTGGAGTTCCCGGATCGGCCACTTTCTGACCGGAGACCGCGGCTTCACGATGTTATAGGCCACAGGCCGGCGGTCGGAACACTTCTTCTGGTGAACCCCGGCAAGGGATCGCCCCATTCCGTGATGGAAAGTCCACGCCGCGCCCTTGGCTAGAGTTCCGTGGACCGCGGCTTCTGGATGTTATAGGCTGCGGGCCAGCGGTCGGAGCACTTCTTCTGGCAATCCCTGGCAAGTGATCGCCCTGTTCCGTGATGGTAAGTCCGCTGCGCCTGCTACTGAAGCTCTGAGCTCTAATAACTTAATAACCAGTTATTAAGCCGCGAGGGGGGCGAAGATGTGACAAAGAGAGAAGTTGCATCTCCGTCGAGGTAAGTGACTGAAAAACGGTTTCCCCGTATTCCCCTCCATCACCCCCCCCCCCCACACTAAAACATACATTTAGACATACTAAAAAACAAAAAAAGTTGAAAGGACGAACACACTGCTGGCGAGGCTGCCACCCGATGACATTTGTTTCCATGTTCGCGGACAGCACTTTTTAAAATGGTGCCAAAACCTAGCACCTCTTAAATGCGGACTATTTCTGTCTGCTAATTGGGGATTGCGCTTAGGTATGGCAATACTTTACTGGACTGTATGTAAGAAAATAATTTCACTGTGCGTTGGCACATATAACGGTAAAAGCACCATTGAACCTGACCTGCTGAGTTACTCCAACACTTTTTGTGTTAATTTCTATGTATTTTGGCCTGATTATCAAATATAACTGATAATTTATTGTTTATTGTATGTCTGTTAGGTTAATGTGCCTGCGAAGCTGCAACAAGTACAACATTCACTGTTTCGTTCCTGATGCATATGATAATTAAAAGACTCTCAGCTCCATTAACTTGGACACGATGTACCAGAGCCATATCCCACATTTCCTGGGAATAGATATCAACAGGTTTCTAACTTTTTTCAACCATTCTGAGATCCTCTCCAGTATCTTTCTGTTCTTCACGATGCCTGCTCCATAATCAAAACCCAGGATACTTTTAAAGGTTAAAATAAGCAAGGGATTGCCGTTTCACTAGCTGATAATAAAGCAAGTAGACTGTGGTGGGCAGCTCTCCCAGCGTTACTCAGCTACAGAAGAGGCCCCTCACTGTGCTAAGTGTCACCACTGAAGATCACATATGTTGCAACCAGCTGGATAGGTAGATGTTGTTGGAATTAATAAAAAGGTGCGATATTTCACAGTTATGAAGTTGAGGCTATATATGCTAGAGAATTTCCAATATCTATGCACTCAACAACAGAACCTCACAAGGGACACACACACACACACAGTGGTTTATCAGGTCGTTAGAGCTTGCTCTGCACCTGCGTATCCTTCCCTCTTTCCTTCATGAAATTTTATTTTAGTTTTGCATGTTGATTACATCTTAATTACGTCATACAAGTGGGGTACCCCGGGTGCTCTGGTTTCCTCCCTCATCTCAAATCGTGCACGTTTGTTGATTAATTGGCCTCTGTAAATTGCTCCGAGTGTGTAGGGCAGGAAAGTGGGAAAACATGAAGCCAGTGTGAACAGGTGATTAATGGTTGATATGGCCTTGGTGAGTCAAAGGGACCGTTTCCATGCTGTACCTTTCAATCATCTAACTATTTTCTATTGTACTTGACTAGGTTTAGTTTAGTTTGGTTTAATTTAGTTTAGTTTAGTTTAGTTCAGAGATACACTGTGCCCAAGCCGCCCAGCAATCCCCACACACTAACACTATCCTACACACACTAGGGATAAATTACATTTATACCAAGCCAATTTGGTTGCAAACCTGTACGTCTTTGGATTGTGGAAAGAAATCGGAGCTTCCCGTAGAAAACCCACGCAGGTCACGGGGAGAACGTACGAACTCCGTACAGACGTCACACGGAGTCAGGATCAAACCCGGGTCTCTGGCACTGAAAGGCAGCAACTCTACCGCTGTAATATAGTGTGGAAATAAGCACTTCGACCTCCAAGTCCGCACCGACCAGCAATCTCTGTCCACTCACACTATCCTACACGCTAGGGAGAATTTACAATTTTTTTTTTTACCAAAGCCAATTAACCTATAAAACTGTAGGTCTTTCAAGTGTGGGAGGAAACCGAAGCATCTGTGCGGTCACGGGGAGAACATACAAACTCCGTACAGACATCACCCGGAGTCAGGATCGAACCCGGGTCTCTGGCATTGAAAGGCAGCAACTCTACCGTTGCGAAACCGTGCCACCCATGTTGTACATTATGGCTTAGGTTTGACCTTCGTTCCTCAATCACAGCATAAGAATTTAAGTGGTTTGATCTAATGATTTATTTGATTGGAAAGAGTAGTGAGAAGAACATGTTTCTAAGCCGTGATTATTATGGAAGTAAAAGTCAGCAGGAAGCTCTCCCTATTTCCCCACATTGCATCGTCTATTAAAGGGAAAAAACACTGAATCGTTGAAGAGGCAGCTCAGTATTGACTTTTGCATTCATATTTTGCAAGGAGATAGCTTTGCTTCAGAAACACAAAATCCCAGAAGAAGCCATTGAATCTTATTGTAAAAAAAAATTGATGTCGAAGTTGACGATTTTTTAAACTACCTCAAGATGTTTGAAGCATTTATGATTTTCCAAAAAAAACCAAAAAAACATCAGGTATATTGCCAGTAACTCCAATGTATTGATAACTTAATGCCTGAAGTAATCTGAAGTAAACCTCCTCTGGATCCTCTCCAACACCATTCACAAGGTCAACATTTATGCCCTTTGCTAAAGTCATCTGCAAAGATCCCAGCACCAAATCTCTTCATTCATAAGATTTCCCCAACGTACTGCCTGCATGGAGAAGGACGAAGATGCATTGACCACCAGTACCCACTCACTAACCCCACTTTGAGACAAAACACTCCGCCCTTCATATTCACTGGGTCAAAAACCTGGGAATTCACTACCTAGCAGTATCTCTGTCCGCATCATTACACAGTCATCCGGTGCACAAGGCAACTATCACATTCTCAAGGGGATTTAGAAAAGGGCACTAAATGTTAACCTTGTGAATGGTGCTGGAGAGGGTCCCGAGGAGGAATAATTGGGTTAACGTATGAGGAGCGTTTGGTGGCACTGGGCCTGTAGTCGCTGGAGGTTAGAAGGATGAGGGGGCGACCTCATTGAAACATACAGACTAGTGAAAGGCTTGGATAGAGTGGATGTAGAGAGGATGTTTCCACTAGTGGGAGAGTCGAGGACTCTAGAGGCCATAGCCTCACAATAAAAGGACGTATCTTTAGAAAGGAGATGAGGAGGGATTTCTTTAGTCAGCGGGTGGTGATTCTGTGGAATTCATTGCCACAGGAGGCTGTGGAGGCCAAGTCAGTGGATATTTTTAAGGTGAAGATATTCTTGATTAGTATGGGTGTCAGAGGTTATGGGGAGAAGGCAGGAGAATGGGGTTGAGAGGGAGAGATAGATCAGGCATGATTGAATAGTGGAGTAGACTTGATAGGCTGAATGACCTAATTCCGCTCCTATAATTTATTAACATTACCTACCTTCCATAAATAAATACAATAAGTACAAATAATCGGGGATCATGGCTCCGATTACCAATTCTCCCTGCGCCTTGATTTGTTCAGACTTTCCATTCCAGCTAAATGGTAGCACTGACTTATACAGTAGTTTACTGAAGGAACTCAATGGAACAGGCAGCATCTGTGGAATGGACAGATGCCCTTTTGAATATGGACTCTTCTTCAGACTGAAGAAGGGTCCCGTCCCAAAAACAACACCTGTCCTTTTCCCTCCACGGATGCTGCCTGCCTTGTTGTGTTCCTCCAGCAGTTTGTTTTTTTGCTCAAGATTCCCACATCTGCAGTCTCTTGAATCTAAGTTGGTTGGTTAAGAAGGTTCAATCTTTGGGTGTTAATGGCGGAGTAGCAAGATGGATTCAACAGTGGCTGAATGGGAGATGCCAGAGAGTAATGGTGGATGGCTGTTTGTCAGGTTGGAAGCCGGTGACCAGTGGGGTGCCTCAGGGATCTGTGTTGGGTCCACTGTTGTTTGTCATGTACATCAATGAAGTAGATGATGGGGTGGAAAATTGGATAAGTAAGTATGCAGATGATACTAAGATAGGTGGTGCTGTGGATAATGAAGTAGATTTTCAAAGTCTACAGAGAGATTTGGGCCATTTGGAAGAGTGGGCTGAAAGATGGCAGATGGAGTTTAATGCTGATAAGTGTGAGGTGCTACATCTTGGCAGGACAAATCAAAATAGGACGTACATGGTAAATGGTCGGGAATTGAGGAATGCTGTGGAACAAAGGGATCTAGGAATAACTGTGCATAGTTCCCTGAAGGTGGAATCGCATGTAGATAGGGTGGTAAAGAAAGCTTTTGGTGCGCTGGCCTTTATAAATCAGAGCATTGAATATAGGAGTAGGGAAGTAATGTTAAAATTGTACAAGGCATTGGTGAGACCAATTCTGGAGTATGGTGTACAATTTTGATCGCCAAATTATAGGAAGGATGTCAACAAAATAGAGAGAGTACAGAAGAGATTTACTAGAATGTTGCCTGGGTTCCAGCAACTAAGTTACAGAGAAAGGTTGAACAAGTTAGGTCTTTATTCTTTGGAGCGCAGAAGGTTAAGGAGAGACTTGATTGAGGTCTTTAAAATGATGAAAGGGATAGACAGAGTTGACGTGGATAAGCTTTTCCCATTGAGGGTAGGGAAGATTCAAACAAGAGGGCATGACATGAGAATTAAGGGACAGAAGTTTAGGGGTAACATGAGGGGGAACTTCTTTACTCAGAGAGTGGTGGCTGTGTGGAATGATCTTCCTGCAGAAGTGGTGGAGGCAGGATCGATTTTAACATTTAAAAGTAAAGTGGATAGGTATATGGACGGGGTGGGAATGGAGGGGTATGGTCTGAGTGCAGGTAGATGGGACTAGGGGAAAATGAATGGTCGGCACGGACTGGAAGGGCCGAGAAGGCCTTCCGTGCTGTAATTGTTATATGGTTATATGTTATATGGTTATAATATTTTATTATTTTCTCCATTCCTTTTAGGTTTTAAAACTCTCATTTAATTTTCTCGGAGGTATTGACTCCATCTTGATGTCACAGAAAACTTCCCCATTTTATACATTTATTCAGTCTGTGAATGGAGCAGTTTTGAAGTATGATAACTTATATGAGTTTTTGTCATCTGATTAAATATAAAGGAAAATGTTCACATCTCTCGTCACTTGGAGTCGGTTTTGCTGAACTAGATTTTATTTAATTCATGACACAATTGTGCTTTTTAATTACACAAAGGTAACAAGACCAGGTATATTTAAAATAAGATAGACAGATATATCTTATCCCCCTCCCCCACCGATTCACCGCCGTCTGACCAAATTCCTTTTCACCTCCTTCCTAAAGGAACATTTTTTAACTTCAGAGGCTATGACCTCTCGTCCTAGACTCTCCCACTAGTGGAAACATCCTCTCCACATCCACTCTATCTAAGCCTTTCACTATTCGGTATGTTTCTATGAGGTCCTCCCTTATTCTTTTAAACTCCAGCGAGTACAGGCCCAATGCCATCAAAAGCTCATCATACGTTAACTTACCCATTCCTGGGATCATTCTTGTGAACCTCCTCTGGACCCTCTCCAGAGCCAGCACATCCTTCCTCAGATATGGTGCCCAAATTTGCTCACAATACTGCACATGTGGTCTTACAAGCACCTTATAGAGCCTCAACATTACATCCCTATTCTTGTATTCTAGCTCTCTTGAAATAAATGCAAGCAATGTGTTTGCCTTCTTTACTACCCATTTGATATGCAGATTTACTTTTTGGGAATCCTGCACCAGCATGCCTTCTTCTTCTTGCGTATGGCGTGCACAGCCTAAAGTTGTAGGACATCTTGTCCTATTTGATCTTTTTTGATTGTGCACTCCAGGTTGATTGCATTCGTTGAAACAGGGCAGACCACATGAAGGTTGCAATCTCCCACCCCACCAGCACCCCCCAAGTCCCTTTGCACCTTACATTCATTTGTTGTATACCTCTCTACATCACCATCTACAGTATATCTCTAGTTTCCCTTTCCCCTGACTCTCAGTCTGAAGAAGGGTCTCGAACCGAAACATCACCTACTCCTTTTCTCCAGAGATGCTGTCTGACCCGCTGAGTTACTCCAGCTTTTTGTGCCTATCTGCGGTTCAATTTTACTGACCAGAAGATAGCAATCACAGCAGGAAGCAGACCAAATATCACGTGATCAATACATGGTTTGGATTTGAACAGCTACAATCTAATTAAGGAACTGAGATGATACAATCGACAGGTAATGCAGCATTTGCAACATAAGAATGGATTTGTACCCTGACCTCAAGTTCTTGCATCAAATAATTGCTGGATTATAGACTATTATTTATCTCACTTGCATTCATTTATATTCTCTGCTTCAAGCCACTGTTAGAGGTTTCAAGTACTCTGCCACTGTGATATTCTCAGAAGGATTTTTATCCGTGGAGTTTATACGAAAGCCTGTGATACCTGACAAAATCCTTTCAAAAAATGGGAACAAGATCAGACAGCCTGACAGGTTGAAACAAAAGCCCCAAGTGAACAATTTATGACAAGCGACAGCAAAGAGACGGACTGGAATAGCAGATTGGGATCTGGGCTTGTCATAATTTGAGTTAACAATTTATCTGCACTGACTATTAGTTTTTTTCCTGTTATGTACAAGAGCATAACTTACAGCAACAATGAAATTACCGAAGGAGAATAGATTTATTAAAGACATGTCTTTAGATTTTATTTCCCAAGACTAAAACACAAACCTTGAAAATGCTAATTTGTACCACCTGATTTGTTGCATTTACTGGCATCTCAGAGACGTTATGCAAAGTCCTGTGTAATTGTGTTTTTAATAAGCTGCTATCTCTGTTCCCCTTATTTGCTTCCTGGTGATTCATTGATTGCAGTGGTAGAAACAGTCAAACAAAGTCGGTTCATTTAATCGCACCAGGGATTACCTTCTAAGCTCAAGGGAAAACAAATGTTAATTTGCAAGTACAGAAGATAATCCTTCCAACAAAGCCTTTGTTTACTCATTTACTTGGGGTTGGCAGGTATTCATGTCATTTCAACCATTTACTAACTCTGTACCACGGTTGATGTCAGTTTTTAGCAGCTAGAGTTCGTTCAACCCCATCCCTATTCTGCCCCTTCCAGTAGAGGAGGCTGCCTGTTTAGTTTAGTTTCCTTTAGAGATGCAGCATGGAAGCAGGCCCTTCGGCCCACCGAGTATGCACCAACCATCGATCCCCGCACATTGATACTCTCCCAGATCCCACATTGAGAGGCCCAGGAGCCATTGGAGCAAGAGGAGGAGTCTCCGGGCGGTGAGTTTAAAAATTGAGCGCGTGGCTTTACTCCACAGAGGCCCAGGGGCAGTTGGAGCAAGAGGAGGAGTTACCCAAATCTGTAACGTTCCACACTTCAAAGGACGTGATCTGGTGCAAGCCGCTGATTGGTGGAAGCGGACTGGAGGAAGCAGCTGATTGGGTGCAACCCCTGGTTTGCATTAAAGGTACAGTGATTTAAGGATTCAGTGAGCAAAGGGTTCAGTGAGCAAAGGGTTCAGTGAGCAAAGGGTTCAGTGAGCAAAGGGTTCAGTGAGCTAAGGGTTCAGTGAGCAAAGGGTTCAGTGAGCAAAGGGTACAGTGAGCTAAGGGTACAGTGCTTTTTAGTAAAGGTTAGTTTAAAGGCTTAAGGTTTTTATAGTGAGAGTGAGTTGATTTAATTTGGGGGCAAGCCATGTCATTTCAGATCGGCCCCATGGTTTGCTCATCCTGCAACATGTGGGAGATCAGGGATATGGTCGGTGTCCTTGGTGACTATGTTTGCAGGAAGTGTGTCCAGCTGCAGCTCCTGGCAGACCGCATTGAACAATTGGAGCTGCGGTTGGATTCATACTGGAGCATCCACGATGCTGAGAAACTCGTGAATAGCACGTACAGTGAGTTGGTCACACCGCAGGTAAAAGTTAAGCGGATAGAAAGGGAATGGGTGGCCATTAGCCAGCGTAGCAGTAGGCAGGTGGTGCAGGAGTCCCCTGCAGTCATCTCCCACCTAAACAGATATACCATTTTGGATACTATAGGATCCTCCCTCAATCTTCTAAAAGATGAACCATACAAATTATCCAGAAAAAGCAGCCTACCAGAGGACTGGGAGAAAGTCCAGCAGAGGAGGGCAAAGTGCTTAATTAGGAAAGGGAAATAGATTATGAAAGAAAACTGTCAGGGAACATAAAAACTGTCTGCAAAAGTTTTTATAGATATGTGAAGAGAAAAAGGTTAGTTAAAACAAATGTAGGTCCCTTGCAGTCAGAAACTGGTGAATTGATCATGGGGAACAAGGCAGACCAATTGAATAACTACTTTGGTTCTGTCTTCACTAAGGAAGACATAAATAATCTGCCGGAAATAGCAGGGGACCGGGGGTCAAATGAGATGGAGCAACTGAGTGAAATCCAGGTTAGCCAGGAAGTGGTGTTAGGTAAATTAAATGTATTAAAGGCCGATAAATCCCCAGGGTCATATAGGCTGCATCCCAGAGTACTCAAGGAGGTAGCCACAGAAATAGTGGATGCATTAGTGATAATTTTTCAAAACTCTTTAGATTCTGGAGTAGTTCCTGAGGATTGGAGGGTAGCTAATGTAACCCCACTTTTTAAAAAGGGAGGGAGAGAGAAAATGGGGAATTACAGACCAGTTAGTCTAACATCGGTAGACGGGTAAATGCTAGAGTCAGTTATTAAAGATGGGACAGCAGCACATTTGGAAAGTGGTGAAATCATTGGACAAAGTCAGCATGGATTTACGAAAGGTAAATCATGTCTGACAAATCTTATAGAATTTTTCGAGGATGTAACTAGCAGAGTGGATAAGGGAGAACCTGTGGATGCATTATATCTGGACTTTCAGAAGGCTTTCGACAAGGTCCCACATAAGAGATTAGTATACAAACTTAAAGCACATGGTATTGGGGGTTCAGTATTGATGTGGATATAGAACTGGCTGGCAGACAGGAAGCAAAGAGTAGGAGTAAATGGGTCATTTTCAGAATGGCAGGCAGTGACTAGTAGGGTACCGCAAGGCTCAGTGCTGGGACCCCAGCTATTTACAATATATATGAATGATCTGGATGCCGGAATTGAATGCAACATCTCCAGGTTTGCAGATGACACAAAGCTGGGGGGCAGTGTTAGCTGTGAGGAGGATACTTGGAGGCTGCAAGGTGACTTAGATAGGTTGGGTGAGTGGGCAAATGCATGATAGATGCAGTATAATGTGGATAAATGTGAGGTTATCCACTTTGGTGGCAAAAACAGGAGGGTAGACTATTATCTGAATGGTGGCCGATTAGGAAAAGGGGAGATGCAACGAGACCTGGGTGTCATGGTACACCAGTCATTGAAAGTAGGCATGCAGGTGCAGCAGGCTGTGAAGAAAGCGAATGGTATGTTGGCATTCATAGCAAAAGGATTTGAGTATAAGAGCAGGGAGGTTCTACTGCAGCTGTACAGGGTCTTGGTGAGGCCTCACCTGGAATATTGCGTACAGTTTTGCTCTCCTAATCTGAGGAAAGCTATTCTTGCCATAGAGGGAGTACAGAGAAGGTTCACCAGACTGATTCCTGCGATGGCAGGACTTCCATATGAAGAAAGACTGGATAGACTTGGCTTGTACTCGCTGGAATTTAGAAGATTGAGGGGGGATCTTATAGAAACTTACAAAATTCTTAAGGAGTTGGACAGGCTAGATGCAGGAAGATTGTTCCCGATGTTGGGAAACTCCAGAACAAGGGGTCACAGTTTAAGGATAAGGGGGAAGTCTTTTAGGACCGAGATGAGAAAATAATTTTTTACAGAGAGTGGTGAATCTGTGGAATTCTCTGCCACAGAAGGCAGTTGAGGCCAGTTCATTGGCTATATTTAAGAGGGAGTTAGACGTGGCCCTTGTGGCTAAAGGGATCAGGGGGTATGGAGAGAAGGCAGGTACTGAGTTGTATGATCAGCCATGATCATATTGAATGGCGGTGCAGGCTCGAAGAGCCGAATGGCCTACTCCTGCACCTATTTTCTATGTTTCTATGTTTCTATCCTATACACTATACAAACCCTAGCCAATTAACCTATAAACCTGTATGTCTTTGAAGTGTGGGAGGAAACCAAAGATCTCGGACAAAACCTATGTGGTCATGGGTAGAACGTGCAAACTCCGTACAGGCAGCACCCATAGTTAGGATTGAACCTGGGTCTCCAACACTGTAAGGCAGCAACTGTACCGCTGCCGCACTGTGCCACCCACTCACTGGATCCCTTACCCAGCCACTGATAAATCATCTGGGCTCCAAGCCACTGCAAGCCCATACAACTCAGTGATTGTACTGAGTGGGCTTGGTTGCACAGTGGCCATGATACCAGACGAGTAAATGAGGGACTGTGTCTATTTATCCTTTAGCCATCCTTGTATACCTCTTGTTATCACACCTTCACCAACCAATAATGGGCTATTATGGGCTCCTCCACATCCCATCTCCTGGGATGTGGAGGGGAGCTTTCCACTAGTGGGAGAGTCTAGGACTAGAGGTCAGAGCCTTCGAATTAAAGGAAGTTCCTTTAAGAAGGAGATGATAAGGAATTTATTTAGTAAGAGGGTGGTGAATTTTTTGCCACAGAAGGCTGTGGAGGCCATTTTTAAAGCATAAAGAGATAGATTCTTGATTAGTACGGGTGTCAGGGGTTATGGGGAGAAGAAGGCAGGAGAATGGGGTTAGGAGGGAGAGGTAGATCAGCCATGATTGAATGGAGGAGTAGACGATGGGCCGAATGGATGAATTCTGCTTCGATCACTTATGACCTTAAGACATCATGTGCCACAAACACAGGCCAGTTGGCTCACAATCTTTGCCAACATTATTATTCCACTTGAGCTTCATCGAGATCTATTACTTAACCCTCTATTCCATTCTCTCTCCAATGCTGGTTTAGCCTCCATTCAAATGTATCCACATTCTCCACTTCAGCCACTCTTGGTGTTTTATACTCTCACCATTATTTGGGTGAAGAAAATATCATGTGGATTCTCAATTGGGTTTCCTGTTGATCAGGTTGTAATGATGACCTCTTCCTATTAAATTCCCTCTTTGACCACTCAATCGAACCTTCCATCATTTTAAAAATCTGTAGATCAAAACAGATCTGGTTTGTTCTCTTTCTCTTTCTCTTATATTTCTCTTATATTTCTCTTATATTTCAAGTAGCTTTCTTGTATGACATCTCCATTTTGTAGCAATGTTACAAAATTTTGAGATTTTACAAATCAAGTCTACAATTTATCCCATCAGATAAAGCATAAAAAGAAGTTTAATTTGACACCTAATTCACTTTCATATCTTCAGTATTAAGAAAGTTATGACCATTTTCATACTCGGAAATTAGCATCTTGTTCCACATTGCCTTTCAATTGACTTAACTCAAAAGCTGTGATCCAGAACCGTTAAAAGCCCATAACTTTCTTAAAAATTAAGAGAACTCAATGAAATTTTCAGTTATTGCAGATTGAAGCATTCTGAAACAAATATGAAACAATCTTACTTGGATGACCTGAAATTAAAGCATATAATTAGTTAGTTATCTAATTGTAGCTAATTACAAAATTCAATGAGTAGATCTATCCATTTCTTAAGAAAATATAAACTTTTTTAAAATTGCGTACGTGTCCAAATAACATTCACACAATAATCCACAATATAACATAATTTTTAAATCTCATTTTCATGAATTTTCGGGGCCAAATGGAAGGAATTTAGTGTTTAATGCCTGTAAATTAATGGCCATTTAAATCAACTAGCGAGTGGGTTTTAGTGGAATGCGGTGGATTGGAACGTTTGCGGTGAAGTTGGTATGAAAAATACAGCCGGTTCATACATTTTTTTTGGACCCCATTTCGCAACATGAAAATATTATTAAAGCCTCCATAAAAACCAAGTTTTAATATAAAAATAAACTGTGTACCTTTTTTTCTCCCCTAGAAAAATCCTTCCCGTTATCGGCGCTCACGGCTTTTGAAGGTGATTTTTAAATTACTCTAGATAATAAATAATCTAGCGTAATTTAAAAATACCTTCATTAATGAAATGTCGGAGCGATTTTTCTTCCGCAACGAAATCACCCGACATTGATCGATTTGCCCAGTCTGTGGAATAACGGCACTTTAAGCCTGCCCCCCTCTGAAAGGCGCCAAAGTCGTGCACACGGTGAGCGGCAGAACTGCAGCGCTGCTCAAGGTAAGTTTTGGAACATACCTACATTTTGTGTGTTAGATATTGTAGTCAGGGTGGCACGGTGGTATAGCGGTGGAGCTACTGCCTTCTAGCGGCCGATTTTGGAACTGCAAGCTGCTGGAACTGTTCTCTCCGAAGCTGGAGCTCCATCATCCGGAGAGAGTGCCTGAAACACTGGGCCTCCAAAGCGGCGACTACGGAGGCCTCAAATAGGCCCCGTCCATGGGTGAATACAGAGGAAGAGGACTGAACTTTTACTGCCTTCCATCACAGTAGAAAATGTTGATTCCACTGTGGGGGGGATGTTTCATGTTAAATTCTATAGTGTGTTGTGTTTTTCTTTTTTATTTATATGGTTGTATGGCAACCCAAATTCTTCTATTTACAGCACTTTGGTTCTACGCGAGTTGATTTAAATGTGCTATATGAATAAAAATTGATTGATTGATTGATTGATTATAGTGCCAGAGACCTGGGTTCGATCCTGACTATGGGTGAGTCAGTCCGGAGTTGGTACATTCTCCCCGCCACCTGCGTGGGTTTTCTCCGAGATCTTCGGTTTCCTCGCACACTCCAAAGAAGTACAGGTTTGCCGGTTAGTTGGGTTGATATAAATGTAAGAACATTGTGTAGGGTAGTGTTAACGGACAGTGATCGTTGGTTGGTGCGGACGCGATGGGCCGAAGGGCCTGTTTCCGCACTGTATCTCCAAACTAAACCAAAAATTGGGAGATAATTCTCTGTTTTTGTGACCATAGGAGGGAGAGCCACCTTCTGGCTAGCTGAAACAAGAAGCACTGTCACCGCGTGAGGAGGAAAAGGAATGAAAAGCTTTTAATGGATGTCTAAAAATAGATCATCCATTATTATTACTAGATGAGGAAGCTGTCTTTATGCTGTTAATCGGTGCAAAAATAATCATATTTTTTTGAAGAACATCTGCTGTGAAGAGACAGAGGTCAAGAGAGTTTAATGGGCATTAAACTATTCTGCTTGTCAAACTATGCCAATTCAACATCTATTGGCAATTATTTAAAAACAATGAGCTAAAAGTATCTGGAGATTATCCCTGCCAGTGAAACTTTCCACTGATATGCAATCATTTTACACTGTCCATTCTGTGGCAAGTCTTCCTGTGATCTACAACAGGTTCTTCTGGGGAGCAAATATAGTCCATTCAGTTCCTTGTGCCCAGTCTCTTAACCAACAAGATTACAACTGATAAGCAAATAAACTGCTTTACCTATCTTTGCACTAGATTCCTTTTAGAGCCTTACCGTACAGAGCCAAGTGTCACTAAATAATTGAGGGTGGAACATTGGTACAGTTGCAGAGACATGGGTTCAATCCTGACACTGGATGCTGTCCGTACGGAGTTTGTACCTTCTTCCTTTGACCTTGTGGGTTTTCTCCTGGTCCTCTGGTTTCATCCTACACTCCAAAGACGTACAGGTTTGCAGGTTAATTCTCTAAATTATAAATTGTCCCAAGTGTATATGATTGTGCTAGTGCTGGTGGGTCAAAAAAAATCAGTTTCCACTCTTTATCTCTAAAGTAAAGATAAAAGGTCTCTTTTATGTGGTCCAGAACATGGTTTGCAAAAATAGGGTCAGCAATGCATCCTTGGAGATCAGTGGTATCAGTAATTGAAATGAGCCCAGAAAACGTCTTTCTTCCACTGCCTCAACGTGTTTTTCTTGTCTTCAACCAAAAAGGTGCAATGCCCAATTGCAGAAGTTCACCATTGCCGTCGATGATAAACAAAATCAGCAGAAGTCAAGGATTAAATTCAAAACATTTTTTTCATTGCCTGGCAAGTTTGTTGAATGCCGGCTGCCAGTGACAGGGTCGAAGCTTGTCACAGCTTGTCGCGAGTGGATGTAGGTTGACTTCGTTTGTCGTTGGTTGTCACCTGTGTGGTCATGGGTTGTCCTAGGTGTGGTCCAGGCACGTGCCGTGAGTAGGCACTGAGTAGCACTCAGGGTAGGCACTGTGCAATCAGTCGACCTTTAAAAATCATTTAAAATAATGATGATTTAAAATCATGCGCAGAAACTTCATAAAACCGTGCATGCGCAGGTCTGTCGGTAGGCAGTCAGTAGACTTTTAAAAAATCTTATAAAATGCACATGTGCAGATTGGTCTCCTCTCCTGTGGGCATGCGTAGCACTTTGTACGCAGTCCATGGTGCAAAGACAGGATTTCAGCTGCCTTTATTGCCCATTGTAAGTGAAGGCTTGAAGCAGTGTCCATGGCACGTGAGTTGAACATAGTTACGCGTATTACGCGTACTGCGGATGACTTGCCTACCCTGACGGCCGTGCCTGGTGTGGTCGTAGGTAGACATTCCAATGGATCGCGGGTTGTCGGTAGATTGCCATAGCTTGACGTTGACCAGGTGTTAGGTGGTTGTAGCTTGTTGTAGACATTGTCGTAGGGTTATGACAGTCGCTGGCAGTTGCCTAAAAAAATCGCCTAAGTGGGACAGGCCCTTAAGTCAGCGGGACAGGCAGCATCTCTGGAAAGGAGGAATGGGCGACATTTCGGATCGAGACCCTTCTTCAGACTTAAGGTTCACAACCCAAAACATCATCCTTTCCTTCTATCCAGAGATGCTGCCTGTCCCGCTGAGATACTCCAGAATTTTGTGACGATCTTACAGGTGTGTTTCCGCTGACTGGTTAGCACAGAACAGAAGTTTTTCACTGTACCTCTGTACACATGACAATAAACTAAACTCAAATGCTGGTTGACAAAAAAAAAAGGCAAAGTTCTGGAGTAACCCAGCGGGTCAGGAGACCATGAATACATTACATTTTGGGTCAGGATCTTTCTTCGATTATCTGCCAAGCCAGAGTGAGTAGTACACACTGAATATCATTTCTTACTACAATTATCGCAACCCATTAGTCAAGCTTGGCACTCAGACTGTACTCTAAAATGGATTTCAACTGTTCTTAGCATCAAAAAGAATTGGTTCGGTTATTCAGGGGGTTCTAACTACATAGCATTATTTTTTTTCCCCAGGCGGGTGTAAAGAGAATTATAATTACTTTATTATGTAACTGCCAACTTAGGTCCAGACTAATTTGCTCGTTCCCGACGCACTATTCACCTGCTAAATGGCATTCTTCAACATCATTCCACAATCTGAAGTGATGCATTTTACCGTGAGATGAGTAATTACAATTGAACACTCGTATCCAGTGTAACGCTGCTGACTTCCAGCAATGTCATTATCTCAAAGCTTGAAAATCAGTGGAATTATATTAATGAAGTAAGATTACACCAAGATCTTTTTTGGCATGTGGATTATCTTTGTTGCCCTGAATTGTCATTATACTGAATGCATTCTTCAAAGCTAATTATCAAACAATGGGAACTCAATTAAATGAAGAAAGGTCTTGACCAGGAACTACACCGATTCCTTCTCTCCAGAGATGCTGCTGAGTTACTCCAGTGTTTTGTGTCTATCTTCAATTAAATGTTGGCCAGGTAGATTATTATCTCCACAAATTAGTGTAAATTTAAACATAAGAAAAACATTTTTAAAAAGTTGTTTGCAGCAGCTGCAGCTTTATTTCTTTATTCGTGTCAGATACTATTTCAGGGCGTTATGTCCGATGAGAGTGGGTTCATAGGAGAAACATGACACATTCCTGCATCATCTCCTGTCTGCTTCTCCCGAAAAACGCAGCTGTTGTTCAGTCACTTACCCGGCCTCTGGATTGGTATTTACTTTTGCACAAACCATTTGTGGTTAAAAATAACTCGGTGCTGTTAGAAAATCTCTCAGCAGCCGACATTTGAAAGAAATAAAGAAAAAGATCAGTGACATACAGTTGGCTAACAAGGGGAATTGAAGTGGATTGATGGAACTTGACAAGAGTGGAGGGAACAATGACCGTCATCTGCATAGAATCAGCTTGCTACAAAAGTGCAGATTGCCTTGAACTGGTTCACTTACTATTTGTCACAGGGCAGCACAAGGGCAGCACAGTGGAGCAGCAGTTGAGTTGCTGCCTTACAGCACCAGAAACCCAGGTTCGATCCTGACGATGGGTGCTGTCTATACGGAGTTTGACCACGAGGGCTTTTTCCGGCTGCTCCGATTTCCGTCCACATCCCAAAGACGGACAGGTTTGTAGGTTTGAAGAATGGTCTCGACCCGAAACATCACCCATTCCTTCTCTCCAGAGATGCTGCCCGTCCCACTAAGTTACTCCAGCATTGTGTGTCTATCTTCGATTTGTAGGCTAATTGGCTTATGTAAAAATATATATCTCTGGTGTGCAGGGGAGTACAAGTGTAGGGGGTGAATGCTGATTGGCATGGACTCAGTGGGGTTGTCCTGTTTTCATGCTGTATCTTTAAACTAAACATTTAAAAGACACTAGTCGAAGTGGGACCCATTGTGTCCCATGTTCACACAGGAGGGCTGGTCCCCCAATGCAATATTCCACCTCTGGCCAGTGGGGGGGGGGGGGGGGGGGGGGGCTTTCTGGAGCATTAGCATGGATGTTGTGGGCCAAAGGGACAGGTTTCCAGAGGGCTAGTATGGACATTGTGGGCCAAATGGGTCATTGTGCTGGCAGCTCAGTCACTCAGGCCTGGTGGGCTGGCAGTTCAGAAACTGCCAGAAATTCTGCCCAAAACAGGTGAGATATTCTGTGAGAGAGAAGGGGGCGAGGGTGGAGAATCAATTTGAGACATTTTTCATCTTTTTCTGCAGATCACAGCAATGAAGGAGGAAAGTCTATCCTGGCCTGGATCTCATGGGGAGCAAATGAAGGGAGGGAGAAAAATACTGGGGCAGGTCAAACAACTCATTTCATTTCATACATTGCAGACTCACAGTTCAGTTGATTCACAGCCAAGAATGAGAGTTGTGGCCTCTCTCTCAAGATCTTGCAGAGTGACTGAGTCATGTTCAGGCATTCGGGGTTTTATAATCGACATGGGCAAGTTGGGCCGAAGGGTCAGTTTCTGTGCTGTATCACTCTGTTACTATGCAAAAAAAACCAGAAGCAAATATAATTCCATTGGACCCTTGTTAGGGATCATTGAATATTACACATTAATGGTGGTTTTCATTCAACTACACTTCATCTTATTTCATCTTATCTGGACATTTATAAATGTACCCTTTTCACTTAGTCCTCCCCCTCCCCACTCCCTCCACCTACCATTCTTCTTCCAAAACCTTTTGCTAATGCTTGGACCATCAGTTAGCAGTCACCGGTATCTATCCAAGTGCCACATGCCTACTCCTGAGTTAGTACGTGGAAACAAGGAACTGCTGTTGGTGGTTTACACAAAAAGCACTGGAGTAACTCAGTGGGTCAGGCAGCATCTCTGGAGACACGGATAGATGACATTTCAGTTTGGGACCTTTCAGACCTTTCAGGTGTCTGAAAGAAGTGTCTCGAACCGAAATGGTGTCTATCTATGTTCTCCTGGAAACACTGCCAGACCCATTGAGTTACTCCAGAACTTTGCGTTCCCACTCTTCATTTGATTGATTTGGTGGACATCATGGTTTTGCTCAATCCAGTCCGCATTTGAAGTCCACATGTGCTCTGTTGTACACAAACCCACGGTACAATAATCAGACTCGTGGACGAGAAGGAACAGTAGAAGAATGGTTAAGTTACTTCACATATTTGGAGAGTCAAGTCAAGAGTCAAGTCAAGAGAGTTTATTGTCATATGTCCCAGATAGGACAATTAAATTCTTGCTTTGCTTCAGCACAACAGAATATAGTAGGCATGAATACAGATCAGATCAGTGTGACCATATATATATATATATATATATATATATACACATAAATACACAGATAAAGTGCAAAAAGCTATTATTGTTCATAGTTGTGTTTAATAGTCTGATGGCTGTGGGGAAGTAGCTGTTACTGAACCAGGATGTTGCAGATTTCAGGCTCCTGTACCTTCTACTTGATGGCAGCGGAGAGATGAGTGTGTTGCCAGGATGGTGTGGGTCCTTGTTGATGCTGGCAGCCTTTTTGAGGCAGCGCCTGCGATAGATTCCCTCAAAGCTAGAGTGTTAATATGTAAATATGATTTTCAAATGACAGAATTGAAGCTGGGATATTTAAATTCAAATAAATGGCAGTCTCACTTATGATGACCATAAAACTGCTCCTTTGTTGTAAATTGGCATCTGGTACACTTCAGAAAAGAAAGCCTGTCAACTTAGAGTCATAGAGTCTTACAGCGAGGAATCAGGCATTTTGCCCCAACTTGCCCACACTGGCTAATATGACCCATCTACACTCGTCCCACTTACCTGTGTTTGGCCCACATCCCTCTAAACCTGTCCTATCCATGTGCCTGTCTAAATGTTTCTTTAACCTTGCAATAATACCTGTCTCAACTACCTCCTCTGGCAGCTCGTTCCGTACACCAACCACCCTTTGCGTGAAGAAGTTACCCCTCAGATTCTTATTAAATATATCCCCCCTCACATTAAACTTATGTCCTCTGGTTCTCAAATTCCCTACTCTGGGCAAGAGACTGTGCATCTTCCCAATGTATTCCTCTCATGAATTTATACTTTAATCACTCTGACCAATATACAAGGCTGTTGCTTAAATGTTCCGCTAGCCAAGATACACTTACTTTATACAGGGGGCTATTTAGAATGAGCAACAAATACAGGCATTGCCAATGCTATTCACATGCTGCGGGCAAATAACACAAAACCAGGATTCCCTGATAGTTACCATTCCTTCTCATAGTGCAACTCTGAAAGTCCTAATAGCATCCAATACAGTCCACTTACAGACCAAAACACAAAGTGCTGGAGGAACTCAGCAGGTCAGGCAGCATCTGGGGAGGAAATACTTTCTTTCTTTTAAAATCTTTTTATTGTTTTTTTTCCCAAAGAAAACAAAAAAAAACATTTTTTTTAAAACAGAGCAAAAAGAATAATGATAAACATAACAATGATATTGATACATGGGGATCAGGATTACATTGATAACAGGTATAACCTGATATGAGACCAGTGTCAAAATACACATTAAATATAGACCTCCCGGTCTCTATGTAAATATAGCTAAATCTTTAAAAGAAAACTTATAAATGTAGAAAAAAACACAAAAAGAAAAAGACAAAAAGAAAAGGAAAAAAAGGGAAAAGCAAAAACCCCTAAACTAAAAAAAATTAAAAAATTAATAATAACAAAATAAGACTAAAAATAAAATAAATAAATAAAAACTAAACAAAGCAAAACAGAATCTGAACTAAAAGTTTCAACAATTTGAGTCTGTATGTCGTCAAGTCCGTTCCACCATATAGAGGTTTTTATAAATAGTTTTTATTACAGTTAAAGAGGAAGCAATTTATATTGCATGAAAGTGTTCAATAAATTTTCCCCAAGTCTTATCAAATTTAACCAAGGGTTCAATAATGTCACTCCTATTTTTTTCTAAATTTAAACATGATATAGTTGCAGAATACTACTGGAGTGTGGCTGGAGGGTTGGAATCTTTCCATTTAAATAAAATAGGTCTTCTGCCGATTAATGTGGTAAAAGCAATCAACCGATGGGCAGAGCGGGACAAATGAATAGAATTTAACATTGGTAGCCCAAAAATTGCAGTAATAGGATGAGGTTGTAAATTAATACCCAAGACTACAGAAATAGTATCAAAAATGTCTTTCCAATATTTTTCCAAAAGTGGGCAGGACCAAAACATATGGGTCAATGACGCCATTTCAGAGTTACATCTGTCACAGGTAGGGTTTATATGACCATAAAAATTAGCTAACTTATCTTTTGACATATGAGCTCTGTGAACCACCTTGAATTGTATCAAAGCGTGTCTTGCTCACATTGAAGAGGTATTGACTAATGGAAGAATCCTCTCACATTTCTCTATAGATAAAGAATTTGGAGTTCTCTTTCCCAGTCATTCTTAATTTTATCAAATATATCTATTTGTAATTTCAAAATCAACTCATAAATAGTTGTTATTAATCCTTTCTGATACAGGTTGAGCTGTAAATAAATGTCCAACATTTCGGTCTGATGTTGTAATGGAAAAAGGGGTTGGGGAAAAAGCGGAAAAAATGTCTAATTTGTAAATATCTAAAAAAGTATGAATTAGGTAAGTTATATTTAATGGAGAGTTGTTCAAAAGACATAAAACAACCTTCCAAAAACAAATCACGAAAAGCTACTAATTTCTTCCTCTTCCATAACGAAAAGACTTGATCAGTACTAGATGGTTGGAAGAGAAAATTGGATAAAATAGGACTCGATAAGATAAAATCATTTAGTCCAAAAAACTTATGAAATTGAAACGATATTCGGAACTTATGTCTTATTATTGGGTTAGTCGTATATTTATTCAATCTCGTAATTGTGAAAGGTAACGAGGCCCCTTGAATAAAGGCCAATGATAGCCCTTGTAAGGAATCACGTTCAAGGTTTATCCATCCTGGGCATTGGGTATCTTCTAAATCTTTTGTCCAAAATGTTAAATAACGAACATTGACTGCCCAATAGTAAAATCTAAGGTTCGGCAATGTCAAACCGCCATTTTTTATTTATTTCTGTAAATGTTTTTTATTTAGTCTGGGATTTTTATTCTGCCATATATATGAAGACATTTGTCTATAATGTCGAAGAAAGATTTGGCAATAAAAATTGTTATCATCTGAAATAAATACAGAAGTTTAGGTAAAATGAACATTTTAATAGCATTGATTCGGCCAATTAGGAATAAGGACATTGGTGACCATTTAGTAAACTGCTGTTTAATATGGTCAATTAAAGGCATAAAATTGGCTTTAAATAAATCCTTGTTTCTTGGTGACCTTAATACCTAAATAAGTAAAACTTTTGTTAGTCAATCTTAATGGAAACTGACCATAATTAAAAACAAGATTACTCTAAAAAGCTCACTCTTACTAAGATTTAGTTTATAACCAGAAAATTAAATTGATTACTAAATTGATTAAGTAATGCTACTATTGCCAGAATAGATTTCTCAGGGTTAGAAATAAATAATAACAGATCATCTGCATAAAGAGATAGCTTATGTGTCTTATTCCCGCGGACAATACCAAAAATATTAGGGGATCCCCTAATAGCGGTGGCTAAAGGTTCCAAAGCAATATCAAATAGTAAAGGACTTAAAGGACAGCCCTGTCTAGTACCTCGAAAGAGCCTGAAAAATGGGGATCTCTGATTAGTAAATACAGAAGCCTGAGGTATATGACATAACAACTTGATCCAATAAATAAATTTTGGACCAAGCTTAAATTTTTCAAGTGTATTGAATAAGTAATCCCATTCTACTCTATCAAACGCTTTCTCGGCATCAAGTGAGATGACACATTCTGGGGTTTTATCAGACGCTGTATACACAATATTCATTAATCTCCTAACGTTAAAGTATGAATAACGATTTTTAATAAAACCTGTCTGATCTTCAGAGATAATTTGCAGTAAAATCTTTTCCAATCTCATAGCTAATATTTTGGAAATAATTTTGAAATCCACATTTAACATTGATATAGGTCTATATGATGACACTTCAGTAGGGTCTTTATCTTTTTTCAGAATTAAAGAAATAGAAGCTTCATAAAAAAAATTGTGGTAATCTATTCCTTAAAAGGGCTTCTTTAAATACCTTATGTAGCCATTGAGACAATAAATTTGAAAAATACTTTAAAAATTCTACTGTAAACCCATCTAAACTAAGAGCATTGCCAGAATTAATTGAAAAGATTGCTTTCTGCATTTCTTCTTCCGTGGTGGGTTCATCTAACAACAGAGACTCATTATATGGTAAATTTGGTAAGTTCCGTTTCTTTAAAAACTCATGCATTATATTGGAATCAGTAGGAAAATCTGATTGGTATAGGGAGGTATAAAGTTCCTGAAAGGATTTATTAATTTCGTCATGGTCCACAGTTACTACATCCCGTTTTCTCACTTTAGTTATCTGACACTTGGCCGACACCGCTTTCAATTGATTAGCGAGTACTTTACCAGATTTTTTGCCGTGTATATAAAATTGACTTTTGGTTTTAAGTAGCTGGTTCTCAATCGGTGATACTAATAACAAATCATGTCTCAATTGAAGTTCAACTCTATTCTTGTAGAGCTCCAAACTAGGAGCTTTTGAATATTTGTTATCAATTTCTTTAATCTCGTCAGCCAATGTACCTATTTCTTTTTGATTTTGTTTTTTTAATCCCGCGGAGTATGAAATAATTTGTCCATGAATATATGCCTAAAAAGCATCCCAGACTACACTATTGGATATTTCTTCAGTAGAGTTTGTCAAAAAGTAAAAAGCAATCTGATCTTTCATAAAATTAATAAAATTTATGTCTTGAAGCAAAGTAGCATTAAATCGCCATTGTTTAGCCCTAAACTTGGAATCAGGTAGATTGAATGATAGTTTCAAAGGTGCGTGATCAGAAATATCGATTGCGTCTTACTCACATGCAGCGACCGATGGAACTAGCCAAGAATCTAGTATAAAATAGTCAATCCTAGAATAACTGTGATATAGATGAGAGAAAAATGAAAATTCTTTGTCATTTAGGTGTAAGAATCTCCAAACTTCTAACATTCCAGAGTCACGTAATAGAGAATTAATAAAATTAGCAGATTTATTTGGAATCACATGATCAGATGTAGACCTGTCAATCGAGGGGTGCAGACGACAGTTAAAATCTCCACTCATAATTAAAAAGTGTTCATTTAAATTCGGAAAGGATGCAATTAACTGTTTAAAAAACTCAGGGTGATCAATATTTGGTACGTAGACATTCACCATAACAATTTTTTGCATGTAAAGATTTTTGCAGTAATCACCAAAAATCTGCCATATGAATCAGAAATTGTTTCATTGTGAACAAACGGAATTGAGGGGTCAATAAAAATAGAGACTCCTTTCACCTTAGCCTGTGAATTTGAATGAAATTGCTGTCCTCTCCAAAGCTTAAAAAAGCGTAAATTGTCATCTTGCCTTACATGAGTTTCCTGAGCAAAGATAATCTGAGCATTTAGTCTGTGAAGAACTTTAAAACATTTTTTACTCTTAATGGGATGGTTCAAGTCATTCACATTCCATGAAAGGAAATTAATAACTTTATCCATATTGCCTGTAAAAATCATGTGGGATGTAATGGGTTAATTTCTTGAAGCCAAAAAGTTCATGATACTGAAAGAAGAAAAATCTAGGGCGGAGCGGAGTGATGACATTTCAGACATTTTTGTAGTTCAGACTTTGCACAAATGAAAAACACTAAATAGGGAACAAAGGACTCCTCCCCCTGCCTCCCACCCCTGTAAAGCCCCAAACTGACAAATAGACAGTCAGCAAGCTACCTAATCCCTTCCCCGAACCCATCTCTCCAAGTAACAGTGCTCGGCATAGAGATAATAATGTTTAGCTACTCCTAGTCATAACATATTCCTTATTATCTCTTTGAGAGAGAAGAAAAAAAATACAGACTAACATGAAGTTAACGAGCGAGAGCTACATATTATTATCCAAGGTCAGGATATGAAAAACAAGAATTGCATTTTCTTAGTTTGTCTAATGACAGGGGAACACAAAATTAACAAATAAATTCTTAAAAGAATATATATAAAAGAGAAACAACTCGTCCAGTTAAATTCTGAATCATTACCAAACAAAATATTGTCAAAATATGAACAGTAAAACTCCAGTTATAACTTAATCAGATATCGATTACTCCCCCTTCCTCTTCGTAGCTCTCCAGAAAGCTTAAGTCTTGAGGATTGTTAAAAAATTGAAAATTACCGTTGAAAATTCGAATACGCAATCTAGCTGGGTATAATAGAACTGGGCGTGGCTTTTCTTATGCAAATCAGACATTACATTATAAAAGGACTTTCTTATCAAAAGCTTGTAACTATAATCAGGGACACACCGAAACTTGCATCCTTCATATTCAACCACACCCATTTTTTTTGCTGCCTGGAGAATATTCTCTTTCATTTGCAAAAAATGAAACCGAATAATCAAGTGTGTCGGTTTTTTTCTGGATTTCTTCCCAATCCTCTGAGCGTTATCCAAAAATGGAAGGTTTTCATTGTGCTCAATGTTAAAAGTTTCCTTTATCATTTTAAAAGCATATTTTATAACGTTATCTCCTTCTTGACCTTTCAGCAAACCAACAATTTGTAAATTCAAACGACGGCTTCTGTTTTCTAGGTCCATATTTTTAGTCTTGTATTGCTGAAATGCTCGAGTGTTTTCATTCATTCTCCGTTCCAGTTTTTCAATCTTCAAATCTCTCTCCTGTCCCAGGGTTCGCAAGATATGAAATTTCATCCTTCTGTTTACGAAGTTCATCTTGTAACAAAGACAGTTTTCCTTGGACTTACTTCAGTTTGATCGAAACGACTTTCACCATTTCTTCCAAAGTGCCAAATCTTGTTTTCATTTCATTTTTCAGCTCATTTTTCAATTCATCGTTCATTTTCGATATTGCTTCTATGATACTGGAGTCAGAAGCTGCAACTGTGGTTGTGGCTTTCTCCTATTCCTTCCTTGGGAAGCCTCCCTTTCTTCTTGTCTCCATCCTTCAGACAATTAAGGCGTGTAAAAGTGTTGTCAACACTTTATGAAAAGTTAGACCATGTCTTTGAGTCAAATAGTCACTAATAACATTGAAAGAGTGGTAAATGGAAGTTAAAAGTTAAGGGAGCAAACAAATGTGCAACCTTACAGCATCCTGCCACTAGGAGAGTCCTGCGGGTGGAAATACAAGGCAACATTTCGGGTAAGGCCAGTCTGAAGAAGGATCCTGACATAAAATATCGCCTGTTCATTCCTTCCCCAGATGCTGCCTGACTGTTCCAACCCTAATACCCCACCTCTCCCCCCCCCCATTCCTAGGCTCCCCCACCACTCTCTGCCCACCACCACCACCCTCATCATCCTCCTACCACCCTTCCCACCATGCCCTCCAACCCACACCTCCCACCGTTTCCTCCAATCCCCCCCATCGCCCCTCCTAATACCACTCCCCACCACTCTCTCCAACCCCCCACCTCCCCCCTCACTGAGTTCCTCCAGCACTTTGTGTTTTGCTCAGGATTCCAGCTTCTACAATTTCTAGTGTCCCTAGTTTTTAACCAATTTTCTTGCCTGTTTTTTTTTATAACTGCCATTTTTTACTTGTCTTATTATTTTTATTAATCTGTCTCTTGATAGCACGTATAATAAAAAAATGTTTTAACTCTTCTTGGAGTCAGAATGCAAATGGCATCTCAAGAAGCATTTCCATACAAAATGTTAAGGAGGTGCAGAAGAGGAATATTTATTCTCTCCTTGACCAACAAGAAATTAATGAAAGCCCAAAACATGATCTTATTCCCATGTGTTTGCAAAGGCTCTAAAACTAATTGAGAAACCCAGCAAATAATTACGACAAAGCAAACAATTCTGCAAAGTTACTTTACAGAAACGCCAACCTGAGTAAACAGCTCTGCAATGAATTTACAAATGCAGCAAATATGATGCTTCATTTAACCAGGCAACATTGTTAGCAATGGTTCCATAATCAGGGCTGTTTTTTTCCAGGACTGTAAAAGTGAACTGGTAAAACACAAAGTGCGAGAGGAACTCAGATGTTAGGTAACATCAATAGAGGGAATGGATAGGCAACAATTTGGGTCGGGATTCTTCTTCAGATTGGTGGCTTTTAAGAGTTTGAACAAGGATAGAAATCCCCTGGTCCTTACCATGCACTGCACCAGCCTTTGCATCCAACACATCATTTTCTGACATTCCCACCACCTTTAAGATGATCCCACCACCAGTCACATCGTCCCATCCCATCCCTTTCCACTTTTCATGGATACCATTCCCTGTGCAATTCCTTGGTTCACATATTTTGTTCTGGGCCACCTCCTTTGCTATTCCTCCAAAACAAATTGGAGGAACAATGATGAACCTGTGGAATTCATTGCCACAGGAGGATGTGGAGCCAGGTCAATGGATATTTTTAAGGCAGAGATTGATAGATTCTTAAGGGTAGTAAGGGTGTCAGAGGTTCCGGGGAGAAGGCAGGAGAATGGGTTTGAGAGGGACAGATAGATCAGCCATGAATAAATGATGGAGCAGACTTGATGAGCCGAATGCTTAATTCCGCTCTTATAACTTATGAACACCTCAAATTCCACTAGGGTGGCTTACAACCCAATGGTATGAACATTGAATTCCCCAATTTGAGGTAACAACAAAACCTATGCCCACGACCTGCCCCCCCTCCCAGTTCCCTGTCCATCTCTCGTCGCTGGTCGGTGCCTGCTCGGTGGGCTGAAGGGCCTGTTTCCGCGCTGCATCTCAAAACTAAAACTGGGCTTTTATATTCGCCTGTGTGTCTGTGTCTATTTTTAACAATCACAATCACTGAATAAACACTTGGATGTTGTTATTGTGACTGCTGACCTCTGCAGAAAAAAGAAAAAAATACATCCTAGATTTCACATGATGTGTTGGCCACATTTCAGGTCAGCTGAATTCACTCAACATCCAAGAACAACCTGTTCCATATGCCCTGCTGAAACTCCACCTCTTTGGCCTCCAGGACAAACTGCACAAGATTGGAACAATTGTTGTGTATCTTTTCTGACGAGCGATTTGTTTCAACTTTCCGGAGACATGTACAAATGATTATAGTTTTTAGTTGTAGAGATACAGCACAGAAACAGTCCTTTCGACCGATTTAGCCTGTGCCAACCAACAATCACCCCGTACACTAGCACTAACCTAGACACTAAGGAAAATTTACAATTTTACCAAAGCCAATTAACCTATAAACCTGTACGTCTTTGGAATGCGAAAGGAAACCGGAGCATCCGGAGAAAACCCATGCGGTCACAGGGTGAATGTACAAACTCTGTACAGACAGCACCCGTAGTCAAGATGGAACCCGGGTTTTTACTAGCTGTAAGGCAGTGACTCTAGCGCTACACCATTCGCCACTGAGAATCATGTTAAATATGTTACTAAGAAACATTTCACACAACAATAGCTAGTTGAACATTGAATAGGGTTAACATACCAACCTATAACAGCCCACCCACCCATGCCAATATTCCAATCTCTTCTCATTCTTCAGGATCCCATTGAAGGGCAGGCCCATGGATACTTCCTACAAACCAATAGCTTACCCAGAATGGACATTGGTTCTCAGCTGTCCAAATGTGGGCTAGGTTTGGCAACCCAAACATCACACAACTCGCTTCCTTCCTGCCCAGTACCCAGGATTCCACCCTGATCTTTGATGCCCAGGAGCATAGGATAGCGATGTTACAATACTTACCTTCAGCGGCGCTGCAGTTCTGCCACTGGCTGTGTGCGCGACTTTGGCGCCTTTGAGGGGGGGTGGCGGGATTAAAATGCCGTTTTGTACTGCCTATCGCTGGCGTACATCCTCGGGCTGCGAAGCTGCTGGAGAAAAATCAATCCGCCTCCCGTTCGCACTATATATATTTTTTAAATCGCTGGACAATTTAATATTTGGATTAACATAAAAAGCGACTTCGAACGCCCTCAACGCCTACAATGTGACGGATCGCAAGAAGGGGACGAAACAAAGTGTAAGTCTTTTATTTTCCTTATAATCTTGCTTCTTGGGATGGCTTTAATCTAATTTTACCTTGTGAAAATGTTATTTGGCCCCCATACGAACCGGCAGTATTTTTCCTGCCGATATGGGGTTCAAATTCACCGCAAATGCAACGTTCCAATCGATCGCGTTCCAGAAGCAAGATGATTAAAATGCACATTTTTTTTTAGATAAGCCGTCTAAATTGTCTATATTTTGTGTTCTTCTCTCTCTCCATGATCATTATTTTTAAACTAAATATTCACAACAGTTTGAGTCACATGTATTGTGCAAAAAACAATAATTTGATTATATTTTGTGTTTATGTTTCTAGATTAATTTATGGGAATTAAACATTAAATTCCTTCCATCTGGGATATAAATTCATGACAGTGAGATTTAAAAATCATGTTATATTGTGAATTCTTGGGTGAATGGGATTAGTTTGTTATTTGGATACTTAGGCTATTTAAAAAATATATTATTTTCTTAAGAAATGGAATCTACAGGACATTGTTAATGGGAAAGTAGTGGGCAGTAAGGCATATCATGCGTGGTTTGAAGAGCAAAAACTTGTAGTTTATAATGCCAAAATTGAAAAGTTGAGGAAAAACAATGTGTACAGAGTTGCTTATTGGTTACAATCTGAGGAGTATGATGATGCTACTGATTATGATATGTCAATGTACCAGCTAGCAACTGATCTTCTCCATAAAGACTTGGTCTATTGCTAGAAATTGTAATTTATTTACCTATCTGTTACAGACTTACAGCATATTATACAATAATATTAAAGTTCTGATCTTCAGAATATCACATTTTTGAATTTTCAAGGCAGTCTGGGTGTTTATTACTATTTCCATTACAATGGTCAATTTTGTAAATAGCTACAATTAGGTAATGAACTAATTATATGCTTTAATTTCAGGTCATCCAAGTAAGATGTTTTATATTTGTTTCAGAATGCTTCAATCTATAATAACTGAAAATTTCATTCAGTTCTCTTGATTTTTAAGAAAGTTATGGGCTTTTGACTGTCCTTGATCATAGCTTTTGTGTTAAGTCAATGGAAAAGCAATAGGGAGCAAGATGCTAATTTCCAAGTATGAAAATGGCCATAACTGTTTTAATACTGAAGATTTGAAAGTGAATTAGGGGTCAAATTAAACTTCTTTTTATGCTTTATCTGATGAGATAAATTGCAGACTTGATTTTTAAAATCTCAAAGTGTTGTAACATTGCTACATAGGAGGCTGAAAAAGTGGTAGAACTTGCCCAGTCCATCAAGGGTACTGAATTTCCCACCATTGAAGGGATCAAGAGGACGCCTCATAAAGGCAGCTAAAATCCACAAAGACCCACTTCATAGGTAGACACAAAATGCTGGAGTAACTCAACAAGTCAGGCAGCTTCTCTGGAGAAAAGGAATAATTACGCTTCCAGTCTGGACCCTTCTTCAGACTCTGAGTCTGAGTCTTCCTGAGTCTGAAGAAGGATCTTGACCCAAAACGTTTCCTATATCTTTTCTCCAGAGATGCTGCCTGACCAGCATTTGTGTCCATCTTCGGTGTAAACCAGCTTCTGCAGTTCCTTCTTACACAAAGACCCACTCCACCCCGGCCACACCATCCCGCTGCTACCATCGGGAAGAAGGTACAGAAGCCTGAAAACAGTGATCTCCAAGTTCTACATATACTATGGTCTTTGTTTTGATTAGTTTAGTTTAGTTTCTGGACTCTGTGCGGAAACAGGCCCTTCGGCCCACTGAGTCCACACCGACCAGTGATCCGAGCACATTAACACTGTCCTACACACACTAGGAACTATTTTACATTTACACTGAGCCAATTAACCTACAAACCTGTACGTCTTTGGAGTGTGGGAGGAAACCCACGCAAGTCATGGGGAGAATGTACAAACTCTATACAGACAGCACCCGGAGACATGATCGAACCCGGGTCTCTGGTGCTGTAAGGCAGTAGCTCTACTCCACCGACCGACATTGGTTGTGCATAATTATGGTCTTGTTACCTAATATTACTGATTATTAATTTATTTTACTATTGATTGCGAGATATTTATCTTTGTATAAATGTGAGTAAGGCAAGGCAGCGCCTTTACCACCTCAGGCAATTAAGGAAATTCAGAGTGTCTCTGAGGATCCTCCAGTGCTTCTACTCAGCGGCTGTGGAAAGCATCTTGTCTGGAAACATCACAATCTGGTTTGGGAACTGCTCTGCCCAGGACAAGAAGGCTCTGCAGAGAGTAGTGCGTTCGGCCGAATGCACTATGGGAACCACACTCGCCCCCTGCAGAGCCTATACATCAGAAGGTGCAGATCCAGAGCCAGCAACATTATGGGGGACCCCTTCCACCCCAGCAACAGACTGTTCCAGCTGTTACGGTCAGGCAAACGCCTCCGTTGCCGCGCTGTGAAAACAGAGAGGATGAGAAGGAGTTTCTTCCCAGAGGCCATTCGGCCCGTAAACTCCTATCTCACCAGGGACTAACTTACTGTACCAATTTACTGAGGGTACACAAAATGCTGGAGAAACTCAGCGGGTGCATCAGCATCTATGGTGCGAAGGAGATAGGCAACGTTTTGGGCCGAAATCCTTCTTCAGATTTACCAATTTACTGTTGTGTGGTGTCTTTTTTAAATTGCTGTTTTTTTCTTTTTTTTCCCACAAATATGTAATTACTGATTCTGTTCCATTCTGTTTTGTAGTTCTTTTGCACAATCCGCAAGCATTGCCACTTTGCATTTCACTGCACATCTCGTATGCGTATACGACGAATAAACTTGACTTGACTTGGAATTGTGTTAATGGGCCTGTAGAGGTGAAGCAAGTAAGAATGTTGTGGTTTCTTTGCTGCTACATATGACAATTAAATACTCTTGAAATACTCACAGCCGGAAAGTGAGTAACAGCAGGAATTGTTTTCTCGAGCTAAAGGGTATTGATAGTAAAAGTGCGATGTTCATAATAGATGAACAAATACGTTCATAACAAACTGCTTTGTCTGCAATTTTCATGCATCGATGCTGCTAGTTTCAAATGAAAAAAAGATGGTGGGAGGATCAGACAATTTCAACCTACAGGTTTTTTTTGTTGATCCTGTTAAAACATTCATTCTCCTCAGCAAAACCCACGGATTTAACTTCTGAATCTTTATTTCTCCCAAGTACTTAACAAGGACTGTTTGTTACCCACAGATGTGAATGTGAGAATTTGTAAATCAATTACTGAGGTGGGCATGGCACGGTTTCAGTCAATAAAGAAGATTCTATGTCCGCACTGCTAACTTCATTAATGTCCTCAATAAATTGTTGAGGACAGCTTACGCCAGATGTCCGTCAGGGAATGTTGCAGACTGGCCCACTTCCGACTGCAGGAGCACGTGCTGAGGGACGCACTGAAGCTTGGTGCTGCCGACTCCAAGGCTCTAGGGTCCTTCTGCTGCTGGACAATGGGGGGTAGGGTATGGTAGAGCCACCCCTCAAACGAGGGAAAGGATATCACCCCAAGAGGCCACAAAAGTGACAAAGCTGCTGGGTATAATTATATTTCTGTGAACGAGGCCAAATACGACACTCATGAATTTCTAGTTTAGATTAGAGATATAGCACGGAAACAGGCCCTTCGGTCCACCAAGTCCGGACCAGCCAGCAATCCCCATACACTAGCGCTATCCAACACATTAGGGACAATTTATCATCTTTTACTGAAGCCAATTAACCTAGAAACCTGTATGTCTTTAGTATATGGGAGGAAGACAGAGGACTCGAAGAAAATCCACATGGTCACAGGGAGTACGTACAAACTCCATTGACAACAGCGTTAGTCATGATTGAACCTGGGTCTCTGGCGCTGTAAGGCAGCAGCTCTACCTCTGCATCACCTTGCCGTTATACACCAATGTACAGTATGTATAGCCTCTAAAATGTCGGAAAGTAACATTCTGGGAGAGAGTCATCAACGTAACAATTTACAGCATATATTTCTGTGTCTTTTAGATAAATAGAGCAATGCAGGAAGCAGGCCCTTCGGCCCATTTAGTCCACGCTGACCTTCAGCCACCCATTTACTTTAATCCTACTTTAATCCAATCCAAGTTTATTCTCTCCTTATTGTTATGAATTATTTCCAGATTTTACCAGTCACTGGGGCCGCGAACTGTCCCGTATTAGCCTGGACCTAAATTGGTCTATCCCATACAGGACCGCCCTTGCCCCGTATTTGACTGCTACTACTTGGGTCGAGGCAACTGGCGGGTCGGAGCACCGCGTCCCGTGGCCCGGTTGGTCGGCAGCCCGGCCAGCTGTCCGACCTTCGGACCTTCGCTTACTGCCGACACCATCACCCCTCCTTCTCATAGACGATCATCGGTTCATGAGTTGGATGGGATGTTGGGCTTTGCGCACGATGGTGTGCGCAAAGTCCGGCGCCCGGGCCAAAACTGCTCAGCTGGTCTGGCTGGGCTTTGTGTGCAGTCCAGCACCCGGGCCAACTCATCATTCAACCAGCCATGGACATCAGCCAACGAATTGCCGTTTGGAATTTGTCCTTTATTTTGACCTTTTGTTCCTTATTTTGAATTGAAAAGGTCGGCAACCCTACCAGTCATCTACACACCAGGGACAATTTACAGCAGTCAGTCACCAACCTACACATCTTTGGGATGTGGGAGGAGACCAAAATACCCAGAGGAAACCCAATGGATGTTTATGTTAACTTTTATATGTGCCTTGTTGCTTTTCACTTAGTATGACTCAAGTAACTCAAATTTCACAGTACCTTAATTTGTACATGTGACAATAAACTGACCTTGAAACCTTGGTCACATGGAGAACATGCAAATCCATTTAGACAGCACCTGAGGTCGAGATCGAACCCAAGTCTCTGGCGCTGTGAGGCAGTGGCTCTACAAGCTGCACCACTGTGCCGCAACTAATACCACTTTTCAATACAGACTTTAAAAACAGAAACTGGTGGAAATGCTCTGCAAATCAAGCAGCATCTATAAATGAAAAAATCAAATGTTTTTCTCTGCACAGACGCTGCAAGATCATTTCGAGCAGTTTGTACTTATAACTTCTCAGTTTGGTTTATTGAAACGTGAACTGAGGTACAGTGAAAAGCTTTTGGTGTTTGCTAACCAGTCAGTGGAATGACAATGCATGATTACAATCGAGCCATTTACAGTGTGGAGGTACATGATATGGGAATAACGTTTAGTGCAAGGTAAATTCAGTAAAGTCCGATTCAAAGATAGTCCAAGGATCACCAATGAAGTAGATAGTAGTTCAGGACTGCTCACTAGTTGTAGTTGCCTGATAACAGCTGGGAAGAAACTGTCCCTGAATCTGAGAGGTGTGCGTTTTCACACTTCCATAAGCTTCTGATTTCAAGCAGCCACAATATATTGCTATTGAACTATAGGAAGCTGTTGGGCTAATGTAGCTCATGTGAAGTAAGTTTGAAAATAACTATCCTCCACTCACTGTTGATGTTCCTGACCAAGTTTGCAAGAAGTCATAGGATTAAGGTGAGAGGTGAAAGAGTTAATGGCAACCTGAGGGGCAACTTTATCACACAGAGGGCGGCGGGTATATGGAACTAGCTGCCAAAGGAGGTAGTGGAGGCAGGTAGTACAACAGCATTTTCAAGACATTTGGATAGGTGCGTGGTTAGGAAAAGTTGAGGAGAATATGGGATCAACAATTTGGACGAGCATAGATGGGGCATCTTGGTCGGCATAGATGTTGGGATAAAGGCTCTGTTTCTGTGTCATATTGTGGTTGTTGTAGTGGTGCATTTGTAGTGTCCATCGTAAGTTCTGATTTCTCTGCTGTTTAAATATATATATTTCCTGACTAAATTGCCATTTGAAAATCTGGTTGAGTGAAGTAGGCATATATTGGGGTCTTGCTCAGGAGTTCAAAGAGATTGGGTTAAAGAGATCAGAACATGGGACAAAAGAACAGTCAGAACTGTTATGGAGGAGATGGTTTTATAAAGGAGGGAAAGACAAGTATAGGAATATATCTGACTGGGCTCCCAACCTAAGAAGGGTTTTTGAAGATTGTTTGTCCAGGGAATGTGCAATAGCATTAATCTTTGCAGTGAAATACACAAAGCTCTGCAGCCCAAAGAAGCACGGCATGAAGAAGGATATCATGTGGTATTCACCTGAAAGAGTTATCGAGTCATAGTCAAAGAGTCATAAAGTGTGGAAAGAGGGCCTTCATCCCAACTTGCCCACATCAACTAACATGCCCCATCTACGCTCGTCCCACCCAACCGTGTTTGGTCCATATCCCTCTAAACTTGTCCTGTCTAATTGTTCCTTAAGTGCTGTAATCATCCCTGCCTCAACTACCTCCTCTGGCAGCTCATTCCATACACCCACCACCCTTTGTGTGAAAAAGTTACCCCTCAGATTCCAATTAAATCTTTCCAACCTCACCTTAAACCTATGTCCTCTGGTTCTCGATTCCCCTACTCTGGGCAAGGGACTCTGCATCTATACATTTCTTCACCACTCATGACTTTGATATCATATCGGATGCTCTATTCACCTCGGGATCCAAGCAAATGAATGGAGACATGACCTTCAAACAGTTACGTGTCACCAAGGAGGTGGCTTATCCACCCATTTCCTGTCAGGTCTTTGTGCCTCGGTTGAGCAGTGCCACACAAGACTTAACAACATTTATTCTAATGGACTGTTTCATCTTACTGTCCTGCCCTAAATGAATTGAGCATTCAAATCAAGAATCATTATCTCCAATGCATTCATTATTACCTGTGCCTCTATTATCTTAACATTTCATTTCCAAGCACAAGAAATAATTTATTAAATCACCCAGAAAGAAGTCAAGGGAATTAGCAGTATGCAACATGAATATATGTGAGGCCTGCTGCAGACTGCATGAAGACTTGTTAAAAAAGACAAAACCATTACTGTAAGTACCTGTGGTGCTTTGTTTCTCAATTTCTTCCATCACTCCCTCGGTTGAAGACTGTTCTGATCTCTATTTCATCTTTTATCCGCCATTTCTCCTCCGCACTTCAATCTCCACATTTGACAGCAAACGTGCCCAGTGAGTAGATTCATGAGATTCCATCTCATATTAACCTAAAGCAAAGAAACTGCACATCATCCCGAGATTTGCACAACTGTCAGCTGGAAGGAGAACTAGTCTAGTTTTAATGAGAGTGGGGAAAAAAAAGTTTCACTGTCACATCAAATCATTCTCACGTCATTCATTGCTATTAATGTAATCCTGTAAAGTATGAGGAGATGATAGTATTGCTGACACATCCCACTCACAAATCTAATTTACTACTGATTGAACCACAGTACTGTGCAAGTCATTAAACATTTATTGAATTGATCAACGTCACTTGAAAGCACCATTTATTTGTAATTTTAAAAGGAAGAGTAAAACTGGCTGAGGAATTGAGGTGTAGTGTGAGTTTAAACACTTTCCTATCTGGGGACGGAGTTCTGGAACGGCCCGATTGTACAGCTGGTAGAGCTGCTGCTTCACTGTTGCTGTGACCCAGGTTCAGACCCCAATGCACATTCTCCCTGTGGATGCACGAGCTTCCTCCGGGTTCTCTGGTTTCCTCGCATGTCCCAAAACTATGGAGATGGGTTAACAGGCCACTGTAAGTTGTCCGCAGCTCGTAGATGAGCGGTAGAATTGGAAGGAAAAGCGCAGTAAATTGGAAAGTAGGGAGAATAAAATTAATTAGGCTAAGATTGGTGTTAAAATATGTGTTTGACAGTTGGTGAGGCTCAGTGGGCCAAAGGGTCTGTTTATTTAGATAAGAAGGAACTGCAGATGCTGGTTCATACTGCAGATAGACACAAAATGCTGGAGTAACTCAGCGGGTCAGGCATTATCTGCAGAGAAAGGGAATAGGTGACATTTCGGGTAAAGCCCTTCTGAATAAGGGTTTCGACCCAAAACATCACCTATTCCTTTTTTCTGGATATGCTGCCCGACCCGCTGAGTTACTCCAGCATTTTGGGTCGGTTTATTTGCTGCACCTCTCTGAATGGCAGCCATTTAATGCGACTCTCTACGGCAGGCGGCCATTGCTGTGACTCTCTATAACTGCAGCCATCTTGATTCTTACGGGACATTCCCTGTTCTTGCTCTATAGTTTTGTTGATCAAGGCACAGAGAATTTTTCAAAAGTGACAAAGCAGATTTGAAATCTCCGACATTAATTGGGCATTAAAAAAAATATTTTGCCTAAAGTCTCCGCCTAGGTTCTCTAGTTATTGACCTCTGGGTTAGTAAAAATAGGTCCTTCAAGTTCACCATGTCTACATCCTTCATTATTGTTGGACCTCCATTAAATTTCCTCTCACCCTCCATTTGAAGAATGGGAATCCTAGTCTTGCCAACCTATAATCAGTCCAGCAAACTACAGGATCTTAAAAGCTCCTGTACCGTACAGTTTAAATTGAATGGTATTTTTTTCTGCATCTACTACCACCTCTGGCAGCTCATTCCGGATATTCACCAATCTATCTGTGCAAAACTTATCTCAGATCTCCTCTAAATTTCTCCCTGTTCACATTCAGCTTGAGCCTCCATTTCGAGGCTCCCCTGCCCTAGGATAAAGATTCTGATCATTACTTTATTGATCCCTCTCATAATGGAATAAAACATCCATAAGGCCAACCCTAAGCTTTCTTAATTGCATTACAAATAAACGCAGCTCCTCCTTATAAGTGGGCAACCTTTCAATGGTTCAGTGATACTTTATTGTCACATGTACCGAGGTACAGTAAATTTCTGAGGAGTGGTCTTGACCCAAAACACTCCCTATTGCTTTTTTCCATAGATGCTGCCTGACCTATCTACAGTGTGTTTATCTACAGTAAAACTAATTTTTGTATTCAGTTCAGTACAAGTATCACTATACACAAGCACCAAGAACAAGAGTAGAGCAGTAGTACAGTGGTAGAGGCAGTATACAGAGTACCCAGATATGGTGCCACCCAGACAATATTGGTGTGAATCTCTTCTGCACCCTTTCTATTACTACCACATTCTTCCTGTATCAACGCAACCAGAACTGTAGATAATATTCCAAATGCGGTCTAACCAATGACTGCAACATGTCATTACAGATCTTATATCCAATGCCTCCATTGTTGAAGGCAAACATACCAAAATGCATTTTTCTCTACCCAATCCACCCATGTCACCACATTCATGGAGCTGTGGACTTTCACCCTGTGGTATCTCTCTATATCAACCCTCCTCTGGGCCCTGACATTTATTCCATATGTCCGATCAGAATTTAACCTCCCACAGTTAATAACTGCACACTTGGCTGTATTAAATTCCATTAGCGACTGCTCCGCCGATCTTTCTGACTGATCTTTGTCCCACTGAATCCTTAGACAACCTTTTTCTACAACTCCATCAATTTTTATTTTGTCTCACCAATCATACTCCATACATTCTCATGCAAGTCATCTGCATCTATCAATAATAATAATAATAATAATAATAATAAATGTCCCCGTAGTGTATGTAATGGTAACTGCGCCTTTATGAACTGAATACAATTGGAGTGATTTGAGTCATGCAATATATTCATATCTTATCAGTCTCGTGAATATGTATGTGAATATGCTCTGTGTACTTTTATAAAATAAAGAAGACCCACATAGGCAAGTGTTTGAGTGAAACCTGTGTTTCTTTTTGTCCACCTGCCACAACTGTAATATGTTACAGTTGCAGCATTGATTACTGTGGTACACCACTTGTTATAGATTACTAGTCAGAAAAACACCCATCCACCCAGGTATCACCTAGACAATATTTGGATCCAGTTTGTCAACATGCTTTGCATCCCTTGCATCTTAATCTTCTGGATCAACAACCAGACCGTTTCCCTCAACCATTCAAAATCTCGGCTGGAAGTAATTAAATGCTGTGGGTTATTGGGTTTTGACTAATTCAAGGGGATGAGCTATAAGGAGAGGTGGAGCAGGCCAGGGCCCAACTCCTTGTAGGGCAGGAGGCTGAGAGACAATATTATGGTGTGGAAAATCAAGAGAGAACAGACAGATTGAATGTCCAGTGTCATTTTCCATGGGGAATGGAATCATAAACTAGAGGGTATTGGTTTAAAGTGAGAGGGGAAAGATTTAATAGAAACCTGAATGGCAACTTTTTCACACATAGGCTGGTGTGTAAATGGAACGTGCTTCCAGAGGAAGTAGTCGAGTCAGGCAAAATAACTATATTTAAAAGACATTTGGTCAGATAATGGATAGGAAAGATTTCGGGGGATATGGGCTAAGCACAGGTAAATGGGATAAGCTTGGATGGGGTATTTGGGGTAGCATGAATGCGTTGGGCCAAAGGAGCTGCGTCCGCACTGAATGCCTGTCGTTCTTAGGGAGTTTCACTGTTTTGACTTCCTAACCAATGTGATTAAGTATCTCCGTGGAATATATTTAGGATCAGTATCCCATGCCATTCGACATCCAAATAGAAAAAATAGGTTTGCAGGCAGTCATCCTAAAATGGCGGCGGTGCTGGCTCGAAGAGCCAAATGGCCTGCTCCTGCACCTATTGTCTATTGTCTATTGTCTAAAACAATTTGCCTGTAACCTCCTGCTTCCTTATTTCTTTTTAAAACAAGGCAGTGCGAACCTGCCCTTTCATTTGGCATGAAAACAAAGATTAGCGTTTCTGTCTTCTTGCCAAACTTCCCTCAGCATTTTGTTTTAAGATTTGCAAATACAATCAGCTAGACAGATATGCCTAATCTATAATGAATAGCTAATTAATCCTCCAATCAAACTGGATTAGTTGGCTTTCAATTCTGTCAAAAACAATATTCAGAGCTACTTAACCCCATTTCAATCATGAAGATTTCGACTACAATTTACCTTGTGATGTATTTTGCACAAATCACAATTGCTACGTATGTTTTATTTTGTGAAGCAAAGGGTGGCTACATTGTCTGATTTGACATTTGAGTAATTTCGGCAGATAGTTGATTGTCATATTGCTGGTTACCAAATTGCACAGAGCACAAGATATTGAGAACTGTAACTTTTCCTCTTTTAAAATTGCAAACCATTGGCCAGATTAAATACTTACATTGTCAACCTTGGTTTACTGAAAAGCATGGTCATCCAAGTAACCAGATCTTAGCTTAGTAACACACTGCAGAAACAACGCCACCTAACACACTAGTGTTGTTGTTGAAAGGATGCTGAATGTACCATCACACAGTTGAGAAACAAAGAGCAAATCTTTCCTTCTTTCCTTGTTCAAAACATATGATATACAACCAGCTGGACAATTTATGTTGCTTCTGAATCAATTCAATTGACATCGATGGTGTCAGGTTATGAAAGGAGAGTGCAGTGCGTTTTTTTTTCTACAGGTTTCGCAAAAGTGATCATGTTTAAAATCCATAAGTCTTAGGAGCAGATTGGGGTCAAGGAAAGAGTGCTCACGTCGTGGCCCGGTTTCCACCAATCTTTCCACCACCACGCAGAAGAACCACAAGAAGCGCAAGACGCCATTGTATGCAGATACCGAGAAGTGTGTTCAGCTTTGGCTGAACAAGTTCTAATCTTGTGATGTGGACCCAATAAGAAGGAGGAGCAGATTTAGGACATTTCGCACATCGAGTCTACTCCGTCATTCAATCATGGCTGATCTATCTTTACATCTCAACCCCATTCTCCTGCCTTCTCCCTATAACCTTCTCCCTATAACCTTTGACACCCTTACTTATCACGAATCGGTCAATCTCTGCCTTAAAAATACTATTTGTCGGCCTCCACAGCTGTCTGTGGCAATGAATTCTACAGATTCACCACCCTCTAACCAAAGAAATTCCCTCTCATCTCCTTTCTATGACCTTTTATTCTAAAGCTGTGCCCTCTGGTCCTAAATTGCATTTAGTGGGTCATTACTGAGCACAAGAGATCCCATTGGATTATTCAAAGAATGCTGATGTCCTCCTTACCATTCTGGCCAATAAAGGTTTAGAGAGACATGGACCAAACACAAGCAAACAGGATTATCTTAGACTGGGCATCTTGGTCGACATGGACGAGGTGGACCAAATGACCTGTTTCCATGCTGTGTGACTCTGACTCTATTCATCAGTGAAGTCATTATCACATTCACGTTGAGAGACTCAATCCATGCCGAATGGAGGAACATATCGAAGATCTTGATCAAGGGCGGCATGGTGGTGCAGCAGTAGAGTTGCTGTCACAAAGCACCAGGGACCAAGGTTTACTCCTGACTACGGGTGCTTGTTTGTACAGAGTTTTTACATTCTCCCCATGACCTGCGACGGTTTTCCCTGGGTGCTTCCACACTGCAAAGACATACAGGATTGTAGATTAATTGGCGTGGTATAATTATAAATTGTCCCTACTGTGTAGGATAGTGCAAGTGTACAGCTTCAGTGATGTATCTCTAAACTAAACTAACCTTCTCAGTCAACATTCTGCCATGTGTAGGATCTACTCATTTTACAGGCACATCATTTATGTGCCTGTCCCACTTATGCAACTTTTTCAGTGACTGCCGGCACCCGTCGTAGGTCGTTGCAGGTCGCCGAATATTTCAACATGTTGAAAATTCAGTGGTGACCAGAAAGACGCTACGACTCTGTGGGCGACTATTCACAACCTGCACCAATGTAAAGCACTTTGGTCAACGAGAGTTGTTTTTAAATGTGCTATAGAAATAAAATTGACTTGACTTGATATATAGGCGACACCCTGGCGACATGTTGCAGGGTGAAGCCTGTATGGTCATGAGTAGTCGCCCAAAGAGTCGTACCTTGTTCTGGTCGCCGCTGGATTTTCAACATGTTGAAAATCTTCGACGACCTGTTGCAACTATGACGGGCGACGACAAGTCCCTGAAAAAAATTGTGTAAGTGGGACAGGCCCATTAGGGTCCACCCCAGTCCAGTAAGTTGGTTAAAAAGATCACTCAATAATTCATAAGCGAGGTTCTGGAACTGATGAAGTATTAAACCATAGCAGAGGCTAAATACCTCTGGTGTACATCCATCCTCTCCTTTCTCTCGGGGAAAAAGGAGAGCATGTCAGAGGAATTCAGCGATACCATTATTGTATCAACATTCAAGCTAGGAGGCATGTCGAATTGCGATAGTTTGAACTGTGTACTCCTGCAATCTACCACTGGCAAAGTCATCACAGGTATTATCTTCAACCATTCCTACTACAGCACTTGGAGTGGAAGGGGATGGAGGAATGGCACGGAAGAGGAGTCGAGGCCAGCATAGATCAGCCATGATCATATTAAGTGGTGGGGCAGGCTGGAAGTGATTGCGGCCAACCTGCTCCATTTCCTTACAGATACGAGACTTAATATGGTGGAAACTGCAGCAAAAAAAAACAAATTGTAAGAGCAACTCAAGGAGCATCTGTAGAATGAAATGGGCAGTTGATCTTTTAACAAAATCTTGACCCAACATGTCCACTGTCCATTTCCCTCCACAAATGCTGCCTGACCTGTCCAATTCCTGTACAGCAGTTTGTTTTTTTGTTCCTATTTTTGTGTGTTTGTTTAATTGCAATAGTAATTATAATTGTAATTAATTTATTAGCTAAGTATGTAAACATACAATGAATTTGATTTGCCATACAGTCATATCAGGAAAGCAACAAGACATACAACTACACAAAAATTAACATAAACATCCAATGGAAGGCAATTTTCTTCCCTCCTTTATAGTTTGTTATGACCACACCACTCCCGCCCCCCCCCCCCCCCCACAAAATCCTATGACCATCAATCCTCAAAATTTGGTATGTCTTAGACATTCATTCTACATCAGCTTTTGAACGACAAGCAGGCTATGATTCCAATGTAGCTTGTAGACTGGGATCAAGCGGCCTTGCAGCTCTTCCTCAATCATCCTCATTGCAATGCAACACCTCACATCCAACAAACTTGCTGCAACCGCGTCGATCCACAATATCACCACGAAATTGATGGCAGAGCATCAGAGTTGCTGCCTCACAGCGCCAGATATCTGGGTTTGATCCTGACTACGAGTGCTGTCTGTACTGGGTTTGTACGTTCACCCCGTGACCTGGGGTGGGAGATTGCAACCTTCATGTGGTCCACCCTGTTTCGACGAATTCAATCAACCCGACGTGCGCAATCAAATAAGATCAAATAGAACAAGTTGTCCTGCAACTTTATGCTGTGCACGCCATACGCAAGAAGACCCCATGACCTGCGTGGGTTTTCACAGGGTGCTCCGGTTTCCTCCCACACTCCAAAGACTTTACAAGTTTGTAGGTTAATTGGCTTTGGTAAAATTGGATACTGTCCCCAGTGTGTGTAGGATAGTGTGAGTTTAAATGCAGTTCAAATGCAGTTATATTTTTGGATGAAGCACGTTTAATTTGGAGGAGTAATTTTTACAGAGGTTATAACTTTGCAGAGGATTTTCAAAACAGTAGTAGAATACTGCTAATACAAAAAAAGAACATGCCAATGAGTTGCAGATGAACGAGTCGTCTGTCAAGGACAGAGGCTGAAGAATAGATTCTGTGAGATTTCTCTGTAACTTCTGACCACCCTCAACTGTCTTCTAATATTCACTTGACTAAGTGGGACCCGTTGGGTCCCATGTTCACACAGGAGGGCTGGTCCCCCAATGCAATACTCCACCTCTCCACCAATTCCAATATTGTTCTGGATCGTTGGAATGGGTTATTGGTGTGGCAGCTCTGTCCCTCAAGCCTGATGTGCTGGCAGCTCACTCACAGCTGGTGGGTTGGCAGTTGACTCATGGCTATTCCTTGAAATTCCATTTCAAGCAGGGTGCAAGGCCACCAAATTCAAATCCATTTTCTTACCATTTCAAGCAGGGTGCAAGGCCACCAAATTCAAGTGCAGTTTCTTACCACTTCGAGCAGGGTGCAAGGCCAACAAATTCAAGTGCAGTTTCCCACTACTTCAAGCAGGGTGCAAGGCCACCAAATTCAAGTGCAGTTTCTAACCACTTCAAGCAGGGTGCAAGGCCACCAAATTCAAGTGCAGTTTCATACCACTTCAAGCAGGGTGCAAGGCCACCGAATTCAAGTGCAGTTTCATACCACTTCAAGCAGAGTGCAAGGCCACCAAATTCAAGTGCAGTTTCATAACACTTCTCTGGATCCAAGGCAACCAAATTCAAGTGCAATTTCATACCACTTCAAGCAGGGTGCAAGGCCACCAAATTCAAATGCAGCTTCATACCATTTCACGCAGGGTGCAACGCCACCACATTCAAATGCAGTTTCATACCATTTCATGCAGGGTGCAAGGCCACCACATACAAATGCAGTTTCATACCATTTCAAGCAGGGTGAAACCACCATAAAACCACCATAAAACCACACAAAACACCAAACATACAGTTCAGTAGATATTCAGTGTGTTCAGTTTATTTAAGCCAAAGCACCCAAGCCACCATTTGCAGTAGTGCCTTTTCACTTCAAGCCAAAGCACCCAAGCCACCATCTGCAGTAGTGCCTTTTCACTTCAAGCCAAAGCACCCAAGCCACCATTTGCAGTAGTGCCTTTTCACTTCAAGCCAAAGCACCCAAGCCACCATTTGCAGTAGTGCCTTTTCACTTCAAACCAACCATATTTTCATATTCTAACCACATTAAGGGCACACAGTTGAGTAGACATGTGTCCAGTGCTATTCAGACCTCAGAGACGTGACCCTCTGGTCCCTCCATCTTTCAGAGATTGAGTGAGGCACACCACTTCCTGGTTGTATAGTCCCTCCCCCTCCCTCCAGCAGGGGCAGCAAAGAGAATGGGGAAAGTGTTAAAAACATTAATATCTCTCTGATTTTTCATTGATGGGAAAAATCCTCTGGTCCAGGAAGGCAGAGGGGGGCTCTGTGCGAGCTGGCCAAAAATGGCGGCCGTAGGTGGCGGCGTTCTCTCGGAATTCACAGCACAGCGAGCCAAAAGCGGTCAAGATCAGAATTTTAGTAATATAGATATTGTTTTACTAAAAGTTGACATAATCTGTATGTGAAGTTTTACTTTAGTTTGGAGGTACAGCATGGAAACAGACCCTTCAGTCCACTGAACTCATGCCGACCATCGGTCACCCGTTCGCACTAGGTCTACGCTATCCCACTTTCTCATCCACTCCCTAGGTATTAGGGGCAATTTACAGAGGCAAATTAACCTGCAAACCCACAGGTTAATTTGAGAGTAGACACAAAATACTGGAGTAACTCAGCGGGACCGGTAGCAACTCTGGAGAGAGGGAATGGTGACGTTTTGGGTCGAGACACTTCTTCAGAATGATGTCAGGGGCATGGGCAGGACAGAGATATGGAGGGCTAGGGAGCCACGCCAGCCAGCTCCTCCTGAAAAACATTGAATTTACCGGGGAGAAAATGCCTACCTGCTGCCTGCTGCTTCGGTACCGGCTGCCGTGAGTGACGTCATCAGGCCCGCGACTTGCAATGTCTATGCAGCGCAGCCCACCCGCTGAAAAAACAAAATCTCGCCTTACAAGACTTAAACCGGTAGAACCAGAACAAGGCCCGATGGAAGCCTCGGGAGCGGGTAGGACGCTATCCCAAGAAGAAGTGTCGAAAAAAGCAAAGAAAAAAACGGAAGGTGAGGAACTCAGAAATTTTATTTCACAAGAAATTGCAGAGCTGAAGAATGAACTTGGAAAAGAGCTTGTTAAAACTAATGAAGAATTAAAGAAAATGAATTTTAAAGAAGAAGTAAAAAAGATCAAGGAGGAGATGAAGGAGTTAAAATTTGAAATTAACTCCAAGGTTGTGGAATCATCTGAAAAATTGAAGAAGGAAATTGCCGCAGTACTGGTTAACCAAGCTAAAGCTACAACAAATGAAATAGATTTTAAAATCAGTAAGCTGGCAACTGGAATAGAAGAAAAGATGGAGCCAGTGGAAGAGACGCTGAATCAACAGTCGACAGCCATAAAGAGCCTTGTGGAGATAGCCGAAACAAGTGCTCAAACTATGAAAACACTCATCACAGAAAATCAATGTTTAACTACACTGCTGGGCAAAATAACTGATAAATGTACTGAATTGGAAGGCCGCCAAAGAAGGCAAAACCTGAGGATTGTGGGTATTCGAGAAGGGAGAGAGACGAACCAAGGAGCCAGAGAATTTACTGCAAATTTATTATTATTTTTTTTTAAATTTAATTTCTTTTATTAGAAGTAATCAATTTACAATAGTGTAAACAGCTTTACAAACATCAACTTAATTCCATATTTTTTTAAATAACCCGTTAAAAGTTATTATCTTCTATTTTTTTGGAGATAAAGATAAGGATAGAGTAGAGTAGTTTTAAATCAATAAGGGAGTGATTAAATAATAATTTGATTATATAAAAGAGAAAAAGAAAAAAGAGAAAAGAAAAAAGGTTAACAAAAAGTAAAAAGATATTATATATATATATATATATGAAAATCAACAAAATATATTGTAACTAAAACTATTACAAATGATAATATCAATAAAGACATGCATATTAATCCTAGTATGAAAATAAGTTATTCTCATCAAATCCCGCATGACTTCCGGTGGCGCCATGTTCTAGGAGAGAACAGCGCCAGACCAGCTCTTAAAAAATCTGAAAAAAAAACGGGGTTAGAGGAGGCTGCTAACGCTACTTACCGTAGGAGATCGATTTTAAACGGCTCCGGGTGCGATTGTAAGCTGCGTGACGTCATCAGGCGCGCGACTTTAGCGACTCCGGTAAGAAATTTAAAATGAATCCCTCCTCCCCCACACAGCCGAAGAAAAGTTCCAGAAGGGAGGTAGGCCCCACCAAAGCTTCAGGCTCGGGACTGGCTGCCTCCCAAGAAGAGATTTCACTAAGAAAAGCTGAGATGGAAGATCTTAAAAAATCTCTGCTGGCTGATATGAGGAAAATGTTGAAGGAAACACAAACAGAAACACAAAAAGAAGTGAAGAAAGATTATAAAGAAATTAAGGATGAAATGAAAGCCTTAAAAACGGATATTCGAAAAATCAAAGAAGAATTAATGAGAGAAGTTAAAGAAATGGTAAAAATCATGATGAATGAATGGAAAACAGAACTGGAGGAGGATATACATACTCAACTGATTGAGGTAACTGATAAGATTGCTGGGATGGAGCGAATGATGGAAGAGATGATGGATGCGAAAATAGAGGCGAGGTTAAGCCCTATGTCAACTGTACTGGATCAACAAAATTATACGATTAAAGAATTAACTGATGCTGCTCTAACAACTGCGAGGGAGAATGAGAAGATAAACGAAGAGAACAAACGCCTCTCTGAATTAGTACGTAAAATAAATGAGAAATGTATTGATTTGGAGGGGCGGCAAAGACGTAAGAATTTGCGCATAGTAGGTCTGTCTGAGGGACGCGAAGGAAACCATAACCCACGTAAATTCTTTGCTAAACTCCTGAAGGACATTTTGGATCTGGATGAAGAACCCCTGTTGGGCCGAGCCCACAGGGCTTTAAGACCGGCTTCTAGGAGTGGTGCACCACCAAGACAAGTAATTGTAAAGGTGGTTTATGACGGCGTCTTTGAAGATATGATGAAGATAATAATAAGAAAAAGAAATCTGAAATACGAAGGAGATAACATCAGTATCTTCAGAGACTACCCGGCCGAAGTGGCTAAAAGAAGAGCTCTATTTACAGAAACAAGATGCATCTTGAGAGATATAAAAGGAATAAAGGAGATCAGATATGGTCTGGTGTACCCGGCAATACTTAGAGTTACCTACGAGAAGAAGGATCTTCGTTTCACCAAGCATACAGCGGCACTGGAATTCGCTCGGAAAATACAGAAGAAGGCAGAAGAAGGAGAAGAAGGAGAGGCAGAGGAAGAAGGAGCAGACCCGACAGGAGTAATTGATGAATGAACTTTATGGACCTGCGGTTATGAACCACTCACTGAGAAAAAGGCGAAATAATGGACATAGAATTGTAGTATTATATTGTTTACTAATTAATTAATAAATACTAATTTGTAATTATTAATTGCTATTTACTAATTAGTTTGATTCCCCTTACTCCACTTATATAGTATTACTAATTATGATACTAATTATAGTTGAAATTAACAACTAAAAATTATTAATATGAATAATAGAAAAAGTTATTAAGAAAATAAAGTTAGCACCCCCACCCCAATATATACAGTATTCCAAATAAGAGCTGGAATATTTAACATCTTTTTTTTTTAGAAAACGGAAGTCGCTAGATTAGTAGCCATGTTAGTGTGGCTTTCACCTGTGCACACTACACATTATAAAAGTGTAGTCTCTTTTTTTTCTGATCACCTTTTTATTACCCTTTACTTTTTTTATATTTACACTCGTTATTATTTTTTGTATAACACATACTTGATTTTATATTATATATTATATAATCATGACTTCTATCTATTTTATATAATCAGATTAAATGGATATGGTTTAATGGAATTGGAAATTCGCATCGGATTGAAGTTGGGGTGTAATGTCGGGCTGGAGGAGCCAAGAAGGCTACTCCAAAAAAAGCCACCCTAACAATAAAATGCAAGATATGAATGTAAGGAATGGGGGTGATGGAATCACCTTCTGAAGTTGGAATGTTAAAGGAATCAATGAACCAATTAAAAGGGGAAAGGTATTAGCTCAGCTGAATAGATTGAAATCTGGAGTTACGTTTCTTCAAGAAACACATCTTAAAAAAGATGCTCAATATAGATTAACAGCTAAATGGATTTCAAAAGTATATCATTCTTCGTTTATACACAAATCTAGAGGGGTTGCAATAATTATTCGTAAAGGTATACCTTTTAAACTTAATTCGATAATAGAGGATAAGGAGGGTAGATATTTAATAATTACAGGGGAACTACATTTAAAAAAAGTAATTCTTATGAATATATACGCACCTAATTTTGATAATCCACTATTTTTTAAGAAAATATTTAATAGTATTCCTATATCCACCCAATATAATTTAATAATTGGAGGTGATTTAAACTGTACTTTAGATAATTATTTGTATAGATCTTCTACAAAAAGTAAGGCTCTTTCTAAATCAAGTAAGCTTATAAATTCTTTTATTAAGACATCGAATGTTAAAGATATTTGGAGATTGGATAATCCAACCGGACGGGAATATTCATTTTTCTCGCCGGTATTCGGAACCTATTCGAGGATAGATTATTTCTTAGTCGACTCAAAATTACTCCCCTTTACGTATGATGCAAAGTATCATAATATTATTATCTCAGATCATGCTCCATTAACATTTAAGATAAAATTAAAAGATATAGTTAATAAAACTAATATTTGGAGATCCAACACACAGATATTAAAGGATAAAGACTGCTGTAACTATGTGGAGAAACAGATTAAATTATTTTTTGAAACTAACGATAAACCTGAGACTTCCCCATTATTATTATGGGATACATTTAAAGCTTTTATGCGCGGTGCAATAATATCAGCACAAGCTCATTTTAACAAAGAAAATCGAAAAATGGAGCAAAAGTTAGAAAAAGAGATAAAACAATTAGATAGTGAAAATATAATACATCCCTCTAAAGAGTTGAGTAATAAAATTGCTATATTAAAATATAGATTAAATAAAATTTACTCTGATCAAGTGATAAAACTATATCAACAAACTAAACAAGTTCATTTTGAATTTGGTGATAAACCTCAAAAATTATTAGCACGACAACTCAGAAGATTAGACGATGAAAAAACTATACATAGTATTAGATCGGTACAGGGAAATACGTTGACTATACCAAAAGACATTAATGACATATTTTTACAATATTATCAAAATCTTTATTCATCTAAATTAACAGGGCAAACAGATGAAATGGAAACATTTCTAGAAAAATGTCATTTTAATAAGCTAGATTTTGAGAGTAGGCAATTATTAAATGCTGAAATATCGGTAATAGATATCGAAGAATCAATTGGATCGTTAAAAAATGGTAAAACAGCGGGCCCCGATGGCCTGAGTGCAGAATTTTATAAAAAATTTCATGATCTACTTTCATCAAGATTACAAACAGTGTATAGACACACCTATGAGTTAGGAAAGTTACCAGAGTCTTTAAATGAATCTACAATTACATTAATTCCTAAATTAGATAAGGATCTGGAAGATCCTGGTTCATATCGAGCGATTGCCCTTTTAAATACTGATCAAAAAATATTAACTAAAGTACTGTCTCGGAGGCTAAGTTTAGTGATTTCCAAAATAATACATTATGATCAAACAGGTTTTATTCCAAAACGTTATTCATCACATAATCTTAGACGCTTGTTTAACATTATATACTCGAGAAGAAGGAGAGATATTGAATTAGCAGTTATATCGTTGGATGCTGAAAAAGCATTCGACCAGGTGGAATGGTCATATTTATTTAATATAATGGAAAAATATCAACTGGGGGATGGATTTTATAAATGGGTAAGAATATTATATTCTAACCCTACAGCAAGAATTTTAACTAATCAAATACTATCACCTAAATTTAGACTTTTTAGGGGATGCAGACAGGGATGTCCGTTATCCCCTTTATTATTTGCTTTGGTGATAGAACCTCTGGCCGAAAGAATCAGATCAGAACCCGAAATATATGGGTATAATACTGACACAACAAATAATAAGATATCTTTATATGCAGATGATATTCTGATTTATATTACTAAGCCGGAATGTAGTATTCCCAAGTTATTCAATGTTATAAATGAATTTAGCGTATTTTCAGGATATAGGATTAATTGGAATAAAAGTGACATTATGCCTATAACTGGTATAAATGTAAATATACTACAAAAATACCCACTAAAAATAGTTACAGATAAATTTAAATATTTAGGAATCAATGTGTCTAAATCCTATAAATTATTAATTAAAGCTAATTATTATCAATTATTAGAGAAACTTAAAAAAAACATTTCATATTGGAAAACACTCCCTATATCTATGATCGGTAGGATTAATGCTATAAAGATGATTTTTTTTACCACAATTGTTATATTTATTTCAGGCAATTCCTTTTTTTCTCCCAAAATGTTTTTTTAAAAAAATTGATACTATAGTTAATAATTTTGTCTGGGATTACAAAAGTCATAGAATAAGTAAAAAACACTTATGTAAGTCTAAGATAAATGGAGGGCTGGCACTTCCAAATTTTCTATATTACTTTTGGGCAGTCCAGATTAAGAATATGAATTTTTGGTGGGTAAATATGGATGTTGAACCAAAGTGGTTAAAAATGGAAAAGGAAGACTGTTTACCTTTCAATATGGAGTCGATTATTTTCGCACCAAAGGAAGTACAAAAAAAGACATAGGGACAACCCTATAATTCATAATAATAGGCGTATTTGGAAACAGATAGTTAAGACCCTATATCTGGATAATCTTTCTTTTAGGTTACCAATTAGGAATAACCCACTGTTTAAACCCTCAATCTTAGATGCGGGGTTTAGACTGTGGGAGGATTCAGGAATTAAAAGGATAGGACACCTTTATAGAAATGGAAAATTTTTATTATTTGAAGAGTTACAAGATATTTTTGGATTACCTTCACAACACCATTTTAGGTATTTACAAATTAGAGATTTTATTAAATGTAACACACAAGACTATAAAAAAAAAGAACCAGGCTTATTAGATGAGCTGTTTAATTTACATCCAAATACGGATAAGCTTATAGCTTATATATACAATATTATTTTAGATAAAGAGAACCCAACAACTGAAACATATCGTCAAGCATGGGAAAATGAAATTGGATTACCTATAACAAAAGAAACTTGGGAAGAATGCTTACAAAGAATACATTGGTGTTCTTTGAATGCCAGACACACACTGATACAATTTAAAGTTATATATAGATTACACTACTCGAAAACCAAATTAAAAAGTATCTTTCCTAGTCTCTCCTCTATTTGTGATAAATGTAAGAATCTTGAAGCAAATTTAATACATAGTTTGGTAACGTGTCCACGGTTGAATTATTATTGGATTGAAATTTTTTAAGTTATTTCGGAAGTTCTTAAGGTTGAACTCGACCCAGACCCAAAATTAATAATATTCGGAATCCCGGAGCCAAATTTGGTACTCACAGTTAATCAAAGAAATTTTTTTGATTACTGTTTAATAATAGGGAAAAAAATGATACTTAAATTTTGGAAGGGAACATTATCCCCAACAATTAAAATGTGGAAAGCAGAGATGTTGGAGACGTTGAATTTGGAAAGAATTAGATTTGTCCTTTTGGACAGGTATAATTCTTTTGAATCGATATGGTCTCCATATATACAGTATTTAGAGAAGTAGCTATTCTTGGAATCACGGCTCGACGGACACCCTACGGATCCGATGCGAATAACTTACTTATATTTGATATTATTGTGCATTTATTAGAGATATTTCTGAATGAAATAGTATTTCGTATAATGACTTTAGTTTTTGTTTATATATATGTAATATTTTTGTTTTTCAAATTTTCCCTTTTTTTTTCTTTTTTTTTAACGGTTGAAGTATGTGGGAAGAATTTTTTATTCCTTTTTATTTACTCTTTTTTCTTTTCTCTTTTATATATCCTTTTCTTTATTTCCATAAAATAAAAGATATTAAGTATTGATATGTTATTTGTAGTAATATTGAATTAAGGTGTTAGTTTATAAAGTAAGCTTTACATTGTAAATGGTTTACTTCAAATAAAAAAAAAAATATTACAACAAATCCCGCAGGGTACCCGTCGAGCTGTGATGAGAAGAACAGCTACTTCTCTAAATACTGTATATATGGAGACCATATTTGTTCGAAGGAATTATATTTGTCCAATAGGACAAATCTGATTCTTTCTAAATGTAACGTCTCCAACATTTCTGCTGCCCACATTTTAATTGTGGGGGATAATGTTCCCTTCCAAAATTTCAATATGATTTTTTTCCCTATTATCAAACAGTAATCAAAAAAATTTCTTTGATTTACTGTAAGTACCGAATTTGAATCCAAAATTCCAAGTATTATTAACTTTGGGTCAGGGTCCAATCTAATTTTAAGAACTTCAGAAATAACCTTAAAAATTTCTGTCCAGTAGTAATTCAATTTGGGACATGTAGCAAAACTGTATTAAATTTGCTTCTAAATTCTTACATTTATCACAAATTGAAAAGATATTGGGAAAGATACTATTTAATTTAGTTTTTGAATAATGTAATCTATATAGTACTTTAAATTGTATCAATGTATGTCTGGCATTTAACGAACACCGATGTATTCGCTGTAAACTTTCTTCCCAATTTTCTTTTGTTATAGATAAACCAATTTCATTTTCCCATGCTTGACAATATGTTTCAGTTGTTGGATTCTCCTTATCCAAAATTATGTTATATATATAGGCTATTAATTTTTCTGTATTTGGGTGTAAATTAAACAATTCATCTAATAATCCTGGTTCTTTATTTTTATAATCTTGTGTATTGGATTTTATATAATCTCTAATTTGTAAGTACCTAAACAAGTGTTGCGGAGACAATCCGTAGATATCTTGTAACTCTTGGAATAAAATAAATTTTCCTTTTCTATAAAGGTGCTCTATCCTTTTAATTCCTAAATCATCCCAATGTCTAAACCCGCCATCCAATATAGAGGGTTTAAATAATGGGTTATTCGTGATTGGTAGTCTAAGTGAAAGATTATCTAGATGTAAAGTCTTAACTATTTGTTTCCAAATACGTCTATTATTATAAATTATAGGGTTGTCCCTATAAAAAATTTTTTGTACTTCTTTTGGGGCAAAGAGAATTGAGCCTACATTATAAGGTAAACAGTCTTCCTTTTCCATCTTTAACCACGTTGGTTCATAATCCATATTTACCCACCAGAAATTCATATTCTTAATCTGGACTGCCCAAAAATAATATAAAAAATTTGGAAGTGCTAATCCTCCGTTTATCTTAGATTTACATAAATGTTTTTTACTTATTCTATGATTTTTATAATCCCAAATAAAACTATTAATAATATTATCTTTTTTTTTTAAGTCTTTGGGAGAAAAAAAGGAATAGCCTGAAACAAATATAATAATTGTGGTAAAAACACCATCTTTATAGCATTTATTCTACCAATCATAGATATAGGAAGTGTTTTCCAATACAAAATATTTTTTTTAAGTTTATCTAATAATAGAGGGTAATTAGATTTAATTAGTGAATTATAAGATTTAGTTACATTAATTCCTAAATATTTAAATTTGTCTGTAACTATTTTTAATGGATATTGTTGTAATATATTTACATTAATTCCAGTTATAGGCATAATATCACTTTTGTTCCAATTAATCCTAAATCCTGAGAATGTGCCAAATTTAGTTATAACATTAAACAGCTTAGGTATACTAACTTCCGGTTTTGTAATATAAATCAAAACGTCATCTGCATATAAAGATATTTTGTTAGTTGTTGTGTCAGTATTATAGCCGTAGATTTCAGGTTCAGATCTAATTCTTTCCGCCAAAGGCTCTATCATCAAAGCAAATAGTAAAGGCGATAATGGACATCCCTGTCTACATCCCCTAGAGAGCTTAAATTTAGCTGATAATATCTGATTAGTTAAGATTCTTGCCGTTGGATTCGAATATAAAATTCTTATCCATTTACAGAATCTATCCCCCAATTGAAACTTTTCCATTATATTAAATAAATATAACCATTCCACCTGATCGAATGCCTTTTCTGCATCTAGCGATACAACCGCTAATTCCCTGTCCCGTACTCTTTTTGAATATATAATATTAAACAAGCGTCTGAGATTATGGGATGAATAGCATTTTGGAATAAAACCTGTTTGATCATAATGTATTAATTTAGAAATCACCAGACTTAATCTCCGAGATAAAACTTTAGTTAATATTTTTTGGTCTGTATTTAGAAGGGCGATCGCTCTATATGATCCTGGATCTTCCAAATCCTTATCTACCTTAGGAATGAGTGTTATTGTGGATTCATTTCAAGATTCTGGTAATTTGCCTTGTTCATATGCATATCTATATACTGTATATAATCTTGGGGAAATCAGATCTTGAAATTTTTAATGAAATTCTGCACTCAGGCCATCAGGGCCCGCTGCTTTTCCATTCTTTAACAAACTAATTGATTCTTCAATATCTTTTACTGTTATTTCAGCGTTTAACAAATGTCTACCTTCCTGATCTAGACTATTAATTTGACACTCTTGTAGGAATGTTTCCATACCATCTGTTTGTCCTGTTAATTTAGATGAATAAAGATTTTGATAATATTGTAGAAATCTGTCATTAATATCTTTTGGTATCGTCAATATATTTCCATGCGCAGATCTAATTCTATGTATCATTTTTTCATCTTCTAATTTTCTAAGTTGTCGTGCTAGTAGTTTTTGTGGTTTGTCTCCAAATTCAAAGTGCACTTGTTTGGTTTGTTGAAATAGTTTAATGACTTGGTTAGAATATATTTTATTTAGTCTATATTTTACTATTGCAATTTTATTACTTAGCTCTTTAGAAGGGTGTTTTATGTTTTCACTATCTAGTTGTTTTATCTCATTTTCTAACTTTTGTTCCATCTTTCTATTTTCTTTATTAAAATAAGCTTGTGCTGATATTATTGCACCACGCATAAATGCTTTAAATGTATCCCAAAGTAACAATGGTGAAATTTCAGGTTTGTCATTAGTTTCAAAAAATAGTTTAATCTGTTCCACTACATGTTTACAACAGTCCTTATCCTTTAATATCTGGGGATTAAATCTCCAAGTAGTAGTTTTATTAAGTATATCTTTTAGTTTTATCTTGAATGTTAGTGGCGCATGATCTGAAATAATAATATTGTGATATTTTGCATCATACGTAAAAGGTAGTAATTTTGAATCTATTAGAAAATAATCTATCCTAGAGTAAGTTCCATATACGGGCGAGAAAAACGAGTATTCTCGTCCGGATGGATTATCTAGTCTCCAAATATCCTTAACATTAGATGTATTAATAAAAGAATTTATGTTTACTTGAATTAGAGGTAGCTTTCCTTTTTGTAGAAGACCTGTCTAGGTAGCTATCTAAGGTGCAATTAAAATCACCCCCAATAACTAAATTATATTGCGTGGAAATAGGAATATTATTAAATATTTTCTTAAAAAATAATGGATTATCAAAATTAGGGGCATATATATTCACCAAAATTACTTTCTGTGAATATAATTCCCCTGTAATTATTACATATCTACCCTCTTTGTCCTCTATTATAGTACTTTGTTTAAAAGGTATACCTTTACGGATAATTATTGCAACTCCTCTAGATTTGTGTATAAATGAAGAGTGATATACCTTGGAAATCCATTTTGCCGTTAATCTATGTTGAGCATCTCTTTTAAGATGAGTCTCTTGAAGGAAGATCACGTCTGATTTCAATCTGTTCAACTGTGCTAGCACCTTTCCCCTTTTAATTGGTTCATTAATTCCCTTAACATTCCAACTACAGAAGGTAATTCCACCCCCCCCCCAGTCTTCACATTCATGTCTTGCATTTTACTGTTAGGGTGGTTTTTTTTGGAGTAGCCTTCTCGACCCCTCCAGCCCAGCGGTATACCCAAACGCCAACCTGATGAAAATTTCTATCCTCAGTAAACCATATACATGTCTTCTTAAAGTAATTATACAATATCGCTCTTAATTACATTCAAATAATATATAACATAAAATCAAATACTTAATATATAAGAAAAAATAAAAAGTGTAATTAAAAAAAGAGGAAAGTGTGTTAACAGGGTGCCCAGAAAAAAAAGAAACTGCACTGATATGTAGTGTAGTGTGCATTAGTGAAAGCCACACTAGCGTGGCTATTAATCTATTGACTTCCGTTTTTATTAAAAAGGATGTTAAATGTTCCAGCTCCTATCTATAATGCTGTGTATATTGGGGTGGGGTACTAACTTTAAATACTTAGTAATTATTTCTATTATTCATATTACTAATTACTAGTTATTAATTTCTATTATAATTAATATTATAATAAGTAATACTATATTAGGGGAACCATTGAAATTTTACTAATTAATACCAAACTATAACAACATGTCCATTATTCCCCCTCTTTCTCAATGAATAATTCATAACCGCAGGTCGGTGATAAAAGTTCATTCTTCTTCTCCTTCCTCGCTTGCTTCTTCTTCTGCTTCCTCTTCTGCCTTCTTCTGTATGTCTCGAGTGAATTCCAGTGCGTCGGTATGCTTAACAAAACGATATTCCTTGTTGTCATAGGTCACTCTCAATGTTGCTGGGTACATCAAACCATATCTGAGATCCTTTATATCCTTTATATTCCGAAGAATACCTCTTGTTTCTGTGAATAAAGATCTTCTCTTAGCCACTTCAGCCGGGTAATCTCTGAAGATACTGATGTTATCTCCTTCGTATTTCAAATTCTTCTTTCTTATTATTATCTTCATCATTTCTTCAAAGACGTGATCGTGGGCCACCTTTACAATCATTTGTCTTGGCGGTGCACCTCTGCCAGGGGCCCGTCTTAAAGCCCTGTGAGCACGGCCCAACAGGGGTTCTTGATCCAGATCCAGAATGTCCTTTAGGAATTTTGCAGCAAATTTTCGCGGGTCTTGATTTCCTTCCCGCCCCTCGGTCAATCCTACGATACGCAAATTCTTACGTCTTTGTCGTCCCTCCAGATCAATACATTTCTCGTTTATTTTACGTAGTAGCTCTGAGAGACGTTTATTCTCGACGCGTAGTTTCTCACTTTCCTTAGCACTTGATACAGCAAAGTCAGTCAATTCTTTAATTGCATCATTGTGTTGGTCAAGTGAGATTGAAATAGGATCTATCTTCGCATCCAGCATTTGTTCAATCCCAGCAATCTTGTCGTTTACCTCAGCCATCCGGTTTTGAAACTCAGCATCCGCCTTTATTTTCCATTCATTCATCATAATCTTTACCCTTTCTGTAGCTTCTTTTTTTAGTTCTTCTTTAATTCTCTCGTGAGACGCCTGGATATCCGTTCTTAACAGATTTATTTCATCTTTATATTCCTTCTTCATATCTTTCATTTCTTTCATCAGTTTCTTCATTTCACCAAGCAAAGAATTTTTAAGTCCTTCCATTTCACTTTTTCTCTGTGAAATCTCTTCCTGGGAGGCAGCCAAACTCGAGCCCGAGGCTTTGAGGCCTGCCTCCCTTCTTTGTCCTTTTTTTGTCGCGGGGGGGGGGGGGGGGAGGAGGAATGCATTTTGAATTTCTTACCGAAGTCGCGCGCCTGATGACGTCACGCAGCTTGCAATCGCACCCGGAGCCGTTTAAAATCGCTCTCCTGCGGTAAGTACCGTTAGTAGCCCCCTTTAACCCCCGATTTTTTTCAGATTTTCGCGGAGCTGATCTGGCGCGGTTCTCTCTTAGAACATGGCGCCACCGGAAACCGGCAAATTTATTGCAAAAAGTTTTGTCTCTGGATCATAAGCCTTTACTTGCTCGAGCTCATAGAGTGATGAGACGTCAGACACGACCCGACGCCCCTCCAAGACAAATGATAATAAAAGTTCAATATGATCATGTTCTGGAGGAGATGATGGCAAAAATTGTAAGAAGCAGAAATCTTACATATGAAGGTGATAAGATTAGTATTTATCGAGACTACCCAGCAGAGGTCTCCAGGAAAAGAAATGCGTTTAAGGAGACTAAAAGAATCTTGAAGGAAGTAAAGAATTTGAAGTATGGTATAAGGTACCCAGCTACCTTAAGAGTTACCCACAACCAGAAAGAATATTTTTTCACCAACCCTGCGGACGCACTGGACTTTGCCCAGAAGACTAAAGAGAGTGAGGAAGATTGAATAATATCTTTAAAATTCAACAACACCAAGGAATAAACTAACTTTGCCAGATTGGATGGAATAAAGGACTTGTTTAAGGAGACTGGAGAAAGAAGCGGATTGGAAACTCTCCCATGGATACTAACATTTAGAATAGTAGCACTACTAATACAAATAACTAATAAATACTAACAATGCGCGGTATTACTATTAATCAGAAGTAATAATTATCATTAATGACTAATATTTAATTATAACTGAATTATCTAGAATTAGATAAATAATTATTATAATTGTGTAGAATATATAGTGAGATTTCATTCGTCCTTTTTCTCCCCCCCTTTTTTTTATTCTCCTTCCTTTCCCCTATAGGGGTTTTTTTTTTGATTCCCGGTTTTTTTTAATTACTATAGTTACTTAATATGTTTTAAATAAATGTATCTTCACATTCCTGACTAATGGAATCTGTATACTCCAGAATTTAATATCCCTGGTAAGAGACTGTTACGGTATAATAATCTTAAGAAATTAAGGTGCTGATAAGTTTTTTAACATCAACGATGGAAGTCTGTAGATATTTAGCCATGTTAGAATGGCTTTCACTAACTACACTAACTTTAGATGTAGTTTTTTCCACCAATATGCACATTACTAACCTCTTTATCTATTCTTTTTTTGGTAATATTATAATCTATCTTTATTATTTTAAACAGGACGGAGTTATAAATATATTCAAAGGAGATATATACGTGAGAGACACTCAAGGGTCTCGAAATTTGTCTATTTGGAGTTCGGGTGTAAGGTCGGGTCTGTCGAACTGAACCATTTGCTCTATTATAAATCCCCCTAAATAAAAGATGCAAGACTTAAACGTGAATATGGGGAATGAAGAATAACGTTCTGTAGTTGGAACGTTAAAGGCATTAACGAACCAATAAAGAGAGGTAAAGTATTGGCACATTTAAAAGCACTAAAAATAGACGGAGCCTTTATCCAAGAGACACATCTAAAAAAAGATGCAGAGCATAGATTGAAAGCTAAATGGATAGATAAAGTATACCATTCCTCTTTTACACATAAATCTAGAGGTGTAGCAATATTATTCCGTAAAGGCACTGTATTTAAACACACATCAACAATAAACGACAGTGAAGGCAGATATATTATTGTAATAGGAGAATTAAATGCACAAAAAATGATTTTTGTCAATATTTATGGACCAAACTTTGACAACCCATTGTTCTTCAAGAAAATATTTAATACTATCCCAGAATTAACACAACACAATTTAATAATTGGAGGAGATTTAAATTGTACCCTTGATCCTTATCTAGATAGATCATCAAAGCAATGGAAAATCAAATCACATTCAAGTGATTTTCTGAGTGCATATATAGATACTAGTAATATTAAAGACGTTTGGAGAATAGAAAACCCAACTGGACGAGAATACTCATTTTATTCATCTGTACATAAAACATATTCAAGAATAGACTACTTTCTGGTAGACTCCAAACTTATTTCACTCACTTATAATTCAAAATACCATAATATTACAACCTCAGATCATGCACATTTAAGATCAAAATAAATGGTAAAATGGAAAAACAGAGACAGTGGAGACTTAACCCACAAATTTTAAAAGACAAAGCAACTCAGAAATATATTGCAGAACAGATTAAAACCTTCTTTGAAATAAACGATAAACCGGAAATATCTTCTTCTCTATTATGGGAAACTTTTAAAGCATTTACTCGTGGAATTATGATTTATTCTCAAGCATTTTTTAACAAAGAGAATCGGAGGGAACGACAGACATTGGAAAAGGAGATTAAACAATTAGATACAGAGAACGCTGTTAACCCAACTATGATAAAACATAATAAAATCGCTGTATTGAAATACAAATTAAATAAAATATATTCAGATCAAGTGGTAAAACTCTATCAATATACCAAACAATTACAATTTGAATTTGGAGATAAACCCCAAAAATTATTGGCCCGCCAATTACGGAAACTGGAGGGAGAAAAAATAATTCATAGGATTAAATCACGTAATGGCGAGCTGCTAGTAAATCCTAGAGATATTAATGAGAGATTTTTGCAATATTATAAAAACTTATATTCAGTTAAAATGGTAGAAAACCAGATAGGAGTAGAAGCATTTTTGAAAAAATGTAATTTAAAGGGGTTGGATTTAGAAAATATAGAATCATTAGATGCTGAAATAACAGTAAAAGAAATCGAAGAATCTATTAATTCATTAAAAAATGGTAAAACTCCTGGACCGGATGGTAATGGTTCGGAATTTTACAAAACATTCAATGATTTGATTGCACCACGTTTAAAGAAACTTTATGAACACATTTATACCCAACAGAAATTACCAGAAACGTTAAATGAATCTATTATAACGCTTATACCAAAAATAGATAAAGATCTGGATGACCCAGGATCATATAGAACTATAGCTCTTTTAAACACTGATCAAAAATACTAACTAAGATATTAGCACAAAGACTAAGTTCAGTGATTAACAAATTAATTCATCCGGATCAAACAGGATTTATACCAAAACGATATTCTTCATATAATCTGAGACGATTATTCTATATTATATATTCGAAAAGAGGCAATAATAAAGACCTAGTAATTATTTCATTAGATGCGGAGAAGGCCTTTGACCAAGTGGAATGGCCTTACCTGTTTTCGGTTATGGAAACTTTTAGGTTGGGAGAGAAGTTTATATCATGGGTTAAATTATTATATGCGAATCCAACAGCTAGAATATCAACAAATCAAATGTTATCAACTACATTTAATTTATCCCGAGGCTGTAGACAAGGTTGTCCCTTATCCCCACTACTGTTCGCACTTGCAATTGAACCATTAGCTCAAAGCGTAAGATTACATCCTGAAATATATGGGTATGAAACTAGAGATACTGAAAATAAAATCTCCTTATATGCTGATGATGTTTTACTTTATATTACAAAACCGGAAATTAGTATTTTAAATTTATTAAATTTAATAACTGAATTTGGTTCGTTTTCAGGATATAGTATTAATTGGAATAAAAGTGAACTCATGCCAATAAAGGTAAATAATCTACATACATTACAACAATATACTTTTAAGATAGCAAAAGAAAAAATAAAATATCTTGGAATTCATGTAACAAAATGATATGATTCTTTATTTAAAGCTAATTTCCCACCATTACTGAATAAACTAAATAAGAATATTTTATATTGGAAAACATTACCTATCTCAATGTTAGGTAGAATTAATGCAATAAAAATGATCTTACTTCCACAAATACTATATCTTTTCCAATTGATACCAATATACCTTCCTAAAATTTTTTTTTTTTTAAGTTGACTCTATAGTTACCAATGTTATCTGGGAATATAAGAGTCATAGAATAAATAAAAAACACTTATGTAAATCAAAAATAAATGGAGGTCTCGCATTGCCAAATTTTATGTTTTATTACTGGGCAGTTAGTATTAAAAATATGAATTTTTGGCTGGATGAATTAGATAAACAACCAAATTGGTTAAAAATGGAAAAAGAAGATTGTACACCTTTTGACATTAGTACGATTTTATTCACTAATGCTAAACTAGCTAAGAAAACCTATAAAGAAAACCCTATAATAGAGAGTGGGATACGTATTTGGAAACAACTTAAGAAAACATTAAAATTGGAATGTATACCAGTAGCTCTCTCCATTGTAAACAATGTCACATTTAAACCTTCAATGATGGATAAAGGTTTTTCACAATGGAAAAATTATGGAATGAATAGGGTGGGTGATCTTTACAGGGAAAACTCCTTTCTTTCATTTCAAGAACTACAACAAATTTATGGATTACATTCAAAAGATTATTTTAGATATTTACAAATCAGAGACTTTGTAAAATCAAATACACAGGAAATTAGAAATAGAAAGGCAGAAATTTTAGATGAATGTCTCAATAAACATCCAAATACAGAAAAATTGATATCATATATTTATAATATTTTATTAGAAAATGATGTACCAACGACAGAAACATATAGGCAATCATGGGAAAACGAATTAGGTCAAACAATTAGACTAGAAATATGAAATGAAAGTTTACAAAATATACATCATTGTTCGTTAAATGCTAGACACATCTTGATACAATTTAAAGTACTACATAGATTACATTATTCCAAATCAAAATTACATAGAATTTTTTCAAATATACCAGCCATATGTGATAAATGTCAATATTTAGAAAATAATCTAACGCACTCATTCACAAACTGTATAAAAATTACGACTTTTTGGGCAGACATTTTTAAGATAATCTCGAATGTTGTTAATACAAATTTGCTACCTGACTCAAAACTAATAATATTAGGAATATTAGAAACAGATCAATTAATAACAATAAATCAAATAATTTTTATTGATTACAGTTTAATAATTGGGAAAAAACTTATATTGAAATTTTGGAAGGGTCCTACATCCCCCACAATTAAAATGTGGATCACTGAAATGTCGGAGACACTTAATTTTGAAAGATTAAGACTTGTCCTTCTGGGCAAGTTGGATCAATTCAGAGGAATATGGTCTCCATTTATTGAATATTTAAAGGGGCAAAGTGGTTCGGTGCGAGAACCTGACTGATGCCTGAACGAAGAAATAGACGAAGATTTACATATAATAACCCATGATATATCTCCAATGATGTACAAACTGCTTAATACTTCATTCATTTTTCTGAATTTTTATTTTTATTTTATTTTTCTCTTATATTTTCTATCTATATAAAAAATGAAAAATTCTTAGAAGTAAAAATTAGAAATAACTGTTAATATTAATATTAATAACATTAAGAATGTATATGACATGTATATTTTTATTTTGATATGTACTTACTTCTAATAAAAATATTTAACAAAAAAAAAGGCAGGACAGCGATAGAATGTAGTCGGAGACTGTAAGACTGGTGGGAGAACTGGAAAGGGGGAGGGGATGGAGAGAGACGCTATTTGAAGTTAGAGAAGTCAATGTTGATACCGCTGGGGTGTAAGCTATCCAAGCGAAATATGAGGCTGTCCCTCCAATTTGCATCGAGCCTCACTCTGACAATGGAGGAGGCCCAGGACAGAAAGGTCAGCTTGAGAATGGGAGGGGGAGTTAAAGAACTGAGCAACCGGGAGATCAGGTAGGCTAAGGCAGACTGAGCGGAGGAGCGAAACGATCGCCCAGCCTGCGCTTGGTCTTCCGATGTACAGGGGTTAACACCTGGAACAGCGGATACAGTAGAGTTTTTTGAGTAGTTAATTTGAGACATGGGAGGAAACTGGAACATAAAATGCAAACTAGATTTAGACATCACCCGAGGTCAGAATTGAACAAGGGTCTCTGCCACTGTGAGGCAGCAGTTCTACACCACAACAATGATCAAGCCAAATGGACGGCGTGACCTGATTAAATCAATGCAGGCCTTATTTTTCTTTTATTAACATCACCATCTTGATAAGGTTACTGCGGAACTTATGATTATTTTATTTTGTCATCAGTTCTTGGGCTGGGAGGGTCATAATCTTAAGGTCATCTAGGTCAGTATTGTTTCTCGTGATAAATGTCAAGATGATTAGTAAAGTGTACAGGTTAGAAACGTATCTTATTTAACAATACGCCTATTGAGCCTCGGTCAGTTTCTGCTGCTGTGCTAGAAAACTGAGGCCAGTAAGGAGTATTTTGGGCCAGTTTGGTGAATATCCATCACAGTAGCAGCAGAAGAAGTCCACAGAATCCCAAACTATCTGTCCACCTTCTTCCATCAAGAACAACCCACTCCAGAGTCTGCGGACCCCACTTCTGACTCTCAGCCCCTTCAGTATTGACGGAATTACAGGTGCTGTCTGTGTAGAGTTTGCATGTTCTCCCCATGACCGCGTGGGTTTTCTCCAGGTGCTCCGGTTTTCTCCCACACTCCAAATACGTACAGGTTTGTAGGTTAATTGGCTTCGGTAAAGATTGTAGTCCCTAGTGTGTAGGATAGTGCTAGTGTAGGGGGTGACCGCTGGTCAGAGCAGACTCGATGGGCTGAAGGGTCTGTTTTCACGCTGTATCTCTAAACTAAACATGGTGGGAAATAAATCACCCTGGACCTGAGGGGGTCACCTGCAAAGGATCATCTGCAAAGGGTCGAATGACCTCCCCCTGCACCTATTTTCTATGTTTCTATGAAAATAAATGTCTGCAGGCACTTGCTGTGGGAAAATTACTTTCCATATTCCCTTTACCGAGATACAGTGAAAAGCTTTTGTTTACTTGCTATCCATTCATCAAAAAGACTATACATGATTACAATCAAGCCACCCACAGTGTACAGATACAGGATAAAAGGTAGAATGTTTGGTGCAAGATAAAGGTTGATTAAAGATAGTTCAAGATAAGATAGTTTGAAATAAGACTTTTGCCTTCCATCACAGTGAGGAGGTCTTTGGGGGTTCACTATGATGGATGTTTTGTGTGGAATTGTGTTAATTGTGTGTTTTGTTTTTTTGTTGTTATGACTGCAGAAACATAAATTTTGTTTGAACTTATGTTCAAATGTCAATAAACGGTATTCTGATTCGGATTCTGAAAAGGTCTCCAATGAGGCAGATGGGAGGTCAGGACCACTCTCTAGCTGGTGAGAGAATAGTTCAGAAGAAACAAAATGCTGGAGTAACTGGGCAGGTCAGGAAGCATATCCGGAGAAAAGGAATAGATGACATTTCAGCTTGAGAGCCCTCTTCAGACGGGATAGTACAGTTGTCTGATAACAGCTGGGAAGAAACTGTCCCTAAATCAGGAGGTATGTGTTTTCAAACCTCTTTACCTCTTGTTTGATGGGAGAGGGGAGAGGAGGAGCGACCAGGGTGAGATGGGTCCTTGAAGGGCCTGGCCCACTGCGGTGACCTAATTCGCAAGTTTAGAAGAGTTTGCCCTCGACTCATAAGGGCCTGTCCCACTATGGCGACCTTATTGGCGAGTTTAGGAGAGTCTGCGCTCACCACAAGCTCGCAGCATGGTCGACACATGGTCGTAGCTGGTCACTGCTTCATGGTCGAGAGGAGTTGCTGCATACTGGTTGAAAAACTTTCTGCAAGCAAAAATTGGTCGGCATGGAGAAAATCGATACTTTTGAACTCGTAGAGCAGTGGTAGTTGGGTCGCCATGTCATTGTAGGCAGTTGAGGTAGCCGCAGGTAATCTCCTTTGCTGACTGGACATTTTAATTGGCTCATTGGGGAAAAAAAACGTAAGCACGAGTTTTCAGAACCAAGGAAAACCGACCGGTAATGTTAAATGCCCGCTAAACCTCACAGCTGTGTATCTCTGGCTTATTAAAAGCTGCCTGGCTTCTTAAAAGTGTCTCCACTCCTTCTCTCTCCCACCCCCCCCCCCCCCGCCTTTTAAAGGACTTACCATAAACTGTGCTGGCCGTCTTTAACCTTCCTGTTCATTGCAGGTATCAACTTGGCTTTGCACCTTGTGAATTTCAATGCTTTCCCGCTTTCCCTGGCCCCCGCCTTTGCGATTTGTGTGTGTGCGTGTGTGTGTTCTGCGCTGACGGTCGATACAGCTCACGGTTTTTCAGGCAAGTGCTCATGAATTTGAAGGTCGCAGACAGTTTGCCGAAAAGTCCCGTAAGTGGGACAGGTCCTATACTCGCAGCACGGTCGTGAAGAGGTCCTAGATCTTTGTAACTCTCCTTCATGCTTGAGAGTAGTCCCCACGTGCTCGAGGCCTCAGCTAGGTCGCGGCGTTTTTTTCAACATGCTGAAAAATGCCCTCGATACAAAAAAAGGTTGCCATGGAAAAAATTAATTTTTTTTTAATCGTAGGTTTAGTCGAGGTAGGACATAGTAGGTCGTAATGCTATCATAGGTAATCAAAGGCAATCAAAGCTAATCAGAAGGTAAAGCTCGTTAGTCGAAGGTAAAGCTCGTTGAGAAAAATAGGTAAGTAAACCGACCGGTTAAATGCCCGCAAAACATTATTAAAAGCTGTCTGGCTTATTAAAAGTCTCCACTCCTTCTCTCCCCCCCCTTCTCCCCCCTTTTCCTCCCCCCTCCTCCCCCTTCTCCTCCCCCCTCCTCCCCCTCCCCCTCCTCCGTGTTCTCTAAAGGACTTACCGTTACTGTGCCAGCCGTCTTTTACCTTCATGTTCATCGCGGGTGTGAATTTCAGACAGTGCACCCCCGCTTTCCTTTCCCCCGCTTTTGTGATGTGTTTGTGTGCGTGCGTGTGTGCACAAACGGTCGATCCAGCTCACGGTTTCATCGCTGACGGTTGATCCAGCTCGAGGGTTTTCAGGCGAGCTTGAAGGTTGAAGACAGTCGCTGAAAAGTCGCGTTAGTGGGACAGGCCCGCTACACCAAGAATAATAGCAGTCACCTCTTTCATTAACTGGCAGCAGGCATGAGTTCACCTCAATTCAGTTCCTGTTGTGGCTTCAAAATGTGCAAACTACCCACAGCTTGTCACAAGATCCCGGTTCTGTGCACATAAGCACTAAAGGGTTGTTCTTAGCACTTCAGTAACCCCAAACAATTTGAGAACAGTTTAATCTTTATCAGAATATTTTGCAGCTGGAATAACTTTTCACTTCATACCAGTGGAAATTGTGGAATCAACGTCAGTGAGACTGCAGGAATACTGAGCAGAAGTGGTTAGTGTAAGGAAGGAACTGCATGCAGACACAACATGCTGGAGTAACTCTCTGGAGAGAAGGAACGGGTGACGTTTCAGGTCAAGACCCTTCTTCAGTCTCGACCCAAAATGTCACACATTCTTTCTTTCCAGAGCTGCTGCCTGTCCCGCTGAGTGACTCCAGCATTTTGTGTCTACCCTTGATTTAAACCAGCATCTGCACTTCTTTCCTACACAAGGAACTCCATATAATAGTTTACACTGAAGATGGACACAAAATGCTGGAGTAACTCAATAGGTCAGGCAGCATCTTTGGAGAAAAGGAATAGGTGACGTTTTGGGTCGAGATCCTTCTACAGAATGAGAGTCTGGGGAGAGGGGAACTAGAGATATGAAAAGGTGTGAGTTGATTGTTTGCACAAAGGTTTAAAATCGTAATTGGGTTAAAATCATCGCATTGCCTTGTGTAGTCACCCTGGAACTGATAGAGGGTCAGAAGCAAGCAGAAGGGTTGTTCTCAACATTTCAGTCATTCCAACAAATTACAAATTTATCTGAACATTTATCAGCTGGAGTAACTTTTCACAATCACGAGCCTGGTGTCAAATGCCAATACTGCCATCTCTTGGTTGCACTTTGTTGTATTGCAGATAAAGAAGGAATCTTGTGCGACTGGGGAAATTACACTTGGTGCATGTGCAGAGTTGCCAGTTCCTGCTGGAACCCCTCCTGGAGAGTTGATCGTGCGAACATCAGACCACATTGTGTCTGACCACATGACGTCCATCAACGTGACAGCTCCAAATGTTGTCGCAGCCCTTTCAGCCAACTGTGGAGGGAGGTTACTGTGCCTGGCGCAAAGATCGTAGAGAGGAGCTCTAGGCCCACTGACCCTGCACCTTCACCCACCCTTTACTGGTCCCTGCTCTTGCGGCACCTCTTCCCTCACTGGGTTAGTATTGCTGATAAATATCCAGGTTGTTCATAAAATCTGGTTGCCAAGTCTGACCATCTTCCAACCATGCCCCCCCCACCCCCACTCTTATTGACTTTCAGTTCTCTTTTTCCCTCACCACCATTCCCCAATTTCCTCATTCAGTGCCCCATTTCTCCTCTCTCTTACACCATTTCCGAGTTTCCCTCTCCCAGACTCCCTTTCCAATTTCTCCTTGTTGAACACATACTTTTACTTTCCCATTCCCTATTCCCCCCATCTCCCGCCCAAACCCGACCCACCTCTCCCAAACCCGACCCCTCTCCCAAACCCCATCCCCCCCTATCTTTCTTTCCCAAACCGCCCCCCTCAATCCCCCACCCCCCCTTCTCGCTCAAACTCCTCCTCTCTCTTTCCAAATCCCTGTCCCCCCCTCTCTCACACCGCATCCCCACCACTTTCTATCTTTCTCAAATACCATCCCTATTTTCTTCCAAACCCGCCTCTTTCCCAAATGCCAACCCCTTTCTCTCTCCAAAACCCTAGCCCCCTCATTCTCTCAAACCCCACTTCTCTCTATCCTAAACCCTCCCACCCTCCCCCTCTCTCTCAATCCCTACCCCCCCTCTCCCTCCCAAACCCAACTTCCCCTCTCAATCCCAAGTGCCACCTCTCCCTCTCTCTCAAACCCTATCCCACTTCTCTCGCTCCCAAATCCCACCCCCCCCCGCCCTATCTCTCCCAAACCCCATGCACCCCACCCCCCTCAGAAAGCCATCTCTCCCTGTCTTTCATTTGGCTTTTTTCCCCAAAGCTTCATTACCCACCCTCCCCATTCTGCACTCTCCGAAAGTGCCCTGAAGTTCCGTGATCGGCTCGGGAAGCGGGACCCAGCGACCTTGGTGCATGGAAGTGGAGGGACGGCCGTCGGAGTCAGCGGACGGCACGTTTGCAATGGTAGTCGGTTGTTTTGGTGGAGGCGGCCATGGGAGGCCCTACAGCAGCAGAGTGCACGGAGCAGCGGTAGAAGAAGCCAACGGCATCACACTGGACCAGGCCCACCCGTACCTCATCGATGCAGTGCTGCCAGGACCCCGGGCCTTAAAGTGAGAAAATAAGACATTGCTTATCTCATTGGGCCAAGATCTTTTCAGAGACTTGGAAGTTGCAAGATGGCACCAGAAGGTGGTGACTCTGTGTAGGATGATTTGACTGGATGACATGCAGAATAAATATTTCACTATACGTTTGAACAGGTGACAATAAATTAACTAAACTAAATAAAACTGAACTAAGAAAAGTAAACAACTAAAATGAAAAAACTAAACTCAAACAACTAAAAAACCTAAACTAACAAAAAAATATATAAAACACTAAAAAAACTAAACTAAATTCAAAAAACCTAAACTAAATTCAAAAAACCTAAACCTAACTAAAAATAAAAAAACTAAACTAGCATATTGTATTTACAGATGCTCTCTGGGTCTTTACACTCAGGACCCACAACAGAAATTTTAGTTCCAGTCCAACAGCAATGCTGACTGAGAGCACCCATTTAGGCCAACTTGAATATGTAGATTTAACCTATCAAACTGTGTTGATCTTCAATAGCCCAACTCACCATCTCCCATTAAACAAGAACTACCGATGAAAGGCCATTGACTTGAATCATTAACTCTCCGCAGAAGCTCAAAACCAACTGATCACCTGCAATGTTTTCCATTTTTATCTTTGACTTCATCAGTGATGGGTGGCACAGTGGAGCAACTGGTAGAGATAGCAATGTTACAAAATTTTGAAATTTTAAAAATAAAGTCTGCAATTTATCCCATCAGATAAAGCATAAAAAGAAGTTTAATTTGACACCTAATTCACTTTCATATCTTCAGTATTAAGAAAATTATGACCATTTTCATACTCGGAAATTAGCATCTTGTTCCCCATTGCCTTTCAATTGACTTAACTCAAAAGCTGTGATCTAGAACCGTTAAAAGCCTATAACTTTCTTAAAAATTAAGAGAACTCAATGAAATTTCCAGTTATTATAGATTGAAGCATTCTGAAACAAATATGAAACAATCTTACTTGGATGACCTGAAATTAAGGCATATAATTAGTTAGTTATTTAATTGTAGCTAATTACAAAATTCAATGAGTAGATCTAAACATCTATCCATTTCTTAAGAAAAGATAAACTTTTTTTAAATTGCCTAAGTGTCCAAATAACATTCACACAATAATCCACAATATAACATAATTTTTAAATCTCATTTTCATGAATTTCTGGGCCAAATGGAAGGAATTTAGTGTTTAATGCCTGTAAATTAATGGCCATTTAAATCAACTAGCGAGTGGGTTTTAGTGGAATGCGGTGGATTGGAACGTTGTGGTTTGGTGTGAAGTCGGTATGAAAAATACAGCCGATTTATACATTTTGTTTGGACCCCATTTCGCAACATGAAAATATTATTAAAGCCTCCATAAAAAACAACTTTTAATATAAAAATAAACTGTGTACCTTTTTTTGTCCCCTACGCAAAATCCTTCCCGTTATCGGCACTCACGGCTTTTGAAGGTGATTTTTAAATGACTCTAGATAATAAATAATCTAGCGTAATTTAAAAATACCTTCATTAATGAAGTGTCGGAGCGATTTTTCTTCCGCAACGAAATCGCCCGACATTGATCGATTTGCCCAGTCTGAAGAAAAACGGCACTTTAAGCCCGCCCCCCCTCTGAAAGGCGCCAAAGTCGCGCACACGGGGAGCGGCAGAATTGCAGCGCTGCTCAAGGTAAGTTTTGCAACATACCTAGTAGAGATGCTGCCTTACAGTGCCAGAATTGACTTCAACATCTGGATGCAGTCGGTGTGGTTTGCATGCCGTCTCCATGACAATATGGGTTTCCTCCAGGTGCTCCTGTTTCTTCCCACATTCGAAAGAGGTGCGAGTTTGTAACTGAAATGGCCTCTGTCGATTGCTCTAAGTGTGCAGGGAGTGGATGTGGAAATGGGATAACATAACTGTGATCGATGGTCGCTGTTGACTCTGTGGGCCAAACAGCCTGTTTCCTTGCTGTACTTTTCAATCAATCATTCAATCTGCATTTTACCTTTGTATGTTGTCGCTAATCCTTTCAGAAGTTCAATCATTCACCAAGACCTGAACTGGCTGTATGTTAACTCCATCCACCTCCATATATCTTGATCTTGGCAAGCAAACAATTCCAAAGTAGGGGAATTGAGAATTAGAGGACATAGGTTTAAGGTGAAGGGGGATTTGATAGGAATCTGAGAGGCAACATTTTCACATAAAGGACAGTGCGTATATGAAAGGAGCTGCCAGAGGAGGTAATTGAGGCAGAGACAATCGCAACATTTAAGAAACAATCAGACAGGTACATGGATAGAAGGAACAGCAGATGCTGGTTTAAACCAAAGATGGACACAAAAAGTTGGAATAACTCAACGGGACAGGCTGCATCTCTGGAGGGAAGGAATGGGTGACGTTTCGGGTTGAGACCCTTCTTCAGAAGGTCTGAAGTACATGGATAGGACGGGTTTAGAGGGATATGGGCCTAATGCAGGCAGGTGGGACTAGTGTAGATGGGACATGTTGGTCAGTGTTGGCAAGTTGGGATGGCGGGCCTGTATGATTAGGCTTATTTTTCTAGAAAGTTTCTACCAACATTTGGAAAAAGGAATGAACTTCTCTTGACAGAATTGGTCTAAAGAATGAGATTATTTCTCCTTTTTCCTGATTTCTTCATCATTCTCTTGCTCTCTGCAGATTGATATTTGAAAATTGTGTTTCCAGCATACAAAGTACCCTTGAGCTTATATTTCATGAATTCCGTTGCTTGCCGCATAAATCATTATGCCACATGACAGAATTTCTCAGTCAGTGTTTTTCTATGAATGTTATTATTTATTGGTTGCAAAGACATTGCAGATGGGGAAAAATGATCTTTACTTTGCAATTTATCAAACTGCCAACAGATGTAGCATGAGCAGGTGTGTGATGGTGCCTGGGCATTCAATGATATCTGTTGAAATGCACACCACCGGACCTGGCAATCACAGTGTGTGCAGAAATATTTTCCGGCACACCTTTGCCGAGCAGGAAAGATTTGGGAAACTTAATTTCCAACTTCCCTTGTTCCCACTGCTGACACCCTCCATTGCAGATCTCCGAGAGTAAGTTCCAACTCCTATTTTGGTCTCCTGCCGTCATTACTTACTGAGTGGTATATTTCAATGTGCTTGTGTTAATCCTGGCCAGATTGGAGAGGCTAGGACTTTAAAATTAGGTAAAAGCTTCAGGGATGCTGGGAGAATTGGTCAATTTGGAATTGCTTTCTGCAGAACTGGGACAAGCTGCGGAGTGGTGCCAGTTTGTCTAGAGCCTAGATACTAGCTGCAGGAAAAGAATAAGAACATTTGCAGACCCTGTCAATCAGGTGCAAAATGCATAGAATGGATTGGTTGACTGTAAACCAGTCTTATGTAGGTGGCCGATTAGGAAAATGGGAGATGCAACGAGACCTGGGTGTCATGGTACACCAGTCATTGAAAGTAGGCATGCAGGTGCAGCAGGCAGTGAAGAAAGTGAATGGTATGTTAGCATTCATAGCAAAAGGATTTGAGTATAAGAGCAGGGAGGTTCTACTGCAGTTGTGCAGGGTCTTGGTGAGGCCACACCTGGAGTATTGCGTATAGTTTTGGTCTCCTAATCTGAGGAAATACATTCTTGCCATAGAGGGAGCACAGAGAAGGTTCGCCAGACTGATTCCTGTGATGGCAGTACTTTCATATGAAGAAAGACTGGATGGACTTGGCTTGTACATGCCAGAATTTAGAAGATTGAGGGGGGATCTTATAGAGACTTACAAAATTCTTAAGGGGTTGGACAGGCTAGATGCAGGAAGATTGTTCCCGATGTTGGGGAATTCCAGAACAAGGGGTCACAGTTTAAGGATAAGGGGGAAGTCTTTTAGGACCGAGATGAGAAAATCATTTTTCACACAGAGAGTGGTGAATCTGTGGAATTCTCTGTCACAGAAGGTAGTTGAGGCCAGTTCATTGGCTATATTTAAGAGGGAGTTAGATGTGGCCCTTGTGGCTAAAGGGATCGGGGGTATGGAGAGAAGGCAGGTACAGGATATTGAGTTGTATGATCAGCCATGATCAAATTGAATGGCGATGCAGGCTCAAAGGGCCGAATTGCCCTCTCCTGCACCTATTTTCTATGTTTCTATGTCTTAGGTTATTGATAATCGGGGGAATATTTTTGTTTCTAATTATAGTTTTGTTAGGGTGGGTTCGAATTTTTTCTGTCTGTGCGAACTTAAAGTGGATTGAGTGAGAGAGAGAGAGAGAGAGAGAGATAGCTGTGTGAAAAACTGCGATTGAGACACAGGAGATCCTTTGTTTGAAAGTAGTTGAATTAAGTGATTGTGATTTAACTGATAAGAGAGTTGGGATAGAGATTGAATACGAGCGAGTGGATTGAATAATCGAATAGGAGCAATTGAGGGAGTACCTGGGTAACAGTTGAAAGAAAGCAATTGTTAGAGTAGGTGTGAATCGGAGAGACCGTTGACCATTGTGTGGAAGGGACTCCATTGACCTTGGAGTCCGAGAGGAAGGAGTAATTTTGAATAGGTGTTAGTGTCTGGAACTTTTATTTTGTATCTTGACCATTGTTCAGAAAATGGGGAATATCTCAAAGAAGGAGAGCGAACTTTGGTAGCTGGGTGGATTAAAATCTGTAATCTATATAATTAAAAGTCTCATCTTGACTACTTCCTGTCTGCGCTGTATATTGATTTTCGAAAAAACGCTACCATATATCGCTATGATCTTTGGCCATCTTACTCACAGTCCTCCTCCGCTGAGTAAGCCCCGACGATTTTTCCCATTAATGAAAATGAAAAAAGTTATGAGTGTTTAAAAAACCTTGAGATCCTCTCGCTGTCAATCACCATGATAAAGGTAACACCCCTTCCAGGGGGGGGGGGGGGGCGGACCATAAAACCCTGCATGCCAATACATGACTCAGTCACTGAGCAAGATCGCGAAAGAGAGAGGCCATGACTCTCATACTAGGCTGTGAATCAACGGAACTGTGAGTCTGCAATGTACTTGCAATAAATGATTTGTTTGCCCTTAATGAAACTGAAATGTTTGGCCTGCCCTGTGGTTGAAATTGCAATGGAAGTGAAGTGAAAGTGCAATGAGCTGTTGGGCTTGGCCTGCCCTGTGCTTGAAACTGCAATGGCAATGGAAGTGAAGTGAAAGTGCAATGAGCTGTTGGGCTTGACCTGCCTTGTGCTTGAAACTGCAATGACAATGAAAGTGAAGTGAAAGTGCAATGAGCTGTTGGGTTTTATTCTCTCGCGTCCCAGTTAGAACAATGAAATCCTTACTTGCAGCAGCACAACAGAATATGTAAACATAGTACTCCGTAAATAATGTTATAAACGAGAAAACAAAATGGTGTATATTTATATATGAATATATAACTATATAAATATATATGTGTGTGTGTGCGCGTGCGAGCGTGTGTTTGCGTGTGCAACATATTTATACACACACACACTTTCCTTCCTGAGGTTAATAAAGTTCTATCGTATACTATCGTGTGTGTAGGAAGGAACTGCAGATGCTGGTTTAAACTGAAGATAGACACAAAAGGCTGGAGTAACAACAGGTCAGACAGAATCTCTGGACAAAAGTTTTGGGTTGGGTCTGAAATAGGTTCCTGCACACCTTTGGAATGTGGGAAAAAAAAAAAGTACCCGGATAAAACCAATGCGATCAAAGGGAAAAGGAGGAAACTCTATACAGACAGCACCCATATTCAGGATCAACTCCGGGTCTCTGGCACTTTTAGGCAGCAACGTTATGGCCAATGTACTGCCCCATAGTCTTGAACTTAATTAAAGCATACAGTAGCTGTAAAGGTGGGACATAGTGTCACTTGAAGATTTAAAACTGAAAACGGATATTTTCATTTTTTTAGTAACCAAAGTTATCAACGTATAATTTTTTGTGTGTTGGAAAACAAAATATAGTGGCACAGCTGGTGGACTTGCTGCCTCACACGCTAGAGATCTGTGTTCGATCTTGTCCTCGGGCACTGTCTGTGTTGAATTTACACATTCTCCCTGCAAGCGTGTGGGTTTACTCCCACATCCCAAAGACGCATTGGCTTTGTAGGTTAACTTGTCTCTGTCAAATTTCCCCTACTCTGTAGGGAGTGGGTGAGGAAAGTGGGATAACAGAACTTGTGTGAATGGGTAGACAAAATTGCTGGAGAAACTCAGCGGGTGACGCAGCATCTATAGCGCAAAGGAAATAGGCAACGTTTCAGGTCGAGACTGATGCGAGGGTGGGGGTGGGGGTTGGGAAGAAGAAAGGAAGAGCCGGAGACAGTGGGCTGAGGGAGAGCTGGGAAAGGGAGGAGAAAGCAGGGAATACCTGAAATTGAAAAAGTCAATGTTCATACTGCTGGGGTGTAAACTGCCCAAACAAAATATGAGGTGCTGCTTCTCCAATTTACGGTGGGCCTCACTCTTGCCATGGAATAGGCCCAGGACAGAAAGGTCGGATTCGGAATGGGAGGGGGAGTTGAAGTGCTGAGCCACCGGGAGATCTGATTGGTTATTGCGGACCGAGCAGAGGTGTTGGGTGAAGCGATCACCAAGCCTGCGCTTGGTCTCATCGAGGTTGATCATACGCTGAATAATCCAACCACAGAAATATATATGCGTGTTACATGATTATATACATCTATATCACATTCATATATGTGTGTATGTGTGTTCTTTCCTACACAAACTAATCAGTTGTATGGTCGCTGAAAAAAACATCCTTACGTTATACATCATTTGTAAATTGTGCCCAAAACACATTTTATTTTGTTAAATACTTCATTTAGATAACCCCACCATTACAGACAGATCTCATTCCACTCTCTGGCTATTGGGAAGACCAGACGCATTTTATTGTTGAAAAACAATTCCATAGACACAAAAAAAACATTAAGGAACATTCCAAAAGTAGAGCAACTGGAATCTTGATATTGCTATTATTTTTCCAAATACTGTAGTTGTGAACAGTGTGATTAGATGAATTACAGAGTGCAAGTGTTATACAAAAATCAACTCAAACACAGCACATGAGCTATTTAAAAAGAAATGTTTAAAAAAAAATTAAAAAAGAAAATTAACAGAATCATAATTTATAAACATATTCATCTTTAACAAAAATTAACAGAATTATGAATTATGAATCTAACCTATATCACACACACAAACTGTTCCTCCGCAATGCTGATTACACTGTGAGAGGGATAACCAAAGTTGGGTTGGGATTACTGAAATGGCTGAAGAAATGGCCCACGTTCCGCTCCGTTGCGTACTACAGGTCAGCTCATTGGATTTAGCAGAAGTGGACTATCTTGCTCGCTACAGGATCATTGGTTGAAGCTTCAATGGCAATGGAAGTGACATGAAAGTGCAGTCAGCTGATTAGCTTGGCCTGCCCTGTGCTTGAAACTGCAATGGCAATGGAAGTGAAGTGAAAGTGCAATGAGCTGTTGGGCTTGGCCTGCCCTGTGCTTGAAACTGCACTGGCAATGGAAGTGAAGGGAAAGTGCAACCAGCTGTTTGGCTTGGCCTGCCCTGTGTTTGAAACTACAATGGCAATGGAAGTGGAGTGAAAATGCAGTTAGCTGTTTGGCTTGGCCTGCCCTGTGCTTGAAACTGCAATGGCAATGGAAGTGAAATGAAAATGCAATCACCTGTTTCGCCTGCCCTCTGCTTGAAACTGCAATGACAATTGAAGTGAAATGAAAATGCAATGAGCTATTTGGCCTGCCCTGTGCTTGAAATTATACGGAAATGAAATTAAATGAGGTGTTTGGCCTGCCTGAAACCACAAATTTCGGCCCACAAGGCCCCCATCAGCAGAGAACCCAGTCTCTTTTGCCCAAAATGCCCGTATTAGCCCAGGAGGAACCTTTTGGCCCAAAAGGCCCGTGCCAAGCCAGGAAAAGTCTGGAAAAGGCGCCTTTCACTGCGATTTCACTCAGATTTGTTTTCACTCAAGTGACAGAGCCCCTTCAGCCCATCAGGCCTGTACTAGCCCAGGAGGAGTCCCTTCAGCCCATCAGTAAGTATTCCCCTGCAAGTATTAATCCTCACCCCAGTATTTTTCTCCCTCCCTTCATTTGTTCCCTGTGAGATCCAGGTCAGGATAGACTTTCCTCCTTTTGAAGAACGGTTTCGGCCCGAAACATTGCCTATTTCCTTCGCTCCTTAGATGCTGCTGCACCGAGTTTCTCCAGCACTTTTGTCTACTTGCCTCCTTCATTGCTGTGATCTGCAGAAAAATACGAAAAATGTCTAAAATTGATTCTCCACCCTCTCCCCCTTCTCTCTCACACAGTCTTTCACCTGTTTTGGGCAGAACTTCTGGCAGTTTCTAAGCTGCCAGCCTACCAGGCCTGATTGACTGAGCTGCCAGACCACCAGGCCTGAGTGACTGAGCTGCCAGCCCACCAGGCCTGAGTGACTGAGCTGCCAGCCCACCAGGCCTGAGAGACTGAGCCGCCAGCCCACCATGCCTGAGTGGCTGAGCGGCCAGCCCTAGAATTCATTCGACCCACAATGTCCATACTAGCCCTCTGGAAACCAGTCCCTTTGGCCCACAACACCCATACTAGCGCCCCACAAAGCCTCTCCCCCCTCCCCCACTCCCACTGGCCAGCAATATTGGAATTGGTGGAGAGATGGAATATTGTGTGGGGGACCAGCCGCCCCCCGTGTGAACATGGGACCCAACGGGTCCCACTTAGTCTAGTAGGAATAAAGTATATAAAAATACGTAAAAAGTGAAGAAGGAAATTAGTTAATTGGAATATAAAAGAAAAATAAAGAAAGAAATTGTTTTGCTATCCACCTTAAGAATGGCAGCTTGTAAATTGGGGATTAGAGCGGACACGATAGAACTGCTCCATCTCAGAACATTCCAGAACAGGGACAGGAAGAACTAATAAGCCAACAGCAGGAGCAGGAGCAGGAGAGAATACCATCTTCTGAAAGGGGGACTACTGAGACAGCTCTTAAAGGGGAGGTGCCGACAAAACCTAAACATGTTAAATTCGGTGAGAGTGATGCAGTGTCTGCAGACCTCGAAGGGAGAGAGGCTTATTGTATGCCAGGGTGGGCAGAATTTTTCAGAGTGGAACCGGAGCCACAGCAGTCCTCACAGCACTCTCATGTTCCCAGTTCGGAGTCACCATGTGCAGCTTGCGAGCAGGGCACATGAGAGGAGTCAGCGTTATCTTTGGCTCTTCCACCTAAATTCAAATCTGAAGGAGAGAAATCGGGGAAGGATCCTCTAGCTCCTACGATTGCTCCACAAGTGGAGGACAGTAGGGGAAATCAAGGAGCTAGAAGGAAGACTCCATCGACATGGGTGCCAAAATTGACAAGAAACTCCAGTAGCGGGAAGGTGAAGGAATCCTTCTGGAAGTACAGGGATAGAACAAATAACTTTTCCGAGGGTGAGATAGGAGGAGAATATGGAGGGATTGATCCACACATTAATATTATTATGTCGGAGCAATTCCCTGATGAAGGGGATTTAGAACGGATTCCCTGTCGACAGTTTGTTTGTATGGAGATGCGCGCATTAGGTATAAATGTCCCACAGACCATAGACGTTCAAACTTAAAGGCAGCCTGGTTCAACAGCAGCTCAGAGACTTATATTAATCATTCAAAGAAAAGAAATAAGGACAGAAGAGGACAAGGAGGAGGAAGATCTCAAAGCCTGGATAGACCTCCCATTCAGGGAACCAACCTTTCCTCGGTTTGGCTGGAGTGATTATAGAGTGATCCAGCCCGATCAGTGTTACAACTATGGGGGACTGGGACATCGGTCGTGTCCTATGAGGGAGCACTCTCGAGAAGGAAGGGGGCAGAGAAGAAGGCCACGGGGTTATAGAAACCAGTGGATTCCCAGAGGGTACCGGGACTCTTGGGACCCTGAAAGTAGAGGACGAAGACACTGGCAGGGAGATCGGGGGCTGGGACATTTTGACAATCCAACCCATTTCGTTAGCCCTAACCTGCCAGTTAACATTAATACCATCTATTAAATTTGAAGGTGTCCTCACATGGCCCGAGAAACAACAGTAAAACCAGAAGAACCTCACCTCTTCCAAATTCTAGGAGGAGCCACATAGAATCTAATTCTCGAGAACCCCTCACTGAAAGGAAGAAGTAAGAAACATAGTAGCAAGCGTAAGACAGAATGGAATGGTAACTAAGGAATGGAAAGGGCGCTAGGGAGAGAAGAAACAAGCTTACTGTGCAGGAAGAATGGGAGTGGGGAAATAAGATATCATACTAATGTGTTACTGAGTGTGCCTGCAGGGCGGTATATCGATGACATACTATCTGGGGAGTGAGGTAAAGAATGCACAGACCCCTTGAGAACGGGCATAAGACAGCAAAGGTAATGTCACTCTGCAGAAACAGGAATCAACGAGCAGGAGGAACTGATACTGTCCTGCCCCTTTAAGAGAAGGCCAGCAGACAGAAAGAGCTGCTCCTCAGTATCCCTACTCCCTTGTAATTGAAACTAACATCAGAGAAGAAGAAGAAGTAGACGACCCAGCCTAGTGCCCAACTTTATTATCACCTAGCTTTTGAAGAAAGAAAAGGAAAGAAACAACACCGACGACCTATGATGACCTCTGGGACAAGCACCACTTTAAAGGACTGACTTTGAATAAACAACATTCCTCTGTGGTTTGGAGTAAAATACCTAATTTGCACCTAAATTATGGTAATTAGAAATAAATTTATAAATTTTGGATTCGGTCTCCAAATTGTATGGAGGGACTTTAAAATTTGAGATTTGGAACAGACTTGTGGAACCTGGCTTAGGAATAATTGGAGTTTGATTATTAATTGATATTGTTATTATCTCATCCCCAGAAAAGCAGCCAAAGATGGGAAGGACATCAGGAAGGATGGAACTTGAGAAGATCTGGTAACATGGAATTACTTAGGGAATATCAGAGTTGGAATTAAAATTGGAATAAAATTTGAAATTAAAATGGGAGTTGAAATTGAAATTGGAGTTGCATTTGGAAATGGTCAAAGAGGAACTGTGAGCAGCAGGACTTCCCATTAAGAGACTGGACTAAGAAATTATTCAGTAGTTAAGAACTAGTATAAGCGAGAACCCCTAGACTGAGAACAAAACCAATCTAGTAAAGAGTCAATATAATAAAGTCAACATAGTAAGGAGACATACATAAATAAGAAGAGGTACTGGAGGAGAGACTTAATGTAATTAGAGGGAGAAATTTGAATGGGTGTAGGAATAGCAGAGCCGATGCATATTTAGCCGATGGATTTGAATTGTTTAATCCTTGATGGTAAAGCGGCCTCTATTATCAAGGTGGAAAGAAATTGTCCCTGGGTTCGGCATTTTTAATTGGAATTATGATGAAATTAATGACATATAGAAATTGATTGTTTAAACTTGAACAGCTGGGAATTCCACAGGAATTGGAATGGAATTGTATTATCGGCTACAATGATATAGAATGAGAAGGATGAGATGGACACTGAAATTTGAAAGTAAATTGAAGGCTGAGACTGAATTTGGTTAAATTGGAACATTTATCATGGTTTGCTTTAAATTAGAGTCATGCATGAAGGGAAATCTGGACTGAACACAGCTGAAATTTATATTAGTACCCGTCATCAGATATACATATTATAACATCATGTGACTATAAAGAAGGCTGATTAATCTTGATCTTAGGATAATAAAGAGTATATCAGGGAACAGAATATCAATAGGGATACAGTGATAGAGTAGAATATAAGAATTTTGAAGAGGGATATGCATGACAGGGAATCATAGTGAATGTATGGGAAAGCATGGGTGCATGATGGTAACTTGCTTTGTCCAAAGTTTTTCAGAAATTTTAGGTTTTTGGCTCGATTATGGATAATGCTGAGAGAATGGACAACAACACAGATGGCTGGAATTCGCGCCCACGCGAATTCAGGAGGTGAAGACTCATCAGACAAAAACTCTGGACATTTGACAAGATTCTGAGAAGAAACATCATCTTGTGATGGGTTATCATAAATGATAAAAAAAAAGGAAGGAATGTTAATCCTGGCCAGATTGGAGAGGCTCTGACTTTAAAATGTGGTAAAAGCTTCAGGGCTGCTGGGAGATTTGGTCAATTTGGAATTGCTTTCTGCAGAACTGGGGCAAGCTGCGGAGTGGTGCCAGTTTGTCCAGAGCCTAGATACAAGCTTCAGGAAAAGAATAAGAGCATCTGCAGACCCTAACAATCAGGTGCAAAATGCATAGAATGGATTGGATGACTGCAAACCAGACATTTACACCTTGTAAATAATTGTAAATAATATTGCAGAGTTCTACTTTGCCGAGTGTTGATTGAATGGGGTATTGAGCCTTGTTTGGGTTTCTTGCAGATCAGGGTAAATGTTTCTATGTTTGCTTCCTTGCGAAACCATGTTTGAATACGATGTATTATCTGCTGTATTGTGGGTTAGGGAAATGTCTGTTATGTATGGGGTCAATCGATAACTGTAATTGGATCATAAAGAGACCACCCCCATGTGGTTCGGCCCCTCAAGGTCCCGGGACCTATAAAAGTCCACTGCCACGAGGTCCTGCATCGATCGTCTGGGAGAGCGCTTGGGATTGCGTGACCTTCTGGAGTGTCTCTTTTTAAGCGAGGCCTAGAGGGCTTGAACAGGCGGACACGAGGATCAAACACGCGGTGGTCAGGTACAGTGTGGGAACTGTAATTGTGTTTTGTTAAAATACAGATTAGTTGATCAAGTGTTTGATTCAGTGGTTTTTGACTGAAACTAGACTGCAGGGAAGCTTAGAACGAACAAGGCCAAATGCAAATTGGAGGATCAGCATCTCACATTTCGCTTGGGCAGTTTACAACCCAGGGGCATGACTTGATTTCTCTAACTTCAAGTAACCCCTGCATTCCCTCTCTCCATGCCTCCCCCACCCAAGTTGCACCAGCTTTCGTTCTCACCTAGCTACAGCCAACAATGACCTGTTCCCTTTATCATTGTTACTTTTTTACATATCTTTCATTCATTTGTTCTATATCTCACTACATTGTCGTCTATATCTCTCGTTTCCCATTACAGTGACTTTCAGTCTGAAGAAGCTTTGACTCAAAACATCACCCATTCTCTACAGTGCTGCTACCTGTCCCGCAGAGTTACTCCAGCATTTTGTGTCTATCCTAGTTTGTCCAATCTCTCCTCATAGCCAATACCTCTAATCTTGCCAGCACCCCCTGGAAAGATCCCAATTCTTGAACTCTCTATCTAATCGTGTTGTGAGAGGGCCTTCACCAGAAGTATTGCTGCGGTTCAAGAAAGTGATTCAACAACATCTCCCACAGGCAAATAGAGGTCAACATTTAATGCTGACACTAGACTTTAGAGCTAGTGCGGAAACAGGCCCTCTTCCCACCAAGTCTGTGCTGACCAGCAATCACCCTGTACGCTAAGTCTATCCTACACACTAGGGACAATTTACAATTTGAACCAATGAACCCAATGTACTACAAACCTGTACAGCCTTAGTAGTGTGGGAGGAAACCCGGAGAAAACCCACGAGGTCACGGGGAGAACATACCAACTCCATACAGATAGCACTGGTGGTCAGGATCGAACCTGGATCTCTGGCGCTGTAAGGCAGCGACTCCACCGCTGCGCGACTGGTTTCATCAATCTCTCTTTGACATTTTTCTTGAATGATAATGCTCAGAACAGGATTGCACTATTATTTATTTATGAAATTAACTTAATACCAGTTGCAATCTATTTGGAGAAAGCACCTTGTAGCAATTGCATACTCTTGTATTTGTTATTCTTTGATGGAAATATTACAGGGAGGCTGGAAGTCAAGCAATTTATTATTGCCACAGCATGAATGTTACAGCTAGTCCTGGCACAAACACTTAGGGTCAAATAATCACTGAGTTTTGTGTTTCCAATTATTCTATGGCAGTTAAGTCATCACATTACAGGTTGAATATAAAAGTATTTACTCTGTGTGGCTCATCACCCTGAATTCCACAGATTCACCACCGCATAATGACTTTTGAAACTGAATTTAAACTCTTTCATGGGGTCCAGTACCAACCTGATTTTCCCAGTCTACCTGCATATTGAAATCTTCCATGACTCACATGCAAATTGTATGTTCTCATGTAACTTGTACCCTATATCCTGGCTACTATTTGGGGGCCTGTGTTAATCCTGGCCAGATTGGAGAGGCTAGGACCTTAAAATTGAAGTAAAGGCTTCAGGGCTGCTGGTCAATTTGAAAGTGCTCTCTGTAGAATTGGGATAAGCTGCAGAGTGGTGCCAGTTTGTCCAGAGCCTAGACCCAAGCTGCAGGGAGAGTATGGGAACATCTGCAGACCCTGACAATTAGGTGCCGAATGCATAGAATGGATTGGATGAATACAAACCAGACATACACTTTGTAAATAATTGTAAATAATGTTGCAACCCTTTACTTTGCTGAATGTTGATTGAATGAGGTATTGAACCTTGTCTGGTTTTCTTGCATATCAGGGCAGATGTTGCAATGTTTGTTTCCTCTGGGAAACACTGTTTGAATACTATGTATTAGCCAGGCACGGAAATCGCTATCAAAATATGGAGGGCACCGGGGGACACAATTTCTTGGCGGCCGCGCGTACATGCACGCACACACACACACACGCGCGGCTTTGAAGGCTCAATCCAGCGCTAAATGCAGCTCAATTCTGCCTGTCTCACCAGGTTAACCTAAGCCCTGCCTGGACTGACAGGACACCAGCGCTGCTTCTCTATGCTGGTTGTAAACCTGGGCCATATTTTCCGCAAGTCCAGGCAGGGCCATAGGTTAACCTGCTGGGACAGGCAGAGAGAGCTGGGTTTTGCGCTGCTTTTCTGCACTGGCGGTGGGCCTGGGAGCATAGCTCCCGTCTAACTCCCGACGTCTCTGGCCACCCTCGGGCGTGCGCTTGGGTGGGGACAGGAATGGCCCAGTGGCAGTTTGGAAGCGATTGCAGTGCCGGAGAGCCGGGATCGATCCAGGCTGCAGATGAGACGCGGGTCTGTGTCCAGGGCGGCTGAAAGTGTTTTGGCACGTCCCCCTCCTCCAATCATCACGCTCCAATCCTCAGTCCAACCTCCCCCCCCCTCTTACTTGCGCCTCTGACCGACACTTCCCTTCTCCAATCATCATGTCCCGCCCGCGTTGCCTGCTGACCGACGTCTCTCTCGTCCAATCGGCGCCCTCAATCAACATCCCACTCCCACTGTCTCCCGGAAAGCGGAGATTTCACCGGGTTTTAAAATCCGGATTACACGAAATGGGGGGGGGGGGGGGGGGGAGAAATCGTTCCCCACCTCTCAAAACAGGGGGGGGGGGGGTGTTCCCCCGGGATTTCCGCCCCATGTATTAGCTACTGTATTATTGGGTTAGGGAAGTGTCTGTTATGTATGGGATAAATCGATATCTGTAATTGGATTGTAAAGGGACCACGCCCATGTGGTTCGGCCCCTCGAGGTCTGGGGACCTATAAACGTCCGCTGCCACGAGGTTCTGGGAGAGGGCTTAGGACTGTGGGACCTTCTTGAATGTCTCTGTTTGAGCGAGGCCTAGAGGGCTTGAACAGGCAGATACGAGGATCGAACCCGCAGTGGTTAGGTACAGTGGTGGGAACTGTAATTGTGTTTTGTCAAAATAAAGATCAGCTGCGCAAGTGCTTGACTCAGTGATTGTTGACTGAATCTAGACTGGGAGGGAAGCTTAGAACGAGTAATTTCCACCTGTATATAACTTCCATTGTTTTTATCCTTACAATTGCTCAGCTCTATCCACAATGACTCTACATCTTCTGATCCGATCTCACCCCTCGTGAAGGATTGAATTTAATTCCTTACCAGCAGAGCTATTCCACCCCCTCTGCCTATCTGTCTGTCTTTCTGATAGGACCTAGAACCTTGAATATTCAGCTCCCAGCTCCGATCCTCTTGCAGCTATGTTTCTGTAATCCCCACTACATCATACCTACCAATTTCTAACTGTGCGACAAGCTCATCCACTTTATTTCGTATACTATGCGCATTCAAGTACAACACCTTTAATTCTGTATTCACCACCCCTCCTCCCACACCAGTCCCAATTTTACCCGACCGTACTCTCTTATCCCTTCTTACATTTTCCTTCCTATTATTACTGGATTCATAGGGATTTAGTGCATTAGAGTCATAGAGTCACAGAGTGATACAGTGTGGAAACGGGCCCTTCGACCCAACTTGCCCACACCGGCCAACATGTCCCAGCTACACTAGACCCATCTGCCTGTGCTTGGTCCATATCCCTCCAAAATGTCCTATCCATGTACCTGTCTAACTGTTTCTTAAACTTTAGGATAGTCCCAGCCTCAACTAACTCATCTGGCAGCTTGTGTGAAAAAGTTACCCCTCTGATTCCTATTAAATCTTTTCCCCTTCACCATGTCCTCAGGTCCTCAATTCCCCTACACTGGGCAAGAGACTCTGTGCATCTATCCGATCTTTTCCTCTCATCATCTTATACACCTCTATCACATCACCCCTCATCCTCCTGCATTCCAAGGAATAGAGACCCAGCCTATTCAACCTCTCCCTATAGCTCATACCCTCTAGTCATGACAACATCCTTTTAACTCTTCTCTGAACCCTTTCAAGCTTGACAATATCTTTCTGAAAACATATTGCCAAGAACTGAGCACAATATTCTAAATGTGGTCTCGCCAATGTCTTATATAAGTGCAACACGACCCCCCAACCTCTGACTGATAAGGCCAATATGCCAAAAGCATTTTTGGACCACCTTATTTACCTGCAACTCGACCTTCAAGGAACAATGCACCTGCACTCCTAGATCCCTCTGCTCTACAACACTCCCCAGAGGCCTACCATTCACTGTGTAGGTCCTGCCATTGTTAGACGTCCCAAAACACCTCACACTTCTCTGTATTAAATTCCATCAACCATTCCTCAGCCCACCTGGCCAATCGATCCAGATCCTGCTGCAATCTTTCACAACCATCTTCACTATCTGCAAAACCACTCACTTTTGTATCATCTGCAAACTTGCTAATCTTACCCTGTATGTTCTCATCCAAATCATTGATGTAGATGACAAACAGTAACGGGCCCAGCAACGAACCCTGAGGCACACCACTAGTCACAGGCATCCAGGCTGAGAGGCTACCTTCCATCATCACCCTTTGCTTCCTTCCTTAGCATTCTTAGCTAAAGATGCATTTTAAGAAAGACAGAAATATCTGTCCCTATGCCTCTTTGCCATCCAGGAACCCAAGCAGCTCTTCCAGATCAGATAGTGGTTCACAAGCACATCTTTAAATTCATTTTTGCTTTACTTCTACTCAGGATGTCCTAAAACATTTTCACCCCTAGACGATGAAGTTGCTATTCAAGAAACTGAGGCGCACAGTGGTGCAGCGGTAGAGTTGCTGCCTTACAGCGCCAGAGCCCTGGGTTCGGATGCTGTCTGTTCAGAGTTTGCATGCCCTCCCTGTGACCGCTTGGGTTTTCTCTGGGGATTCCAGTTTCTTCCCACATTCCACAGACGTACAGGTTTGAGGGCTAATTGGCTTCGGTAAATGGGGAAACTGCTTCAGGAAGGTGGCATCTATCATCAAGCATCCCTGCCATCTGAGCCATGTTCTCTTCTCACTGCTACCATCAAGCAGAAGGTACAGAAACCAGACCACAACCAGATTCAGGAACAACCATTAGGTTATTGAACCGAACTGTACATTCCTAATCTTACCTCAGCAATGAAACACCTCAGACCACCTCTTGCACTACCGAGATTTCCAATAGAGTTTTTGCATTAATATCTTGTCTTTTTCTTTTCACTGTCTTGTCTAATTATGTGTCATCTGTGTACAATTGATATTCCTGTGTGTTGTCCGAGTCTGGGTAACAGTGAAGCTGCTGCAAGCAAGAAGTTCACCGTACCTGTACCTTGCTGTTCTTTTGCAAATGACAATAAACTCGAAAATGGTATTTGTAAACGGGCCAAGTTCAAAGAATGGAAACTGCTTGCCAGGGTAGAGCGGTTTCTGAAGAGGCATTTTACCCAATCAAAAATTAATTGTGAAATGCTTTGCAATTTTACTTTGGGCCATAAATTCAGCAGGCAACAGGTCATGAAGAACAAAGACCACAGGGTGGAACAAAAATAAGATTACTCAGTTGCGGACTGAATATTTCTGTAACAGATGTAAATTCTCCATTATTCTGTATATGTGCCTGTTCACTCAAAAGATTTCTGGTAGTAAGAATGATCCATCCATCTTAACAGCAAAAGTCATTCTTTAGCTCACACAAACCAAGTTATCATGAATGTTTCACACATCTGTGATGCGTATGTGAGAGGAAGGATAACAGAAGGCAAGGATGTTTCAAGTGTACATGGATGATGATTAAGGACATTTAATTGCAGATAATAAGGTGGGTGATGCTGGGGTGCAGGGCACAAGGAATCATTGACAGTAAAGGAGTGTCATGTACACAATGTACAGATCAAGAGAAATTGTTGGGGCAAGTTATAAGAAGACCATGTCAGGCTTTCAAGGTGAAATCGAGAATAGTTTGCTGGTTCAAATCCAGGGGCACATGTTGGATTGAATGTTTACAAATACACAGGACTAGATGTTAAAAGTCCAAAGTGCCAGATATCAATTTACCGTATCATAGGTGATGGGAGCCTTCTGCACTCAGATCAGATTCAGATTCAATTTTAATTGTCATTGTCAGTGTACAGTACAGAGACAACGAAATGCATTTAGCATCTCCCTGGAAGAGCGACACAGCAAATGATTTGAATAAATAACAATAAGTGTCCGGGGGGGGGTGATTGGCAGTCACCGAGGTACGTTGTTGAGTAGCGTGACAGCCGCCGGAAAGAAGCTGTTCCTGGACCTGCTGGTTCGGCAACGGAGAGACCTGTAGCGCCTCCCGGATGGTAGGAGGGTAAACAGTCCATGGTTGGGGTGAGAGAGGTCCTTGGCGATGCTGAGCGCCCTCCGCAGACAACGCTTGCTTTGGACAGACTCAATGGAGGGGAGCGAGGAACCGGTGATGCGTTGGGCAATTTTCACCACCCTCTGCAATGCCTTCCGGTCGGAGACAGAGCAGTTGCCATACCAAACTGTGATGCAGTTGGTAAGGATGCTCTCGATGGTGCAGCGGTAGAAGTTCACCAGGATCTGAGGAGACAGATGGACCTTCTTCAGTCTCCTCAAGAAGAAGAGACGCTGGTGAGCCTTCTTGATCAGAGTTGAGGTATTGTGGGTCCAAGAGAGGTCGTCGGAGAGGTTGACTCCCAGGAACCTGAAGCTAGAAACACGTTCCGCCTCCGTACCGTTAATGTGGATGGGGGTGTGCGTGCCGCCCCTGGACTTCCTGAAGTCTACAATGAGCTCCTTGGTCTTCTTGGAGTTAAGGGTCAGGTTGTTGTCAGCGCACCATGCTGCTAAGTGCTGGACCTCCTCCCTGTAGGCCGACTCATCGTTGTTGCTGATGAGGCCAATCACCGTTGTATCATCTGCATACTTGATGATGGTGTTAGTACCATGTACAGGTGTGCAGTCATAGGTGAAGAGGGAGTAGAGGAGGGGGCTCAGCACACAGCCCTGTGGAACGCCGGTGTTCAGGGTAAGGGTTGAAGAGGTGTGCTTGTCTAACCTAACAGACTGGGGTCTGTTGGTTAGAAAGTCCAGTATCCAGTTGCAGAGGGAAGGAGCGATGCACAGATTACCGAGTTTGGCGATCAATTTTGATGGTATAATGGTGTTGAATGCTGAGCTGTAATCGATGAACAGCATTCTTACGTAAGTGTCTCTGTTGTCGAGGTGGGAGAGGGCGGAGTGAAGTGCCGTTGAGATGGCATCCTCCGTACTCCTGTTCTTGCGATAGACAAACTGATAGGGATCCAGTGTGGGGGGTAGGCAGCTTTTGAGGTGTGCCAGGACCAGCCTCTCGAAGCACTTGGTGATGATGGGGGTAAGTGCAACTGGGCGGAAGTCGTTGAGGCTTGCCGCAGTGGAGTGTTTTGGCACTGGCACGATGGAGGTGGTTTTAAGGCACGTGGGGACAACTGCCTGGGCAAGTGACAGGTTGAAGATATCAGTCCAGACGTCTGCCAGCTGCGCCGCACAGACCCTGAGCACGCGCCCGGGGATGCCGTCAGGGCCAGCAGCTTTACGTGCATTAGTCCTACTCAGTGCCACGTATACGTCGTAGGGGGTGAGTGTGAGGGGTTGGTGATCGACAGGTAGCACAGCCTTGATGGCTGTCTCTAGATTGTCCCTGTCGAAGCGGCCATAGAAGTGATTGAGCTCCTCAAGGAAGGAGGCGTCGCTGGATGTGGGGGTGGTGTTGGCGGGTCTGTAGTCCGTGATGGCCTGGATGCCTTGCCACATGCGTCGGGGGTCGGAGTTGTTGTTGAAGTGCTCCTCAATCCTGAGCTTATGGCAGTGCTTGGCCTTCTTGATGCCCCTCTTCAGGTTAGCCCTGGCTGAACTGTAGGCTCGAGCATCGCCTGACCTGAAAGCGGTGTCCCGTGCTTTCAGCAGTAGCCTGACCTCGCTGTTCATCCATGGCTTCTGATTCGGGAATATGGTCACCTGTTTGAGGGAGGTGACACTATTGATGGTGGAGTTTATAAAGTCCAGAACAGAGGATGTGTAGGAGTCAATGTCCGTGTGGGAGTCAAGGGTGGCCTGGGCTGCAAACGCCTTCCAGTCAGTGTTTCCAAAACACTGCTGAAGTGTGAAGTTCGCTTCCTCTGACCAGACTTTAACTGTCCTCACAGTTGGTTTAACCCGTCTGATGAGTGGGGAGTGCTTAGGGAGCAGGAACAATGAGATATGATCAGACTGACCAAGGTGGGGGAGGGGGATGGCTTTGTAAGCTTCAGCCACGTTGGTGTAGACTTTGTCCAGTGTCTTGTCTACTCTAGTGGGGAAGGAGACATGCTGGTGGAATTTGGGGAGTACAGTCTTCAGGTTAGAGTGATTGAAGTCACCCGCAACAATGAAGTCTGCCTCGGGGTTGTGTGTCTGTTGATTGCTAATGGCAGTATGCAGCTCTTTCATTGCAAGCTTGGCATTAGCATCAGGAGGGATATAGGCTGCAGTCACAACAGTGGAGGTGAACTCTCTGGGCAGATAGAACGGTCTGCATCTAACCAAGAGGAACTCAAGGTTAGCTGAGCAGTGACTCTCGATGATGGTGGAGTCCGTGCACCATGCTTTATTTACATAAATGCACAGACCCCCACCTCTGGTCTTGCCGGAGTCCGATGTCCTGTCCGCTCGGAGTAAGTGACGCCCCGATAGCTGGATGGCGCTGACAGGAACGTCACCTATGCTCCTCCGATGTTGAGAAAGGCTAGGCAGACACGTCATTGGGGTTATCAAGTGGACACCTACTTTCATCGACGTTTTGCTGATTGAACCCACGACGTCTCCAGTAGGCTCAGCGGTGCATTCTGGCGTCCCAGAACCACCCACATCTGCATCTGTCTAGTCGGTTATTTGGGAGACCAAATGGGGTCTTTCCTCTTCAACCAGAGCCACTGGCTACTCTGCTCTGCCACCCGTGATGTTTCTTTGATGGCCTGGCGTAGGGCTTGGCCGCTGATCCCCAGGTCCTTAAGAGTAAAGCAGGAATATTGGTTTCCCAGCACAAACATTGAGCACAATAGGGATTAATGCGTACGTGCCTGCACATGCATGTGTGGGTGCATGTATGCGTGAGAGTATAGGATAGACTCATAGATTCATTACTGCATGGGAGGAAGACATTTAGCCCATTGAATCTGGGCCAAGTATGCATTTAACATGCCCCTCCAAAAACCCACACAAAAGTTGAGGCCATATCTCTGATGTGGTTAAGTTTACTCTCGGTATGATGTTGGATGCCAGAATAATGATAACAGCCACGCAAACACTGGGATCTTCTAAGGACGCATATTATATAAACACAATTTTGTTCACTGTGCTCCCCAGAGTTTGCTGCCCAACCCTTCTATATTATATAAAGTCACATCTCTGGAACAATGCTCATTGCACTGACTTGCTCTGTATCCCCTGTGTCTGCTTATTCATTTGTCTTTGTAATTGCCCCGGCTGAGATAAAAAGGACATCTTTTTAATGCAGTCACACTCAAATAGACTAGGTAGAGCAAAGGGAAGGGTTATTTTTCTCTCTGCTGGGGTAGTTACAAAGACAAATTAATCAGCAGGCACAGAGAGAAGATGTAGAACAAATCAGTGCAACAGGCCTCGTTCCAGAGATGCAACTTCAATGCAACATTTCATATAATGATTATTCCTTCGCAGGCAGATTGATCAACACATACAGTGATTCAGAAGAATACGGGGTTGTGAATCTGCGGAATGCATTGCCATAGATGGCTGTGGAGGCCAAGTCAATGGATATTTTTAAGGTAGAGATTGGCAGATTCAGGATTAGTTAGGGCATCAGGCGTTATGTGGAGATGGCACAAGAATGGGGTTAAGAGGGAGAGATACTCCAGCCATGATTTAATGGCTGAGCAAACTTGATGGTCCGAATGGCTTAATTCTGCTCCTAGAACTTATTTGGTTTGATGCCAGTTCCCAGACATGCAATCCCATTGATTTGGCTCGAGATTGATAGACAAAAGTCACCAAATGCTCTTACTTACTTCTGGATGTGAAGGGCTGGACAAAGTAATTATCCAAACTATTATCCCTTAAGACAGGCTTCAAGCAGTCAGTAGGCCTCAGCTATATGTATCCCAAAGCCCCACCCAAGAACAACCCTAGACCAATCACAGCTCACCACTGTCAGACATCTTAACACATTTTTAAATGTTTGTGACAGAGATATAGAATAATGATTCCATTTGATTTGAAGGTTAAAGATGTAAAAAACATCTATTAAAAATGTAAACTAATTAATATGTATAGTAAGGAACTGCAGATGCTGGTTTAACCAGCATCTGTAGTTCCTTCCTATACATTAAAACTAATTAAAATATATTTAAATGCAAATAAATACAATCCCTAAAAAAAAAGTAAATTCTGGTAAGTACCAAGGTGTATTCACCTTTATCTACAAGGTTAGTGAATGAGTGAGGTGCTTGTCCTGTGTCGACTCACCCTGGGGTAAAGGTAAGGGGGAGGATGACAAGTGAATGTGGTCATGCCCTCCTCTGCCACACTGCTCCAATGCTGGGCTCAATGGTGAGATCCATTGCCTTGAAAATGGAAGATTTGTCCCCTAGTTCACGTTTAATGACTCCAAGAAAAACAGACTCGAATAATAGTTCCAGAAAAATAAAGGACAATGCTGCAGATTGGCATAACCTCATACTGAAATGGGAAACTTTTAATGACGCAGGATTCACAATTGCAAATAAAATTGTTAATATCAAACTCAACAGCAAGAGTGGTGAAACCGAACAGGAACAATCAGATGGTGAAGATGATTTTACTGCTAAGCCTGGAAAAGCTACATTGGCGTATAACAAAGAGCTTGATCAACATTGCACCGAACTGCTCAATTTACGTGACAAAATGGTCAAACTGGTATTGAAGATGGAAAAGCTGTGTACAACCATGAAAGGAGTAAATGATCTTGATACTTTCCACTATGGTGAAACAGGAAGACAAATGCCCCTCTTTCACACATGGCCCACAGGATGCTTCTATGAAATCTCAGTTGAGTTACTGGAGATGTACAGAAGGGAACTGCAGCTAAAGAAAAAAAAAAGAAAAAAAATTGATAGACCTTAGGGAGGAGTACGGCTCGGTAGCATCCTCACACACAGACATGCTGAGGATCTGCAAATCCTTTTACACAGATTTGTATGACCAAAAGGCCATAGACAGTACCTCCTCCCAGAACTTCCTGTCCTCGATTACGGAGGTCTTGGAGGACAGCAAGCGGGAGACTCTGGACCAACCACTGACCCTAGAGGAGCTGACTGGCTCCATCCGTTCCTTTGACTCGAGTAAAACTCCCGGAAGCGATGGCTTACTGGCCGAGTTGTATTCGGCTCTGAGGGACTTGATGGGCCCGGACCTGCTAGAAGTGTACAACGACATGCTTCTAGCTGGTAGCATGTCAGACTCCATGAGGAAAGGCAACATCACCCTAATCTACAAGCAGAAGGGGGAGATGAAGGACATAAAGAATTGGAGACCCATAACACTCTTGAATGTAGACTACAAGATCCTGTCTAAGGCCATCGCCAACCGGGTCAAGTCTGCTCTGGGACAGGTGATCCATCCGGACCAAACTTGTGCTGTACCTGGCAGGAAAATCTCAGACAGCCTAGCGCTGCTGAGAGATACCATCGCCTACGTGCAGGACAGACGGGTGGATGCCTGCCTAGTCAGCTTGGACCAGGAGAAGGCCTTTGACAGGATTTCGCACACGTACATGAGGGACGTGCTCTCCAAAATGGGTTTTGGGGAGGGAATCAGGAATTGGATCAATCTGCTCTACACCGACATCTGTAGTGCAGTCCAAATCAATGGGTGGGAATCAGACAGTTTCCCTGTAAGGTCTGGAGTCAGGCAGGGTTGCCCTCTCTCTCCTGTCTTGTTTGTCTGCTGTATTGAACCTTTTGCCGAATCCATCAGGAAGGATGCGAGCATTAGAGGAGTGACACTGCCCGGCAGTGGGGGCATTCAAGTAAAGACCTCCCTGTACATGGACGATGTCGCTGTCTTCTGCTCGGATCCAGGGTCGGTCTGCAGATTGATTAGTATCTGCGACCAGTTTGAGTCGGCCACGGGAGCCAGGGTGAACCGCAGGAAGAGCGAGGCCATGCTCTTTGGCAACTGGCCCGACAGATCTTCCGTCCCCTTCACCATCAAGCCTGACTTCTTGAAGGTGCTGGGGATCTGGTTCGGGGGGGCTGAGGCGTGTAACAAGAATTGGCTGGAGCGGATAGCCAGGGTGGGGAAGAAGCTGGAGCTGTGGAGGCAACGCTCCCTCTCCATAACGGGAAAGAATTTGGTCATCAGGTGTGAGGTGCTCTCGGGCCTGCTGTACTTGGCACAGGTGTGGCCTGTCCCTCCTTCCTACGCCACAGGGATCACCCGGGCCGTCTTCCAGTTCATCTGGGGGTCGAGGATGGACCGGGTGCGACGGGCCACAATGTACAAGTCAGCGGACAACGGGGGTAAAAGCGTGCCCAACGTCGCCCTCATCCTGATGACCACCTTCGTGTGTGGCTGCATCAGGCGGAGTGTAGAGCCAAGGCACGTGGGCACCAAGTGTCACTACCTGCTGAGGTTCTACCTGTCCCCGGTGTTGCGAAGGATGGGCCTGGCACAGATGCCACGCAAGGTGCCAGTCAGCTGGACACTGCCGCCCCATCTGTCGTCTGTGGAAAGGTTCTTCCGGACCAACACCTTTGACCACATGTCCATTGGGCAGTGGTCAGCACAGAATGTCCTGCAGGCACTGCAGGGAAAGGACTCGATGGACCCGGTGGCGTGGTTCCCTGAGCAGACTGCCCAGCTTGTCTGGCAAAATGCCTCATCGCCAGAACTCACCAACAAGCATCAAGACCTGGCTTGGCTGGCGGTGATGGGAGCCCTCCCAGTCAGATCCTTCCTGCACCATCGGAACCTCACTACCAGCGCACGCTGCCCTCGGGACGGCTGCTATGGAGTGGAGACGGTTGCCCACCTCTTTGCAGAGTGTGGATTTGCCCAAAGAGTCTGGAGAAAAATGCAAGGGTCCCTGGTACGCTTTATTCCAAACAGCTCCGTCACAGAGGACTCTGTGATTTACGGACTGTTCCCAGGGACACATTCAGAGACTGACATCAAGTGCTGCTGGAGGGTTATCAACTCGGTGAAAGACGCTCTCTGGTCTGCCCGAGCTTTGTTCACCACCCAGCAGAGCGAGATGTCCGTCGGGGAATGTTGCCGACTGGCCCACTGCAGACTGCAGGAGTACGTGCTGAGGGACGCACTGAGGCTCGGTGCAGCCAACGCCAAGGCTCGGTGGGGGAGGGCCACAGTCTAAGGTCCTTCCGCTGCTGGACATGGGGGGCACAGTATGGTGGAGACGCCCCTCAAAATAAGGGAGGGTATCCCATGCCGGGGGGCCACATGAGTGGCACGGGTGGGGGATCGATTCGCGAAATTTGAAAAATGTATATAGACTGTATGGAGCAATTTGTATAGCCTCCGAAAATGTCGGATGAATTTTTTGCACGGTTGATGTATTGTATATATTTATTACTCGAATAAAGTCTATTTTGAAATATTTAAAAAAAATTGATAGACCAGACGCACTGAAGCTCGGTGTAGCCAACGCCAAGGCTCGGTGGGGGAGGACCACTGTCTAGGTTCCTTCCACTGCTGGACATGGGGGGTAGGATGTGGTGTAGACGCCCCTCAAAATAAGGGAAGGGGTTCCACGCCAGAGCGCCACATGAGTGGCAAGGGTGGGAGATAAATTTGTGAAATTTGAGCAATGTATGTAGACTGTATTGAATATTTTGTATAGCCTCCAAAAATGTCAGATGAATTTTTTGCACGGTTCATGTATCGTATATTTATTACCTGAATAAAGTCTATTTTGAATTTTTTTTTAAATCGATAGACCAGACATTCAGATGCATCAGCACCCGAACCTCCCCCTCCTGACCACACAGTGGCGCAGCGGTAGAGCTGCTGCCTCACAGCGCCAGAGTCCCAGGTTCGATCCTGACCTCAGGTGCTATGTGTGCGGAGTATACATGCTCCCTGTGACCACGTGAATTGCCTCTGGGTGCCCTGGTTTTGCTCCCACATCCCAAAGACACGTGGGTTTGTAGGTTAATTGGCTTCCGTAAATAGCCCCTCAGCGTATGATAGGAAAGTGTGACTTCATAGAACTAGTGCAAACAGGGAATCGCTGGTTGGTGTGGACATGGTGGACCGAAGGGCCTGTTTCCACTCTGTACCTCAAAACTGAACATAGCCACAGAAGAACAGGACCCGCTGAGATCTGAACAGTTCATTATTATTGGTAATTCCAAGGATATCAGTAATTGCAAACTTTGGATTTTAGTAGGAAGCGTAGTCAGAAGAAGGAAGGTATTTCCACTTTTGACAATTTATGTTAAAATAAGATGGAAATGACCGTAGCTGGTGGTTTCAATTAATATTCATATTACAACACTAGAACATAAAACAGAGCAGCATAGGAAGCAGACCAGACCCTTCGACCCACAATATGATGACAAGTTTGAACTACTCACATCTGCCTGCCAGTGATCCGTATCCTTCCCTTCCCTACATATTCATGTGCCCATCTTAAATACCACATCATGGTATCAGACTCCACCACCACCCTTGGCGGTATATTCCAGGCACCCACCACTCTCTGTGTAAAAAAAAAATGCCACACACACCTTTAAACTTCCCCCCCTCACCTGAAAGCTAAGCACTCCAACATTTTAACCATTTTACAGAAAGATTTGCAATTATAAAGCACTCTTCGTGAGACTAGGATTTTTCAAAATCTCATGCAGCCAAATAAATATTGTTATAACATCGAAAAATTGACTGCCAATTTGTGCACAGCAAATTCTCAGTCAGCAACATGATGATCTGCTTTTACAGATGCTGATGAAGGGATAAATATCAGCCCCAGTGATAAATCACATGCCCTTCTCCAATACAGTACCAGGGTGGCACAGTGGCACAGCTGGTAGAGCTCCTCCATAGAAACATAGAAAAATAGATGCAGGAGTAGGCCATTCGACCGTTCGAGCCAGCACCGCCATTCAATACAATTGTGGCAGATCATCTAAAATCAGTACCCTGTTCCTGCTTTTTCCCCATATCCCTTGATTCCTTTAGCCCTAAGAGCGAAATCTAACTCTCTCTTGAAAACATCCAGCGAATTCTGTGGCAGAGAATTCTAAATTCACAACTGAAAAAGGTGAAAAAGTTTTGCCTCATCTCCTAAATGGCCTGCCCCTTATTCTTAAACTGTGACCCCTGGTTCTGGACTCCCCAAACATCGGGAACATATTTCCTGCATCTAGCCTGTCCAATCCTTTAAGAATTTTATATGTTTCTACCTCACACTGCCAAAGACCTGTGTGCAGTTTGCATTTGCTCCCTGTAAAACATGGTTTTTTCACCAGGTGCTCCGGCTTCCTCCCACATCCCAAAGGAGTGTTGGGTTGGAGGTTAATTGGCTTCTGTAAAATTGCCCCGAGTATGTAGGGACTGGATGAGAAAGTGAGACAACACAGATGGTCAGCATTGGCTCGGTGGGCCGAAGGGCCTGTTCCGCACCATAACTCTAAAACTGAAAGTAAAATCTAAAATTAAAACAGTGCTGCCAGATCCCGTATCAGTATATGAGAAAAGATGAGGCCTCCTTTTATTTCTTCATCCAAGAGGCAGTCCAGCCAAAACCATGGCAACACTCCCTTGGCTCTGCATCAGAGTATCAGTCCTGTTAAACACTTGCCCTTTGAACCGACAACCTTTTGATTCGGAGCTGAGTGTTAACCATTCCAATAGATGTCTTGCAATGTGACCCATGATATTATTTTTTAAAAGATCCAGTTATTCATCCAAGTTACAGAGGAACACACTTTAATCCATGGATCCAGTGAAGAAAATATATACATATCTGACTTTACAAAACACCATATAAACATAATGCACATGTCAAAGTTTATAGTTATGTTGACAGTATGCTTAAGGATATAAAATAGTCCAACTGCGCATTTTCTCTGCATTATGTAATCTGTTTAAAGTTCTACTGTAGGTATAAATTTAATTAAATTAACATCTCCACATTGTATGTGGGGTTGGCGTGAACAGCCAATTAAGAGTATCAGCTGATCAGGACCAAATAACACAGCACAATAAATCCTTTGCCTATGAGACTGGAGATTTTAAAATTGGTTATGAAAGTCTGGAATCTTACAAGAAAGTGCAGACACGAGGTACATTTTCACAAAATAATGCGGTGGAATGTTTTTCTAGGTAATTCAAGATGTAAGAACAAACCCTGGCATTCATATTTAGTTGACAATCACAATGATAAATGTTATATTATCTTCTCCCAATTGTTAACAACAGCTTGCATTTATACAGTGTCTTTAATATAGTAACGTTAATAGTTCAGCTTCGTTTTTCCATATTGAAAATGCTCCATAGTGTACCGCAGTCATCAATCTTTAGAAATTGGGAAGGTTTTCATCCATAAGACCAGCATTGAAAATTGGCAACCGACATTTGGAGCCTCGGTGTTGGTTGCAGCATTTTCCGAGTTACCTATTTGAGTGGATGTCAAGATTGGGCAAGCGTGTGATGCTGATACGGTCAATTAGTCTGCAATAGCTGACCTATGCAGCTAAACAATGGCAGTCGACAGTCTTGAAACCAAACATTGAGAAGAGTCCAACAACTTTGGGATTGAGCAACAGGGGTGGAACGTAGGTGATGAAATGAAAAGAATACAAAGTAAAATGTAACCAACTAAACTTGTTAAAGCCCAGTAACAGGAGCTAAGGTCCACATTTACCTTGGCACAGGTCCTGATTCAGGTGGGTGTGTAAGGAGTACAGACAACCATTAAATCCCAGAGGTCGACTGCACAGAAAGAATCCATCATGTCCACTCCAACCAAAGATGGATTCTCAGCCAATCCCTCTTCCAAGCTCTAGGTCTGTGGCCCTATAGTCGGGCGGCACAGAGGCGCAGCAGTAGAGTCCCTGCCTTACAGCGCCAGAGATCCGGGTTCGATCCTGACTACGGTTGCTGTCTGTACGAAGTTTGTACGTTCTCCCAGTGACCTGTGTGGGGTTTCTCCAGCTGCTCGTCTTTCCTCCCACATTCCAAAGATTTATAGGTCTGTAGGTTAATTGGGTTTAGTAAAAAATTGTAAATTGACCCTAGTGTGTAGGATAGTGCTGGTGTGTAGTGCCAGTGATTGCTGATGTACGCGGTGCGCAGAAGGGCCTGTTTCCGCGCTGTATCTCAAAACTAAAGAAAGATGGATACTCAGCCAATCCATCTTCCAAGCTCTTGGCCTGTGGCCCTGTAGCCTACAATACTTCAGGTATTCATCGTGATACTTTCCAAATATAGATTTGCTCCTCTCACTTTCCTTTCACGCAATGATTTCCAGAGATGAAATAACAATCTAACCCAATGTCCCCCCAGTAACTCACCTCTCTACGAAGGGAAATAAGTTATTTCTCTTCCCCTGATCTCAAAACTTGTGTATACTTTAATTAACTCTCCCCTCAGGCTTGCCTTTCCGGGCACTGGGATGCCCTGGGAAGTTGGTCACCTGAAGCTGGATGGCAAAGTACAGCTGTAAAAGTTACCCGGGTACCAATGGGCCACATTGCAAATCTGACGATCTTTTATCAGTGAGAGGTTCCAGAGAGTAAGTGGTGATATTGCAGTCTTTGCACATAAATTATCCCACAAAATTGCACAAATCTTGCTCAGCCACATTAATTGCTTTCTGCAAATCTATCAAAACTAATCTCTGCTGAATTTTATAACGTGCATAATCTGACTTTCAAATTTCGAAGGACTAGTCATATTTCTGGGGAAAAAAAAGTATTGAGTTAGATTTAAAATTGGAGTCTCTGTGAACATTTCCATCTTTTATATATTGTCATTCTCTTCCGTGGCCTAGAAAGTTGAGTTTACCTTAAAAAGTGCACTAGGATGGTGTGGATATTAGTTTAATTTAGATTAGAGATACAACGCGGGAACCTTGCCCGCTGAGTCTGGACATGCCTGCAGAGTCCGCATCGACCAGCAATCCCAGCACATTAGGGAATTGACATAAGATAGGGAATTGAAGAATATCCCCCAGTTGAACAGAGGGATCTGGGAATAACCGTGCATAGTTCCTTGAAGGTGGAATCTCATATAGATAGGGTGGAAAAGAAAGCTTTTGGTATGCTAGCCTTTATAAATCAGAGCATTGAGTATAGAAGCTGGGATGTAATGTTAAAATTGTACAAGGCATTGGTGAGACCAAATCTGGAGTATGGTGTACAATTTTGGTCGCCCAATTATAGGAAGGATGTCAACAAAATAGAGAGGGTACAGAGGAGATTTACTAGAATGTTGCCTGGGTTTCAACAGCTAAGTTACAGAGATAGGTTGAATAAGTTAGGTCTTTATTCTCTGGAGCGCAGAAGGTTAAGGGGGGACTTGATAGAGGTCTTTAAAATGATGAGAGGGATAGACAGAGTTGATGTGGACATGCTTTTCCCTTTGAGAATAGGGAAGATTCAAACAAGAGGACATGACTTTAGAATTAAGGGACAGAAGTTTAGGGGTAACATGAGGAGGAACTTCTTTACTCAGAGAGTGGTAGCGGTGTGGAATGAGCTTCCAGTGGAAGTGGTGGCGGCAGGTTCGTTGGTATCATTTAAAAATAAATTGGATAGGCATATGGATGAGAAGGGCATGGAGGGTTATGGTATGAGTGCAGGCAGGTGGGACTAAGGGAAAAAAGTTGTTCGGCACGGACTTGAAGGGCCGAGATGGCCTGTTTCCGTGCTGTAATTGTTATTGTTATTGTTATTAACATTATCCTACACACAATGGGGACAATTTACATTTATACCAAGCCAATTAACCTACCAACCTGTATCTTTGGAGTGTGGGAGAAAACCGTAGATGTCGGAAAAAACTCACCTGGTCACAGGGAGAACGTACAAACTCAGTACTCACCTGTAGTCGGGATTGAACCAGTGTCTCTGGCGCTGAAAGCGTTGGAAGACAACAACTCTACCGCTGCGGCACCGTGCCGCCGGTGGTGGTGGATGTGTTGAGTTGTGCCACCAAATCAAAACTTGGTTACGATCGAGGTTTGAAGCCGATCGCCAGAGCTCAGACCTCGCATTTTTTGCACCTAAAATGGAGCAGCATTAGGCCTAATGTGGACAGGTCTCAGGTACTTTTCCCAGAGTATAAAGAAAGGCTCAGCATGCACAAGTGAGCAACAGGCCGTTTGTTTTTACTTCACCGCCTTGCTGTTGCTGCACTGGAGGACAGCATTGAAGGCCAGGGCTGGAATAGATCTTGGACACTAAAATGCTGGATGCATCATTGGCTGTCTGCCTGCCATTGCAAGTACCGTTTGCTTCTTCTGTCAAACGATGCTCCCCATCATTCTTATGTGCCAGAATCATGACATCCCACATCTAATACCACTTTACCTTAGAGAGTTTATTCTGGGAACAGTCTGTAACAATGCAGATTCTCACTTGGAATATTAATGAACCAAGCCTGGTTTTAGAAATAAAATATCAGATGAATGGCCTTGTTGAACATTAGCTTGAGCAACAAAGAAAGTTTTGGTCATCATTTCACCTTCACACCCAGCCTCATTTTTGGTTAATGCACTTTTGGTTAATTCCCAGTGTGCAGGGCCACACAAATGACATCCAGAAAAGATCTCCTGAAAGCCTATTAGCTTGTTCATTGGTACATTAATATGGAAGTTGTGTTTCCCAAAACCCGCTTCAACACAGGAGATGCTGAAGGATTCCATGTCATGGATGAAATTGTCTCGAAGGATGGACTGGAATATTTCCACTTTATATCTACTCTGTGCAGCGGAGGTTAAAGTCTATGCTTTTGCCAAGGCGACAACGCTTCCCATGCACTGTTTATTGGGCCTTTGTTGAGTCCTTTTACATCAAGTCCAGGTCAAGTAAGGTCTTCATCAAGATCGAGTCCCTCACATCCATAAACACTCTGCGGATGTTTTCTGTGTCAGTTGCGCAGGTGAAGTGGTGATAGATACTTCTCCTTTGCTCATTCTGCCTCTTGTACATCTCCAGGACGAATTCCTTTGCAGCTTCTACATTTCCCTTTGTCCCTTGAAAGCAAAGAAATTCATTAAACCAGGTTTCAAAAATGACTCATACAAGCAAGCATGTGGGAGAAGGACCTAGTTGTTCTGTTTAGTGCGAATCCACACAACATGAAGCACAGGGGAGGACATTTATCCCATTGTGCCGCTCTATGCTGTTCTAGTTACCCAGTTTAATCCTGATATGTACATGGAATGTGTAAGAAGGAACTGCAGATGCTGGTTTATATCAAAGATAGACACAAATGCTGGAGCAACTCAGCGGGTCAGGCAGCACCTCTGCAGAAAAGGAACAGGTGACGTTTTGGGTCAAGACCCTTCATCAGACTGAGAGTGGAGCATTGTGGGATCCACCTTTCTTGAATCATCGATGCAGGCTCTGCTTTGTTCTGCATCTTACCATCCTCCTGCAACCCCTCCCTGACTCTGACCCGTTGAGTTACTCCAGAGAACAAAAGATGGCTCGGCATGGGTGAACCGCCGTGGGGGGGGGGGGACATGGAACAAAGGACAAATGGGTGTCCGATAAGGAGAGAAGAGGATGTGTGAAATGTAAAGCCAAAGGGCAGGACATAGGTGGATGGGACAGTGGTGGGGGTTAAGAGCGTTGGTATAGAGGGAGCGATGCGTGCACAATGGCAGGGCCCAGGAAAGAGAGAGGGGAAGGGGCGATGTTATGCACCTGTCCCACTTAGGAAACCCGAACGGAAACCTCTGGAAACTTTGCGCCCCACCCAAGGTTTCCGTGCGGTTCCCGGAGGTTTTTGTCAGTCTCCCTAATGGTTCGAAAGTGGTTCCCGTTTTAAAAATCGGTAATTTTTTTAGTCGAAGCCGGTTGCGATGCTAGTTGAAGGTGGTTGCCGGAGGACAAAAACCTCCGGGAACCGCACGGAAACCTTGGGTGGGGTGCAAAGTCTCCAGAGGTCTCCGTTCAGGTTTCCCCAAGTGGGACACGGGCATAACTTAACATTCTAGAATTCAATATGCATACTGTTTGTTTGTAAACTATTCGATATGTGTTTGTGCACTGATCTTTATTATTGAGTTAAATGATGTTAGCCAGAGAAATGAAATACTCATTGAGTTGATATTGGACTCTGAAAATGAGAAAATAATTCAGCAATTCAAGGTAATTAGAGAATGAACAAGCATTTATACAAAATGCCACAAACCGAGAATTCTGGAAATTCAAAATGAAAAAAAATATTGGAAATGCTCAGCTAGTCCGATGCCATCTGTGAAAAACAGACTTAATGTTTAAGGCTGTATGTGTAGGAACTGCAGGTGCTGGTGTACGCCCCAGATAGACACATAATGCTGGAGGAACTCAGCGGGTCAGGCAGCATCGCTGGAGAAAAGGAATAGGTGAAGTTTCGGATCAAGACCTTTCTTCAGACTGCAATAGGTGGCGTCACCTATTCCATTTCTCCAGAGATGCTGCCTGACCCGTTGAGTTACTCCAGCTCTTAATGTTTAAGGCTGCTGACCGATCTTCAGATCTTGTTTCACTGTCTCACTTCTAAATAATTGACAAAACTTTCCACAGAATTTCTCATGTGATGTGTGATAAATCTAAATATGACTTGTGGTGATCTAGAAGCCATGATAGGAGATGCTCAGGAAGATAATCAAATGGAGATAAAGAGTGCATCTTGGAAGAGCAGGAGGAGGCGGTGACATAAATAGAGGGAGGTCCACAACTTAAAAGCTTTGGAAGTTGAACATATGGCCAGGTACATTTGAAGATGATCAGGAGGCTAAGAGGAGTACAAATATGTTGAATATACAACTGGTGGTGGGGGCTTACATTTCTTTTGTAATTACTTGAGGTGATTAGGAAGGCATCGCCTTGTGGCAGCTGTCACGTTCAAGAGAAAATTGTCCAAAGTTTAGCGATACAGCGTGGAAACAGGACCTTCAGCCCACCGACTCTGCACCGACCAATGATCACCCCATACACTAGCACTAGCGCGCAAGCAACAATTTACAGAAGCCAATTAACCTACAGACCTGCACGTCATTGGAATGTGGGAGGAAATTGCAGTATAACCCACGCAGTCACAAAGAGAACGTACAAACTACGTACAGACAACACCCGTAGTCAATATCGAACCCCAGTCTCGATCGCTGTAGGACAGCAACTCTATCGCTGCGCCACTGTGTCACCCTCATCTCTACAAATTTAGACATTTTGGTGAAGGAGCAATAAAAATAACAGTGAAAGGGGCCCGACAAAAGGGAAAGAATTATGTTTATCTATTTACCTTTAAATTCATGAAAGTACTCTGCTAAATGTGACTTAAGAATCTTCTCCTGCAATATATCCATTTTATTCAAGAAAAGAATTATTGATGACGTTTGAAAATACTTGGACTTCACAATAAAGTGAAACAGAGCGAGGCTCTCCCTCATTCGATTCTGCAAAAGAAAAGATTCTTTCAAATATAAGGATTTTAAATATTGTGCTATGACTTATCCTGAGAATAAACATATATGCTTGTTATATTCAAACCTGATTTAACTCAGTAATTTAACATAGCAAAGTCTTCAGTTTGTCAGAAAACTGCACCTCTATCATCTGTAATATACATGCACAGGAACTTTGAATTAACCTTTGTGTATTATGAATTTATATGTACACTTAAAATGGTTAGTTAAACTTGTCCTGCCAAAGTATTTTGGCCCCTTGAACTGTTCTATTGATTTCAAGTCATTACTAATTTTAGCTTCCTCATGGTGATAAATTTCTGTTGGTTGGTCTTAGAGTCATAGTCATACATCTACAGAAACAGGCCCTTCGTCTCAACTCATCCACACAGATCAAAATGCCCCGTCTAAGCTAGTCTCCTTTACCCATGTTTGGCCCAAAACTAGTTACAGTCATAGAGTCACAATCACAATCACTATAATACTTTATTGGCCAAGTGTGTTTTGCAACATACGAGGAATATCATTTGTCAAGTATTCATCCAAAAAAATACAACGGAACACACAAAATACATTTTAACATAAACATCCACCACAGTGACTCCTTCACATTCCTCACTGTGATGGAAGGTGAAGAAAAGTTCAAATCTCTTCCCTTCTTTCATATCTCCCTTCCAGCACGGAAACAGACCCTTCGGCCCAACATGCCCATGCCGACCAAGATACCCTATCTACACTTGTACCCCCTGCTTGCGTTCGGCCCATATCCCTCTGAACCTTTGTTAAGAAGGATGCTGGAACCTCTCTTTCCCTCTGAACCTTTCTTATCCATGTACCTGTCCAAATGCCTTTTAAATGTTGTTACAGTACCTGCCTCCACTATCTCCTCTGGCAGCTGATTCCATGTACCCATTAACAATTAATCCTCAGGTTCCTGTTAAATGTTTCCCCTCTCTGCTGAAACCTATTCCCCCGGTTCTTGATTCCCCATATTGGGTAAAAGACTCTGTGCATCTATCCTATCTATTCCCCTCATGATCTTGTACACCTCATCCTCCTGTGCTCCAAGTAATACACTCCTAGCCTGCCAACCTCTCCCTATAGCTCAGGGCCTCAAGTCCTGGCAATATCCTGGTAAATCTTCACTGCTCTCTTTCCGGCTTAACCTCATCTTTTTTATAGCTGGGCGACCAAAACTAAACACAATACACCAAATGCAGGCTCGCCAACATCACTCCATATTGGCCTGTGTTTTTACTGTCCTATTCTCCAAGCTTTTGAGTTCTCTCCCTTGATCTCTACTGCTCTCTCTCCCTTCACAGTGCCATAACAACAGAAAATGCTGGAAATACTCAACATCTGTGGCAAGAGAAATAATATTAATGTTTCAGATCATTGACAGTGATTCTGCTTCTCTTTTCACAGACATCCACCATGTGCTGCCTGCATATTCTGTTTTTATGTCAGATTCCTTGTGTCTACAGTATTTTAAAAAATCTTTCATTGAATCTTTCTCTGAATATGACCCAGAGTATACAGTAATTTGTGAAGAATTTCCAGCTTGCTGATAATTCAAACCGGGCCCCAACATGGTACGTATGGGTTGCTGGCTCCACTTTGTCATGTGCATCTGGCACCAATATGGACGCTGGACAACTCATGTAATGGTTGCATGCTGCGGACCCTTGGGTAGGTCAGATGTCGCGTATGTTGGAAACAGAAATAACGCTGCGCATGCATAAATTTACAATTCGACGTGGGGGCTACACGGGAGCTCCGATGTGGAGATCACGGAGGGAGCTCAGACGTGCAGACCACAAATAGAGCTCCGACACGGAGACCACGGAGCAGCATCCTTGAGAACTGCTGACTGGATTGCGGAAACTGCCACAAGCGCAATAGCGCACTGCTACCGAGAAGCGCAACTCTGGAATAAAGCAGTGGGCGTCAAGGATTGCTTACGTAAGAGCAGGTCACCTATTACGTAAGTCGAGAAGTGCCTGTACATTTACGCTGTTAAGCCTCAATGGGCTTGAAAATTCTCCTGGTACAAAGTGCCCATCTCTTTCTCCAAGCATTTAGGATTTTCTAAAGTGGGTAGAAGGACATCCAGGGGAGTCCAAGAGGAGGAGATAGGAAGGGTTTAGAGGTTAATGGACCAAATGTGGGTAAATGAGATTAGTTTAGATTGGGCAGCATGGATGGGTAGGGCCGAAGGGGCTGTTTCCCTGTTGTATGACCCCATGACTCTAACTCTATTCTTCTACTTAAATACTTGTCGGCCGCACAATGGCGCAGCGGTAGAGTTACTGCCTTACAGCAGCAGAGACCCGGTTAGATCCTGACTACGGGTGCTGTCTGTATGGAGTTTGAACGTTCACCTTGTGACCGTGTGGGTTTTTTTTGGGTGCTCTGGTTTCCGCCCACACTCCAATGATGTGCAGGTTTGTAGGCTAATTGGCTTCTGTAAATTGTCCCTAGAGTGTAGGGTAGAAATAGTGTATGGGGATTGCATGTCAGCGTATACTCATTGGGCAGAAGAGCCTTTTTCCACACTATCTCTAAACAAAACTCAACTAAATTCTTGCACAATGTACTGTTTGCCCTCCTAATTTGTCTTCCTCATTCCTTGCCTTACCTGCATGTTAACTTTCAGCGACGTGCACAAAGTCCGCAGTTCCCTTTGAACAGCCATCTTTCAAACGTTAACCACTGAAACTGTACTCGGGGCAGGAGCAGTGTTAGGGACAGTGTTATGTAGCCTGGGCAGGTTAGTAGGGGATCTTTGTCTGCAGATGATTAGTGTAAGACCTATTCTTTTACCCGACTCAGTGAATGAGTTGACAATGACTTGGAGCTTGGCCAGGTGCATACTGCAGCTCAACGACTGAGATTAGAGTGACCTTGGCTGTGGAGTAGCAGAGGTTGAACAATTTTTGCATTTGAACCACTTTCTATTCATGTGTTGAAGGTTCAAGCCTCAGTGGTGTTCAAGTTCAAGTTCACATTTATCGTCACATGCACCAATTGGTACAGTGAAATTTGAGATACCATACAGCTATTTGAATAAAAAGAACACAATACGCTATAGAATTTAACATAAACATCCACCACAGTGGAATCCACCTTCCTCACTGTGATGGAAGGCAATAAAGTTCAGTCACTCTTCCTCCTTTTGATCACCCTCCGCAGTCGCCGTTACGGACGGCCCGATATACAGGCTCATTCGCCGGGATGATCGGAACTCCGACGTCGGGACGGATCGGAACACACTCTGCGGCATGGAGTTCCCGATTCGGCCGCTTCTTACCGGAGACCGCGGCTTCCACAGGCCGAGCTGGATGGAGCCCCAACACTGGCAGTCCTCGGCAAAAGATCCCAGGCTCCGCGATGTTAAAGTCAGCGCCGCGCCCGCGGCTAGAAGCTCCGCAGACCACAGCTCCACAATGTTAAAGTCAGCAGGCCCCGTGATTGGAGCTCCAACACTGGGGATCCTCGACAAGGATCCCAGGCTCCGCGATGGTAAATCCACGCTGCGCTTGCTGCTGGAGCTCTGGGCCGCTCTCCGGTCGGAGAGGCTGCACCAATCCAGGTGGTAGGCCGCGAGGGGGGGGCGTGAAGATGCGACACGGAGAAAAGACACATCTCCGTCCAGGTAAGTGACTGATAAAAACGCTTTCCCCCTATTCCCCCCCACCCCCACCACCCCCCACATAAGACATACTGACGAACATTAAAACATACATTAGCAATTATAATACATTTTCAAGCCACATTGGTGTCATAGAGTCATACCGTGTGGAAACAGGCCCTTGTGCCCAACTTGCCCACACCAACCAACCTGCCACATCTACACTAGTCCCACCTGCCTGCATTTGGCCCATATCCCCCCAAACCTATCCTGTCCATGTATCTGTCTAAATGTTTCTTAAACATTGCAATAGTACCTGCCTCAACTACCTCCTCCGACAGCTTGTTCCATACACCCTGAGGACTTCAGGTTATGCTTTGCATGTATTGTGGTTTTCTTAATTTATTGATTTTTTCAGGTTTTTATACATTATCCATGTATGGTATGTTTTCAGCCCTGTTATATTGCTGCAAGTAGGAACTTCATTGTTCCATTGTCAATACATATGATAAATAAACGCACTTGACTCCTGACCCGTGACCTGTGACCATGACTTACCATTAAAACTGAACATCAGAAAATGGAGTAGCACATGATTTCAAATATCCAATAGCCAGCACCAGGTTTGCGATTTCCATCAGGCACATGGATTTATAACATTACCCAGATATTTCCCCACAAGTTCAATCCTGATATCGGGCAAGGAACTCCCAATGCAAAAGGATTTGCATCCAACTCACCTCATTCTCACTCTCTTCCAGAACCTGGTCATATTCACTGAGAGAGGCCAGGAATATAACGGACATGACATTCTCAAAGCAGTGGATCCACTTTCTTCTTTCAGACTTCTGTCCTCCAACATCGACTATTCTGAGAATTAGACAAGGACTTAGAAACCTTGAAGTTCACGGGTCTCCATAAATAACAAATGGACTCAGATAAATAATAACTTGCTTAGTTTATTATAATATTTTATATTATATTATAATAACTGGTTTACTTTATTGTCAGGTGTACTAAGGTAAAACTTTTCACTGTACCTCAGTACATGTGACAATAAACTTAACTGGATAACAACTTGCATTAAAAACATCAGCATATACAACGGGATTAAAAGTGAATCCATTAAATGCATAAATAAAATCAGATATAATAAAAAATGAACTGGAGATGCTGATTTATACCAAAGATTGACACAAGATGCTGGAGTAACTCAGTGGGTCAGGCAGCATCTCTGGAGAAAATGGATAGGTGATGTTTTGGATTGGGACTGATGACTGATTGTAGGGAGGAGGAACTGGAAGCAAGAAAAGACAAGGACAAATTAGATGATGTCAGACAGGGTGGTTCTGCGAGGCCGATAGTTGGCTAGGGTTGGTAAGATCCCAAGAGGGATACATCGTTGCCCACTGTGGAACTGAATAACTGATTTTTAATGGAGGAAGGAGAAAAGGGAGGAAAGGGGGGAGGAGAATGTTATCATGTTACCTAAAACTTGAGAATTCAATGTTCATACCGCTGGGTTGTAAGCTACCCAAGCAAAATATGAGGTGCTGTTCCTCCAATTTATGTGTGGCCTAACTCTGGCAATGGGGGAGGCCCAGGACAGAAAGGTCAGTCTGGGAATGGAAATGGGAGGTAAAATGGTGGGTAATTTAACCATTACTCCAGTAGGCCTTGGCAGACGCAGCGCAAGTGTTCAGTTAAACGGTTACCGAGTCTACACTTGGTCTTGCCAAAGTACAGCTCGGTCCACCAAGGCCTGTCGGATCTTGCTCCAGCATTTTGTATCTATGTATAAAATGCAATGTTGGTTATCAAATTCAGTGGACGTTTTTTTGTGTGAAAAATAACAATAAATTTCCACTGAAATTTAATTTGGTCAGATGTAGTTCACATAAATCATTCCCGGAGAGTTCATATAATGCAGGTTATACACCGCCCAGAAGAAACCTTGAAACCTAACCTGTAGAGGCAGAGAGGGTACTTTCATTTGCTAGCGACTGTTTGCATACAAATCACTATTATTCACTGTATGTTAACACATTTATGAACAGAAATGAAGCATTTAGCCATAATCTGTTTTAGTTTTGCTAAGTTTAGTTCAGAGATACAACATGGGATCGGGCCCTTCGACCCAGTGAGTCCACACCGACATGCGATCCCCGTACACCTGCACTGTCCTGCCCACAGTAGGGACAGTTTGACAATCTTTACCAAAGTCAATTAACTTACAGACCTGTACGTCTTTGGAGTGTGGGAGGAAGCCGGAGCACCTGGGGGAAAACTCATGGGGTTACAGGGAGAATGTACAAACTCTGTACAGACAGCATCCGTAGATAGGATTGAACCCAGGTCTCTGCCGCTGTAAGGCAGCAACTCTACCGCTGCCTCTTTGACATATTAACTCTGCCTTATGCCTCGCAGATTCTGTTTTGTTTGTTCCTCTCTGGAACATGTACAGCTACTGAAGACATTTGTTCCTATCCCCCATAAAAGGATGTCTGATTACCTCAAGCATACTTTATGCATGTTAAATGAATACTCGTTAATGCCAGTTGTTGGTACTCGGACCCGCAGAACGTCCTGGTCAGTTGGTATGTAATCGCTGGCTGCAATGCGATCAATGTCACTTAGGTAACTAAAAGAGAAATCGACAGATTAGACTGAGTTAGGGCAGCAGCAGGGTTCAATGGGTGAATTAGTAATATTGCACATACTATAGAACATCGAACAGCACAACACTAGAACAGGCTCTTTGGCCCGCAATACCTGCGCCAAGACCATCACATCGACCTGCACATATCTCATATCACTCTGTTCCCTGCAGATCCATATCCAAATGTCTTTTAAGTGCCACTCATGTATCTGCTTCAATCACCACCCTTGGCAACACATTCCAAGCACTCACCACCTTCAGGACAGAGTGGATGTGGAGAGGATGTTTCCAGTAAATGGTAGAGTCAAGAACGAGAGGGCCTAGCCTCAGACTAAAAGGACATAACCTTTAGAATGGAGATGAGGAAGAATTTATTTAGCCAGAGGGTGGTGAATCTGTGGAATTCATTGCCACAGATGTCGGTGGAGGCCCAGTCATTGGGTATTTTTAAAGTGGAGATTGGCAGGATCTTCAATAGGCATCAAAGGTTATGAGAAGACAAGAGAATGGGGTTGAGAGGGGCAAATCGCACCCATTTCTCCCACTATTCTGCCCTCTATTCCCCGTCGACAAATAGATCAGCCATGATCAAATTGTGGTGCAGACTCGATGGGCTGAATGGCCTAAATTTGCACTTATATCTTCAGGGCTTATGTATCTAAAACTCTGTATCTAAAACTTGCCCCGGACATCTCCTTTAAACTTTGTCCCTCTCACCTTAAGGCTCTGCCCTCTAGTATACAACATGTTCATAAGGCATAGGAGCAGAATTAGGCCATTTGGCCCATCAAGTCTACTCCACCATTCAATCATGGCTGATCATCTATCTTTCCCTCTAAACATGATCAAAAACTGCTGGAGTAACTCAGTGGGTCAGGCAGCATGTCTGCAGAACATGGATAGGATGACATTTCAGGTCAGGACCCTTGTCGATCGGTAGATGGGTGGACAAAGGTCAAAGGTGAAAAGGGGACAAAAACGTATCATATAAAGAGAGGTGGCATGTTTTGTGAAGTTTGAGTAGGTGCAAAGGGACAGAGTAATGGGGAATAGAGGGTAGAATAGTGGGTGAAACGGGTGTGTATCTTGGTGGGACACAGGAGGTGGTTTAAAGAGAAGTGGGGGGGGTGGGGGGGTGGGGGGGGGGGAGTTGGTGGTTGGTTAGCTAAATGGAGAATTCAACGTTCTGGCTGCTGGGATGTAAACTATACAAGCAGATTGTGAAGTGCTGTTCCACGAGTTTCATGTGGCCTCACCTTGGTTATGGAGAAGGCCCAGGACAGAAAAGTCAGAGTGGAAATGATAAGGGAAGTTAAAATGGTTAGCAACTGGGAGATCCAGCATGTTAGTTTAATTTAATTTAGCGATACAGCATGGAAACAAACCCATCGGCCCACCGAGCCCATGCCGACCAACAATCACCCGTACATTAGTTCTATCCTACATACTGAGAACAATTTACAAAAGCGAATTACAAACCTACAATCCTGCTCGTCTTTGGAATGTGGGAGGAGACCAGATTCCCAGAGGAAACCCTCTCGGTCACAGGGAGAACGTACAAACTCCATACAGACAGCTCCCATAGTCGGGAACAAACGAGGGTCTCTGGTGTTGTAAGGCGCTGTGCCACACTATGTTCTGCAAAATGGTCACCTGGCATAGCTTGGTCTTGCTGAGGTACGGGGAGCCACATTGGGTGCATCTAATGTCGTAGATGAGGTTAGGGGAGGCGCAGTCGCCCGTTGAAGGCTGAAATTAAGAGTGATTTCTTCTCCCTGGGAGCTGTGAATATTCTGCTCCAATGGGCTGTGAATATGATGATCTACCAGTTAGTGCTGCTGCCACCCAGCTCCAGGGACTCCCGTTCAATCACAACTGCAGCATCTGTAGTCTGTGTGGAACTTTCACATTCTTTCTAAGACCAGCTATGCCATTCCTGGTGCTCCAGTTTCCTCCCACATCCCACAAAGCACGTCCGTGGATTAAATGGCTCAGGAGAATGAGCAAACTCAACACAGACAAGTTTCCAAGGTCAGAATTGAACCCGGCTGAACACTGGAGCTCCGAACCACTGCAGCACAGTGTTAATAACCAGCTTAACAATCAGGGGAGGCACAGTTCCACAATCATGGCTTACAATAGAGGTTTTAACGGATCCGATGAATGGATGGAGAAATGCAAAGTCCCTAGCAAACATCAAAGAAGTAATGTTGAGGAAACCTTGAAAACTCCTCAAGAAGAACAATCTCACAAAGATCCACTTCTCTTAATATTTAATTGCACTTTATGGAGCCTTAGGTAAATTGCAGTTTATGGAGCCACTGCTAACAGTGAGGACAGGTGTGCAGGCCGTGGTTGCCAGGTGCTGTTTAATGGGGATGTTCTGGTAAAGGACAAGTGATCAATGTCTACGTCTCGTGCTGGTGATGCTCCATCAGGCTCCAAATTGCATTTCTGTGTTAAGGCCACAAACACAAGTCGTTTCTTGCTGGATAATTGATTGCCTAAATAAGGGGTGGAATGGATTGATTTGAAATAATTGCTTTGATTTTAAAGAATTGATTTGAAAAAATGGATTTGAAAAAAATTGATTTGATTTTGAATAGATTTTTGATTGGAATTTGATTTTGAATTTATTTTTGGTTGAAATTTGATTTTCAATTGATTTTGAAAGAATTGATTTGATTTGAAAGAATTGCTTACCTATACAAGGGGTGGATAATATTGGAGCAAGTTGCCGTTACTAACTTGGTTAGCACCCTATATACGTCTTAAGAGTTAGTTGGCAGTAAAGGAAGACATACTGCAATATCTAAAGTAGATTCACGCAGGAACTATTGGGGTATCATGGAAACCACATAATATGAGACATTTCACAACCCGAATCCGAATAACTCTAGGGGTGTGAGGCTATGAATTGTGGTGCTCAGGAATTCATAAACCCAATCAGGCAGTACAAACGTACAAAGACAGAGGCGGCCACTAATTCTTACTGCACAGCAACAGAATGAAACCTCTGAAAGGAGAAGAATATAGTTAAAAGAAGGAATAAAAGCTTACTAATTTGTGGAGTCGAGCAATTGGTACTCTCTGCGACGTTCATAGCAGATCCTTACTCCCAAGTCGTTCCATAAACTTTTAATTGCATCCGCATGATGTCTATCTAGGGTCATGATTTTATAAGCCTCCAATTCCTTTATCATATGGGAATGTTCCTGTTGAAATAAAGGTCAGGACATAAGCAGTGAGTGTGGCACATATTTCACTGCCAGGCTTCAGCTGTTCAGTTTTCTATGAAACAAAGAATGGCGGGGCGTGAGTCGGTTCATAACAAGGCAATTTATCAAAAACTGTATCACTTCAAGTACTTACAAAGGAATTTAACATGGAGATATGAGCAATAAGAATGGAATGTAAAATGTTGAAACTGGGACTGAATGATGATTATAATTATGAATTATAGTACTATCTGGTCTGCTTGGATAGCATGCAAAACAAAGCTGTTCTCTGTACCTTGGTACACTTGGCAATAATAAAGCTAATACTAAACCTAAACATAATTAGTTGAGTTTAGTTTAGATTAGAGATACAGCTCTTCCGGTTTGTGGGTTTTTCCTATTTGCGCAAAAACAGTACGTGATAGTGCTACGGATTTTTGCCAGGATGCTCACCGTTCCCCTGTGCTGCGAGTACAACAAATGTTGTTCTGATCGGCGGCATATTGGAAAGGTTATCGAGGTTTAAAAATCTAAAACATCACGCATGAGCAGATTCCTTCAGTCAGCGCCACACAGATTGGTCTCTTCTCCTGTCAGTCAATGCCACGGCCGGGATGGCGACGCCCCTTCCTGCCCCACCGGTGGCGGCCTGTCCCGCCTCACTCACAAACTCCTGTCTCTCCTCCTCACAATAACTTGTCTATTGTCTCCCCCACCATCGGTGGCGGCTGCGGGGGTGGGGGGTTCTGTGGAGGGCAAGTGGAGGCCCTGATCCCGTCTCTCTCTCCCTCATCACTCACCCCTCTCCCCTGCCCACCCTCTGCGGCAATGGCGGTCCCATCCCCTGGGTCCGTCTCCTCCTCCTCCGCCGTTGCGATAACTCACCCTCACGGCCTTCTCGGAGGCGATCTTCTCCACCAACTCATCAAAACACGTGGTGCCCACGTCGTGGCCAACACCGACTCCATCACCCCCTCCCCCCATGGCCCAGTCACGGCAGCGAGCAGGCAGGCAGGCAGGTAGGCGGGATGGCGGAGCGGGGCCGAACCGAGCGGCAGCAGCAGGTGGTCCGACAGAACGGGGATGGACGCTCATAATTACCGAGCGGCGGCTGAGCCGGAGTGGGCAGAAGGAGGGAGGGAGAGTCTGGTTGCAGGGTGACCAAGCGGTTTGCGCGGAGTTTGAGTAACTGACACACACACACACACGATGCAAACTGGTCCAATCGTCAAGTCAACGGGATCGAAAAAAAATGCTAACAATGAATGACCTGTGGAGGAAGGAACTGCAGATGCTGCTTTTTATGGATGGAGGGAGTGGCTGTGTGTAGGGGAAAGGAGAGGGAGGGAGAGGTGAGGGAGGGATTGGGGGAGAGGGAGAGTGGGGGGATTGAGGGAGAGGAGGGGGTAGAGTGAGGGGGAAAGTGGGGATGTGAGGAGAGTGGGGGAGGAGGGGAATAGAGGGTGAGAAGGGGGGATTGGGGTGGTAGGTAGTGGGGAATAGAGGGAGAGAAGGGCAATGGGGGGGATAGGGAGAGGTGAGGAGTGGGGGATAGGGAGTGGGTGGGTAGGAAGGGAGTGACTGTGGATAGGGGAAAGGAGAGGGAGGGACAGGTGAGGGTGGGACTGGGAGGGGAGGAGGAGAGGGGAAAGAAGAGGGAGGGTGAAGAGGAGGGGGGTGCTAGGGGATGAGGGGAAATGAGCCACGCCTGCACAATTGGGGGCTATGCAAGAGTGGTGCAGTATTGCGTTGGGAGGACGGGTTGCATTGGGGGAACCGGTGAGTGGTGGAATATTGCATTGGGGAACGGGTGGCGTTGGGAGACCAAGCGTGATAGGGACCCAATGGGTCCCACTTAGTCTAGTATCCCTCTAAACCTGTCCTATCCATGTACCTGTCCAACTGTCTGATCTTACGAAGTAGGCGCTGGCTGTAGAAACTATCTCAACTGAATTCAGCAATATTGGTTGGAGATGTCTGCATAAGAATTTCTATGGAATGATTTAGAAAGATTCAAAGTAACATTAGCAAATTTGCAGATGACACAAAGCTGGGTGTCAGTGTGAACTGTGAGGAGGTTGCTATGAAAATGTAGGGTGACTTGGACAAGTTGGATGAGTGGGCAGATGCATGGCAGATGCAGTTTAATGTGGATAAAAGTGAGATTATCCACTTTGGTAGCAAAAGCAGGAAGGCAGATTATTATCTAAATGGTGTCAAATTGGGAAAAGGGGAAGTACAATGGGATCTGGGGGTCCTTGTTCATCAGTCAATTAAAGTAAGCATGCAGGTACAGCAGGCAGTGAAAAAAGCAAATGGCATGTTGGCCCTCATAACACGAGGAGTTGAGTATAGGAGCAAAGAGATCCTTCTGCAGTTGTATAGGGCCCTAGTGAGACCACACCTGGAGTATTGTGTGCAGTTTTGGTCCCCTAATAGAGGAAGGACATTCTTGCTATTGAGGGAGTGCAGCGTAGGTTTACGAGGTTAATTCCCGGGTTCGCGGGACTGTCATATGCTGAGAGAATGGAGCAGCTGGGCTTGTACACTCTGGAGTTTAGAAGTGTGAGAGGGGATCTCATTGAAACATATAAGATTATTAACGGTTTGGACATGCTAGAGGCAGGAAACATGTTGGGGGAGTCCAGAACCAGGGTTTAAGAATAAGGGGTAATCCATTTAGAACGGAGATGAGGAAACACTTCTTCACACAGAGAGTTGGCGGAATTCTCTGCCTCAGATGGCAGTGGGGGCCAGATCTCTGGATACTTTCAAGAGAGAACTAGATAGGGCTCTTAAAGATAGCGGAGTCATGGATATGGGGAGAAGGTGGGAACGGGGTACTGATTATCGATGATCAGCCATGATCACATTGAATGATGGTGCTGGCTCGAAGGGCCGAACGGCCTACTCCTACATCTACTGTCCATTGAAGGTCCCTGCATAATGGCCAATCTTGGCTGATATATTGTCAATGGAACACTGAAGGCCCACAGTAATTCTTATGTTCACTAACCGTGATGGATTTGGTTAATTCACCCTTGACGAAGAGATCAAGCATCGAACAGTGGCCCTCAACAACAATGATCTTATCACTCATCTTTCAAACAAGTCTAAACAAGTTGTCACAAAAACAAACCAGATTGCACACACTTTGGGTTATCTTGTCAATGTTCCTCATATGTTCAAAATAATTAAGTTTATGGAGTTCAATGCATGGTTAATACTGTATTGCATCAAGCTTCAGCCCAATGAGCAAGACAATTAAATTATACATCTAATGTTGTGTGTGTGTTTTTGGCCGAGACGTTTAATGCAATTTTGTACATGATCCCAATTTCATTAGCAGTGGATTTACATGGGCACTGCTTATCCAAACTTGCTTATCCAAATGTTTTCTAAACAGTTAGCAATGAATAGCTACTCAGAATGCTCTATGCATCCGGAATATGAAGTAGTTATTACTACTTTCCCCCTCTAAGAGGGGTAAATGTTCAATGGAGATGCAGGGGACAAGTTTTTTAGAGGGCCTCGAAACATTGTCAGGGAAGGCGGTGGAGGCAGATACGATAGTGGCGGTGAAGAGGTTTTAAGATAGGCATATGGAAATGCAGGGAATAGAGGGATATGGATCATGTACAGGCAGATGATAACTTGGCAACATAACTTGGCATCATATTCGGCACAAACATTGTGGGCCGAAGGGCCCATTCCTGTGCTGTATTGCTCTAGATTCTATGCTTATTCTTAGGGAATGAGATAACTCTGGAAAAGGATTGGTAATTCCATTCTTTTCCCATTCCATGGGAAGCTTGCTCCATAAAGGAACACAACTAGGCAGCAATAACGACTTGTATTTACTAAACACTTTAACTCCCCTTCTCATTCCCTTACTGACCTTTCTGTCCTGGGCCTCCTCCACTGTCAGAGAGAGGTCCAACGCAAATTGGAAGGACAACAACTCATACAGTATGTCGCTGGGTCAGCTTACAACCCAGCAGTATGAATATTGATTTCTCTGACTTCAAGTAACCTTTGCTTTCCCTCTCTCTCCATCCCTTCCCCATCCGAGTTCTCCGAGTGTCCTCCTGATTCATTATTACTGATTGTAAGCCTCGTTGTCACCTTCCCGTTAGCTAACAATGTACCGTTCTGCATTTCCTTGATCATCGTCCCCTTTGATCTGTGTTTTCACACATTACCCTTCCATATCCCTATGTCTCCCTCTCCTCTGACTCTCAGTCTGAAGAAGGGCCTTGACCCGAAAATTCATCCATTCCTTCTCCCTTCACCACCCCCATCCACTCCTTTCAGGGACCCAAGCAGTTCACCAAGTCCGACAGAGGTTCACCTGCACCTCCTCCAACCTCATCTACTGCATCCGTTGCTCCAGATGCCAGCTGATCTACATCGGTGAGACCAAGCGGAGGCTGGGCGATCGGTTCGCCGAACACCTCCGCTCGGTCCGCAATAACCAACCTGACCTCCCGGTGGCTCAGCACTTCAACTCCCCCTCCCATTCCGTATCCGACCTCTCGGTCCTGGGCCTCCTCCACGGCCAGAGCAACACCGCAAGTTGGAGGAACAGCACCTCATATTCCGCTTGGGGAGTCTGCATCCTCTGGCCTTAAACATTGAATTTTCTCAATTCTGTTAACCCTGGCTGTCTCCTCTCCTTCCCACCTCTCCCTCAGCCCTCGGGCCCTGGCATTCCTTCTCTTTCTATCTCTTCCCCACCTAAGTCGCACTAGCTTCTCATTTTCACACTACAAACAGCTTACAATGGCCTGTTTCCTTTATCATCGATACTTTTTTGCATATCTTTCATTCATTGTTCTTTATCTCTCCACATCACCGTCTATATCTCTGATTCCCTGATCCCTGACCAGTCTGAAGAAGGGTCTCGACCCGAAACGTCGCCTATCTCCTTCGCTCCTTAGATGCTGCTGCACCCGCTGAGTTTCTCCAGCTTTTTGTGTAACCCTTCTCCCAGGAGATGCTGCCTGTCCCGCTTACTCCAGCATTTTGTGTCTAACTTTGGTGTAAACCAGCATCTGCTGTTCCTCCCAAAACAACTTGTATTTACTTGCATCTTTAAAGTATGAAAACTTCCTAAGAGACTCAAATCAGAGGCTGTGATCCATTCTCCATTTTGTCTAGAAATAAATCAACAAAGAATAATCCAAGAAGTATGCTGATTTTGAAAGATAAAATATCAGAAAGCATTTAGCGTTGAATTTAAATATTCATTTACAGGAATGTGAGTGATACGGTCCAAGTGATACAACCCACTCCTCTTCGATCTTTATTTCCTTATCTCACACTTTATGTCTTTTTATCTCTGGCCTTTGTCCAAGCATTTGCCAATAAACTCCCCCCTCACCTGTATCCATCTATCACTTGCCAGGCTTTGTCCTGCTACCATCTCTCTTCCAGATTTTTCTCCTCACCACCACAATCAGTCTGAAGAAGGGTCATGATCTGAAATGTGACCTATTTATGTTCTCCAGAGATGCTGTCTGACGCACTGTTATTCCAGCACTTTGTGTCCTTTTTTCTAAACCAGCATCTGTAGTTCCTTGCATCACCTGATATTTCCTGAATGCTCACATCCCCCAAACTTGGTAATATCCTTGTAAATGCTATTTGCACCTTTTCCAGTTTAATGGCATCCCTCCTATAGTTGGGTGACCACAACCACATAGAACACTCCAAATGGAGCCCTACTGACATCGTGTATACCTGAAGATGTAACTTGATGGCCCAACTCTAGTACTCAATACCGTGACTGTTGAGGGCAAGTGTGTCAAACACATTATCATCATCCTGTCTGCTTCAGGACGGTGGTGCAGCTGCCTCAGAGCGCCAGAGACCCGGGTTTGATCCTGACCTCCGGTGCTGTCTATGTGGAGTTTGCATGTTTTCCCTTGGCCGCATGGGTTTCCTTAAGGTGCTCTGGTTTCCTCACACATCCCAAAGACATGTGGGTTTGTAGTTCAAATGGCCTCTTTAAATTGCCCCATGTGTGTTGGGAGCAGATGCAAAAGTGGGTTAACATAGAACTAATGTAATGGGGTGATCGATGGTCAGCATGAAGGTGGTGGGCTGAAGGGCCTGTTTCCTTGCTGTATCTTTAAACTAAACCTACGTCACCACCATATTTTGCTTGGGCAGCTTACAACCCAATGGTATTAACATTGGTTTCTCTAATTTCAAGTAACTCCTGCATTCTGTCTGCTCCCATCTCCCTAATCAGTTCCACTGTCACATCCTCGTATCCCTCTTGTTATCATACCTTACCCAGCCAACATTGGGCCATTATTGACTCTACTCTTCCTCAGGTCATCTGTTGCCGGGCCTGATTTGATCTGGCCTTTTCTCACCTCCGTTTTACACAGCTCTATTTTCAGTCTCAAGGGTTCTGACATGAAAAATCACCTACTCCTTTTCTCCAATGGTGCTGCCTGACCAGCTGAGTTACTCCGGCATTTTGTGTTTATCTTCGTTATAAACCAGTTTCTGCAATCCGAAGATCTCTCTGTTCAACAAAACACCTGCAATCCTAAGAACTCTCTGTTCAACAAAACACTCCCCAGAGTCCTGCCACTTACTATAAATCTTGTGTCTCTCAATTGAGCTTTGCTCAGCTTTGTGCTCTCCTCTCCCATTCTCAGCTTGTGAGCGCTTTACAATAGCTCTGGGCAATGTTTGTTCCATGACCCCAAACCTGTTTTCATCATCATCAGAATTATTAAAAAAAATAACAGGAAACCAAATGAACGAGATCCAAAAAAAAACTGTTGTGTAATTCATAATAAATCAATTCCTTGATGTTTGACAGGACCTACAGTACCATATTCCTGGTACGAGTATTAATGAAAGAGATACCTTAGCGCTGGTTCGAATTAAAGTGAGAACAAAAGAGATCTGTTAACCTTTCCAGCTGTTATTTATTTTATCTTCACGGAGGATTTGGGGGAGGGTTTGTGCATACTTGAGTCTTAAGCTCTAAACAAAATATTTCCCTCTCAGTCCGATCTTTAGTGTTTCTTATTCACGGCTCATAAGTGGTGGGTTCTTTAATAGATCTTACTGGTAAATAAGAGAGAATTCATGAGGGGAAATGGCACAATTGAGAATATAGAACAGGCCCTTCGGCCCACAATGTCTGTCTTGCAAGGCTTGATGGTGAAGTGACTCAATCTGAGCATAGACATTCTGCCAAAAAGGTACAATTTCTACCAGCAGCTTGTAAATTATTGCATGTGTAACTTCATACTAAAATGAAAATGATGCTAGTTAAGAAAGAGTTAATGGTTTAGGTCAAAATCCAGTTTTTTTTGCTACCCCTTGCTTCACCGGCTTAAGGTTTACCAGCATTTTCTGGTTTTGTTTCCGAATTCCAGCATCTGTAGTTTCTTTTAACTTTCCAAGTTAAGGAAATCTTTGACGTGTCTTCCTTCATCCAAGTTTTGATAGCAGTGCATTCCACAGTGAATTGTCCAATATATTAATGTCAAGATTTAACTAAACAGTTGAAACGTAACCGAACATATGAACCAAAAGGCAGATTTTTCTAAAATAATGAACATAGAACATAAACAGTGCGGTACAGAAACCGGACCTTTGGCCCATGATGACCATGCCGTACAAGATGCCAAGATAAACTAGTCTCCTCCGTCTGCACATTCTTTCATTCTCTGCATATCTAAAAACATCTTAAACGCCCCACTCATATCTGCCTCCACTATCCCTGACAAGGCATTCCAATTGAGTTTAGTTTAGTCATATGTACCGAGGTATTGTGAAAAACTTTTGTTGCTTGCTAACCAGTCAGCAGAAAGACAGTTCATGATTACATTCGAGCCATCCACAAGGAACAGCCATAGGTACAGCTAGCATAATTAAAATAAGAAATGCTACTGCTGGATCAGTGGAGAGATGCGCGATTACAGATCCACATCTGTGACCCGCACACAAAGAGTCGCCTGGCGTGGGCACCATCTTGGAGGTCAGGTGGTGAATCTTTTGAGTTAATTGCCGCAACTTCTGTGAAAGCCAACGCTTTTGGGTATTTTTAAGGCGAAAATTGCCAGATACTTGATTAGTAAGGGTGTCATGGTTCATGGGGAGAAGCAGGAGATTGGGGATGAGAAGGAAAGACAGATCAGCCATGATTGAATGACTGAGTAGACTCGATAGGCTGGATTGCCTAATTCTGCTCTATGACTTATGAACTTATGAATACCTAAACCATCGTCAGGGGCATTCACAAAACAAAGTGCTTTGCTCTAAATAGTATGGCGGAGAAGTCCTGCCTTTTGGAGTAATTCAGTGAGCTGAGCTTCATCCACCTTTGCCCAGTTAGAAGACTGTTAAATGTCATGTAACTGTTTTTAAAATAACAATGACTTCTCCTGGTGTGTGGCCAATGTTTCTTCTTTAAACATAAGTAGAAGAAAAGATTAACCGTTCATTCATCCTATTACTATTTGTGGAATGATGAAACCAAGAGATAGACACAAAGTGCTGCAGTAACTCAGCGGGTCAGGCAGCATTTCTGGAGAGAAAAAGATGTAACGTTTCGGGGATGGAAGGGACGGGGCCCTTCTTGAAACCAATAGGTTGTTCCCATGTTTACCGATAAAACACTATACTCCAAAACACTCACCCTGAAAAAAACATCCCAAAAGTAAGTGACTGAAGGTATTGTGACAGAAGAAGCAATGCAACCCTTCGGATAGCAGGAGCGCTAGAATAAGCTTGAATAACATTTTGCATCATTTAAATATTTTCCCCTTCAAATTTCTAAAGACATGAGGCTGGAGGTAGTAGAGTACCACAGTATCAGGCGACTGAATCATCCTACCACAACCAAAGAGCATTGCTGAACTACTATCTATCTCTTTGGCGACCCTACAACTATCCTTGATCGGACTTTGCTGGCTTTATCTTGCACTAAACGTCATTCCCTTATCAACGTATGTAAATACTGTAAATGACTCGATTATAATCATGTCCTGTATTGTCTTTCTGCTGACTGGATAGCACGCAACTACCGCTTTTCACTGTACCTCAGTACACGTGACGATAAACTAAACTGAACTGTTGTGCCAAGTGTCGATTAGGCGACCATTTCTCTGAACACTTGCACCAAGGCCTGCTGGATCTCTTGGTTGCTAACCATTTTAACAATCCTTTCCATTCTCATTCTAATTTTTCTTTCGAAACAAGGAACTGCAGATGTTGGTTTGCACAAAACAACACAAAGACTCAGAAGAATTGTGCCGATCAGAAACTGCCCGAGCCACTGAGTTTCTCCAGCACTTTACGTTCTGATCTTGGCCTCCTCCATTGCCAGAGGGAGGCTCCATGCACGTCATATTGCACTTAGATAGCTTACTACTGGTGCTGTCTGTACGGAGTTTGTCTCTCCGTGACCACGTGACCTTCTCTCCGTGACCACGTGTGTTTTCTCCGAGATCTTCGGTTTCCACCCACATTCCAAAGGCGTACAGGTTTGTAGACTATTTGACTTGGTATAAATGTAAAATTATCCCTAGTGTGTGGGATAGTGTTAATGTGCGGGGATCGCTGGTCGGTGCAGACTCGGTGGGCTGATGGGCCTGTTTCCGTGCTGTATCTCTAAACTAAAAGAAACCAATGTAGAAAAACAACCCTGGAAATTCATATCTAATATGTTACCCCAACTATCCTATATAGAATGGCCTGTATGTTCTACTTAACTTCCAACATTCAATTTCATTGAAATCAAAGGAATTGCATTTCAGAGGCAGATGGAATGTGCAGCTGAAGTAATATGGCTCATTTAACACAACCTTTCAAGATAGATTTTGAAGCTAAACAAGGACCTGGAGTAACTCATCGGGTCAGGCAGCATCTGTGGAGGGAATGGACAGGTGACCTTTCGTGTCAGGGCCCTTATTCAGACTGATTCCACAATCACGGAGACTGTGCTGCGTAGTACTTAGTTATGGTAACCCTGCGACCTGACCCACTGAGTTCCTCCGGCACTTAGTGTTTTGCTCCAGCATCTACAGTTCCTTGTGTCTCCATGAATTTTGAAGGTGTAGATCTAAATCACTCAACGGCAATAGGTGGCATTTAAGTTCAATGGAATAAACATGGATTATCAGTAACGGCAATCAAAATACATCTGCTTTATTGTTAAAGAAGGAACTGCAGATGCTGGAAAATTGAAGGTAGACAAAAATGCTGGAGAAACTCAGTGGGTGAGGCAGCATCTATGGAGCAAAGGAAATAGGCAACGTTTCGGGCTGAGACCCTTATTCAGGGTTTTGTTGTTAAAAAGCTTTATGTTCTCCTGTGCATTTCAGAGAAGATCCGCCAGGTTTACCCAGGCCTTGTCGATGTGTGACTGTGGACCCAAATAAAAATGGTTGTGTTTGAAACAGCCTAACAAGCCACTCAATGTCAGCGTGGGATTCACTGTAAATACTGACCTTCTTTAGACTTTAGAGGTACAGCGCGGAAACAGGCCCTTCGGCCCACACCGACCAGCAATCACCCAGTACACTAACACTACTCTACACACACTGGCAACAATGAACAATTTTACCAAAGCCAATTAACCTAAACACCTGTACGTCTTTGGTGTGGGAGTAAACCAGACAAAACCAACAATGGGCACAGGAAGAACGTCCAAACAGCACCCGTGGTCAGAATCGAACCAGGGTCTCTGGCGCTGTAAGACAACAACTCTATCACTGCACCACTGTGCCACCCTTTCTTCATGACACCCACATCCCAATAAATAATTCCTTTTAAATTCCAAATGTATACTGCCAGCCATGCAGAGAACCTGGCAATACCAATAACCTCAATCAATTAAGTTACTGTGTCAGAATTCTTCCTCTTGTAGTTCCTGGTATATGCAGGAAGGGTTCCTAGCCAGTTTATATTGATGCCTTCCCCTTTCTTTGCCCATTCATTGTCTACGTTGCTTGGATTGAAGTTTGAATAAAATATGTATTTTAAAGATAGATACAACCATTATACTTTTGTTTAGTTTAGAGATACAGCACGGAAACACCCCCCTTCGGCCCACCGAGTCCATGTCGACCAGCGAGCCCTGCACATTAACACTATCCTACACACACTAGGGACAATTTTACAAATATACCAAGCCAACTAACCTACAAACCTGGACATCTTTGGAGTTTGGGAGTAAACCTGAGCACCCGGAGAAAACCCACACAGGTCAGGGGGAGAACATACAAACTCTATACATACAGTCAGGGTGGGACCCGGGTCTCTGGCGCTGTAAGGCAACAACTCTACTGCTGCACCAGAGTGCCACCCTACTGATCAGACAAAACAGTTCCAAGAACAAAGCAACAGAAGATAAATTATTTTATAACATTAATCATCTTGATCTTACCTTATTTTCCTGATACTGATATTGGATATTCAAACTGTCCATTGCTCTTGTTATGGACTGCATTGCAGTGATTATATTTTGGTAGACCAACTTTGCAAAGGCTTTTCTATCTTCCTCAGAATATCCCGATCCATGAATAATTCTCATCTGTTTGATGAACGTGCTTTTGCCACTTTCTCCGGTGCCTGGATTACAACAGATACCAAGGTACATATTAGATTTGCGACTACTTAGAAAATGAAACAGTCTGTCCCCTTCCGCGGCAGGATCCAGACAACGTTCTTGACATTCAATGGCTATCCGTTGCTGAGTCCCCCGTCCATCAACACCCTGGAGTCACCATTGACGTGCATGGGATAGAACTGCAGATGTTGCTTTACACCAAAGTGGGCCAAGTGTGTTGAGTATCTTACACTTCCTGACACACCGAGGCCTTCCCTTTCCACCACCTGAGTCAGGAAGGTGATGAACAAACAGTCTGTTGCTGCACTGGTTCCCCATCCCATTCAAAAACAAAAGAAGGATGTCTTGACAACTGACCACACTCAAAACTATTCTAAATATAGGGCTGGTTGGACACAGTTACAAAGGTGAATAATTGAACCATTTTTATGGTTATTGTGTATTGATTAATATCAGCCTAACATAGAACAAATGTGAATGGGTGATCAGTCTGCAAAGTCTCAGAGGGTGGAAGGGCCTGTTTCCATGTGGAACCTTTCAATCAATTTATTCATCAATCATATTTAATAGGTGATGTCTTTAGACTAATTAATTACAGTGATAAATTAAGTACCATTGTGCTTTTCATCGTTTATAATCTGCGGTCATGGTCAATTCTAAGTCACTCTGGCAACAACCAGGCAACAGCATCGACAAGTCAAGAGTCATGAGTGTTTAATTGTCAAATGTATGCAAACAGAAGAATGAATCTCTTACTTGCAGGAGTATAACGGGTCTGTTAACACAGTACACAATTGATAACATAATAAATGTAATGGATCAGAATTGGTGACAGTTACAGGTTACTTAATGAAAATGTTTTTACGTGTAAATCAGAATGAGGGAATTTTATTGATGTTTTCGTTTCCTTTTTTTATATTCCACTTTCCTCTTTTACACCTTTCTATATCACTTTCTAGCTAAGTGGTTTAGCGTGTTGGTGGTTCCGATCACCATTCATATATATTCTTAGCCTTATACTTCCACATGGAGAATGTGATATTGAAACAGACCAGTATTGTGGGCAGATCACTCTTTCAACACAGTTGCATGGATTCTGGAGCCATAATACTAGGTGTTGTATTTTTGGGAAGTCTAACATGGGCAGGGCCCACACAGTGAATGGGAGAGCTCTGGGGAGGGTTATTGAGTGTTATACAGCAGAGGGATCTAGGAGTGCAGGTGCATGGTTCCTTGAAGGTGGAGTCACAGATAGATAGGGTGTTCAAAAAAGGCATTTGGCACCTTGGCCTTCATCAGTCAGTGTATGGAGCATAAAAGTTGGGAGGTCTTTTTGCAGTTGTATAAGACGTTGGTGAGGCTACATTTAGAGTATTGTGTTCAGTTCTGAGCACCACGTTATAGGAAAGATGGTGTAAAGCTGGAAAGGGGACTGAGAAGATTTACAAGGATGTTGCCAAGAGTGGAGGGTCAGAGCTATAGGGAGAGGTTGAGTAGGCTGGGACTCTATTCCTTGGAGTGCGGGATGAGGGGTGATCTTATAGAGGTGTATAAAATCATGAGAGGAGTAGATTGGGTAGATGCACAGAGTCTCTTGCCCAGATTAGGTGAATTGAGGACCAGAGGACATAGGTTTAAGGTGAAGGGGAAAAGATTTAACATGAAGCTAAGGGGGACCTTTTTCACATGAAGAGTGGTGGGTGTATGGAACGAGCTGCCAGACGAGGTAATTAAGGCAGCGACTATCCCAATGTTTAGAAACAGCTAGACAGGTACATGGATAGGACTGGTTTGGCGGGATATGGGCAAAACACAGGTAGGTGGGACTAGTGTAGCTGGGACATGTTGGCCAATGTGGGCAAGTTGGGCCTAAGGGCCTGTTTCCACTCTGTATGACTCTCTGACTAGGACTATGACTAAGTACATGGGAGAGATGTTATAGATAAGGGTATTGAGGCTGATTCAGTGAGTTAGATGATTGAACCATTGAGGAAGAACACAGAAGCTTGTCAGCTTAAGTAGGAGGTGATTTATAAGGAGCTTCCCAGAGTAAAAATAGAACTTGAAAATAAAAGTGGAACCAAGAGTCCTGGTTCAAATCTAAAAAGGATAAATTCACACAAAATAGGAGAAAGCTTTTCTTTAAGCATATTATCTATCCTCTATCTATTACTAAAACTCTCATATTGTATGTGATTCTGTCTGTCTTTGTGCGTGCATGCGTGCATGCCCATGTTCTCCCAGAACCATTACAAAACGGTACACGATAGCGCTACAATTTATGGACCACCTTACTCACAATTGTCATGTGCTATGTTTTTAATCAAGTTTTGTTCAGATTGATGTTATATTTTACAAGCTATTCACATTTTTAACTTTACAAAATCCATTTTGAAGTTGAAATTGCAGTGGCAGCTAGCAGCTATGATGTCACAATGGGATCTCATTTACATAAACTGCCCCTCAGTAGTGTTCCATTGGCAGTTAGCAGCATATGACGTCACAATGGGATCCCATTTACATTAACTGCCTGTCAACAGTGTTGCACCCAGTGCAATGAGAGATTTGTTACATTGTTGTAAGGAGAGGGAGGGAGTGGAGGAGGAGAAATGTTATTTAAACATTGTGTTTAGCAGGGGAGTGGGATAGGTGAGAGGTGATTAGTGGGGGAGCAGGGAGATAGAGTGAAAGGAGGGGATAGGGAGTGGAGAGTAGTTATGGAGGGTAGGGGAAAGGAGAGGTAGGGAGGGGTGAGGGAGGGGGTGGGGGAGGGGAGGAAGAAAGGGGAAAGAAGAGGGAGGGTGAAGAGGAGGGGGAGGAAGTGCTGGGGATGAGGGGGTTAACGGAGGATAGGGGTAGGAAGAGGGATGGCGAGGCACACTTGGGAGGGTTGCCGTGACTCGCATCACATCGGGGATCTCTTGCGTAACAATGGGAACCCGTCAGCCGCGCCTGCGCAGTTAGGGGCAATGGATGAGTGGTGGAATATTGCATTCGCGGACCGGCCCTCTCGTGAGACAGGGACCCAAACGGGTCCCACTCGCTCTAGTTCAATTTAAATTTGTAAAAGTAAATAAATGATTGTATGCAATGTTAGTCACAATAAAGTTCCTTGGAGTAATTTAAGGGCGTGTTGAATGCCAAGATGGTGGAACTGCGAGGGAAACCTGAAAGACCTAAACCGAAAAGCATAAACGTTTACAAAATGGAAGAGATCGTTTGGCCCATTATGTTGATGCTTAAAATGGAGGATCAATCAATATTATTTCTCAGCTTTTGGTCCATAATCTTGTTGGTCACAGCGCTTCAAGTGCTCCTCTGGGGGTTTAGAAATACAGCATGGAAACAGGCTCTTCGGCCCATCAAGTTCATGCTGATCACCGATAATCCATTCACGCTAAATCTGTGTTATCCTGACGTGATTCCTGCTTCTACAATCTGCCACACAGTTAGTTCCAGGGCCCCATATAATTTAGGTTTGTTTATTGTGAGCTCCACCAAGGTGCAATGAAAAGCTTTTTGTTGTGTGCTGACCAGTCAGTGGAATGACTATACATGATTACAATTGAGCCGTCCACAGTGTGCAGATACATAGTAAAGGGAATAATGTTTAGTGCAAGATAAAATCCAGTAAAGTCCAATTATAGATAGTCCGAGAGTCTCCCATGAGGTAGACAGACAGTAGCTCAGGACTGCTCTCCAGTTATTGATGGGATGGTTCAGTTGCCTGATGACACCTGGGAATAAACTGTTCCTCAATCTGGAGGTATATGTTTTTAAACTTCTATAGCTCTTGTCTTTGACGGGAGAGGGGAGAAGAGGGAGTGACCGAGGTGAGACTCGTCCTTAATTATGCTGATGGCCTTGCCGAGGCAGTGTGGAATGTAGATGGAGTCAATGGAAAGTAGGTTGGTTTTGTGATGGTCTGGGCTATATTGTATGCCCGCAAAACTGTTAAGTTGAAATATTTTTCCTCAGCTCTCTCAAAACCTTTTACCAAACACATCAACATATCCTGAATAATTTTCTCCCTGTTAAGGGTAGTATGTACTTACTTTCTAGGCCTGTAATAATGTTCTACACCTCAATTAAATCTGTTCTTTTGTTCCTGAAAAAGAGCATAGTCCTGCCAGTTTTTCCACACATCCATAATGCTACTACCCTTGCAATAGTCTCATAAAACGTTTCTAGATTTCAGAGCGCTGACCCATTCTTCCCTTAGCAATGCAAGCAAAACTATACACACAATTCCAACCATTGCCTGACGTGTTTTACATAGTTCTGGCTCTAAGAAATTTCTGCTCTTTTATTCTATATCACAGCCAATAAAGATGAACATCTCATATGCCTTCTTAACATTATGTTATTGAACTGCCCTGTTATCACAGGGATCTATAGACACACAGTCCAAGGTCTCTCTGTTCCTTCACAGTCCTCAGCATCTGGCCATTTATCATGGATTCTTTTGCCTTGCTTTTCCCTCTGTAATACATTATCTTTCTCATTTGGATTCCTATAAAACATATCAATCCAGAAAAGATCAAGTTGATCATGTTTGAGATGGATGAGATCAATCTAGAACCATTCTTAACACCCGTTCTCTTCTGCCACAAAATAAGGGAAGTGCATATGCTATTAAGTCTACATTTAACTGTTTTAGGAAGAAATTGGTTTGGAAAGGAGCCTGGAACTACACAGAAAATTACAATCCAAGAGAGTCTTTCTGCAATGCAATGTTCATTTCCTGCAGATAGACAAAAAAGCTAGAGTAACTCAGTGGGCCTGGCAGCATCTCCGGAGAGAAGGAATGGGTGACGTTTTAGGTCGGGTTGAGACCCTTCTTCAGTCTCGACCCATAATGTCACCCATTGTTTCTCACCAAAGATGCTGCTTGTCCCGCTGAGTTACTCCAGCTTTTGTGTCTATCTACGGTTTAAACCAGCACTTGTAGTTCCTTTTTATTTTGTGCAGTTGGTGGCAGGACATTGGCTGAAGGAAAGAGCAAGTTGAGTTGAGTTTAGTTTATTGTCACGTGCACCGAGGTATAGTAAAAAGCTTTAGTCATGCTTATCAGTCAGCGGAAAGACTATACATGCTTACAATTGAGCTATCTATCCTGAGATGTTGCCTGACCCGCTGAGTTACTCAAGCACTTTGTGTCGCTTTTAATGTAAACCAGCATTTGAATTTAGAGTATTGTCACGTGTACCATGGTACAGTGAAAAGCTTTTTGATGCGTGCTGACCAGTCAGTGTAAAGACTGTACATCGAGTCGTCCACTGTGTACAGATACATGATAAAGCGAATAATGTCTAGTGCAAGATAAAGTCCAGTAAAGTCCGATTGAAGATAGTCCGAGGGTCACCATTGAGGTCGACAGTAGTTTCGGACTGCTCTGTAGTTGTTGGTAGGATGGTTCAGTTGCCCGATAACAGCTGGGAAGAAACTGTCCCTGAATCTGGAGGTGAAGTCATTATGGATGAGGGTTTGAGTCTTCCCTTTAGTTTAGTTTTGAAAATTATCAATAGAAAGAAGAAAAATACTGAATATCCAGAAATTGAGTAACAAAAACTGGAATTACTGATTATCTGAAATACTTGAACTCAGTTTTGAATCCAGAAGGCTGTACTGTGTCCAGTTGGAACACAAGTTGTTGTTCTTCAAGTTTATATCAGGCTTCGAGGGAACAGTGCAGAAGGCTGGAGACACGGAGGTCTGAGTGGAAAAAGACAGGAGAATTCAAGTTACAGATAATCGGAATCATAAGTCATGCCTGAGTGGGGATATTTGCAAAATGTTTACCGAGTCTACATTTCCCCAGGGTAGACCACCATTGGGAAAATCCTTTATCTGATAAACCTAAAATGCTGCCTATTATTCTCTCTCTATCTTTTCATAAGATCTTGCCTAACTTATTATTTCCAGCATTTTATTTTTGTGTTTCCTTTATATGATGATGAAGATGATGATGATGATGATGATGATGATACTTTATTGTCATATGTACGTAGGTACAGTGGAATGCTTTGTTTTCATAAGGTCATAAGTGATAGGAGCAGAATTAGGCCGTTCAGCCCATCAACTTTACTCCACCATACAATCATGGCTGATCTATCTCTATCTCCTAATGCCAAATTCTCCTGCCTTCACCCCTGACACCCGTAGTAATCAAGAATCTATCTAGCTCTGCCTTAAAAATATCCATTGGCTTGGCCTCCACAGCCGTCTGTATGGTTTTGCATACAACCCGGTGACATCATACAGCAGACCTCACCTAGGCAGGTTCCAGCATCTACAGTATTTAGTTTTCGGAATATCCTTTATTTCACCACTTGTGATTTCCAGCTGTCGGTTTCATCAACTAAGTTTAAGAAAATAGGAAACAATCGGATGTCAAACTGGGATTCATTTTGCTGGCATGGTAAAATGATTCATAAAACCCAAAGTAGATACAAAATGCAGCAGTAACTCAACGGGACAGGAATGGGTGAAGTTTCAGGTCAGAACCCTTCTTCAAACTGAAAGTTGTGGGAAAAGGAAACAGGTGATATAGATGGGGATTTAGAGAGCTATAGAACAAATGAATGAAAGAGTTGCAAAAAAGTAACGATGATAAAGGAAACAGGCCATTGTTAGCTGTTTGCTGGGTGAGAACAGCGGGGGAGGGACAGAGAGAGAGAGAGAGAGAGATGGAATGCAGGGGATACTTGAAGTTGGAGGAATCGATAATCATACCACTGGGTTGTAATCTGCCCAAGTGAAATATGAGATGCTGTTCCTCCAATCTGCATTTATCCTCACTCTAACAATGGAGGAGACCTAGGGCAGAATGGTCATTGTGGGAATGGGAGGGGGGTTTAAAGTGTTTAGCAGCCGGAGGATCAGGTAGGTCCACTGCGCAATTTCATAAAAACCCAATACTGGAATCAAAGAGGCCTACAAGGAAATAGATGCAGGAATTTACACCAATTAGTTTTACTTGTTGGGAAGTCATGCTAGTGCTGGAAGCAATTGTGCAACAGCCAGAAGACTGAGTTTTAACAAGAATATGATAGAGGAATAACCAGTTTAACTCCATTACATTCCCATCAGTCGGCAACAAGGAGTTCAAATATGACACCGATGGAATTAAAAGAATTTGAGTCACGTAATTATTTTCGCTGGAATCAAAGTGATGAGGTGTTTTGGACACGTTCTCCCTTGTCTTCTGAATGCAGCCGATTGTGTTAAGATCATTAAAATATTAAAGATATTTAGCTTCAGGAGAAAGGGAGGGTTGAATTGCTGAATCACTGAACAAATGCTAATTGCTCATAGCAATTTGGCCTACATAGATCATTTGACCCGAAAAAAAACAAAAAACAAATGCTTGTAGTTTGAAATACCCACAGAAAATGCTGGAAACACTCAGCAGGTCGTGCAGCAGCTGGAGAGGGAGTGAGAAACGAGTTAACGTTTCTGATCAAAGACCCTTCATTTCTGATTCTTTCCTCATTGCCCACTGTACATTTCAATGTTCATACGTTATAGGAGCAGAATTAGGCCATTCGGCCCATCATGCCTACTCTGCCGTTCTATTATTACTTATTACATTTCCCTCTCAACCCCATTCTCCTGCCGTCTCCCCAAAACCCTTGACATCCTTACTAATCAATAATCTGTAAATCTCCACCTTAAAAAGACCCAATGCCTCCAAGACTATGTTTGGCAATGAATTCCACAGATTCACCACTAAAGAAGTTTCTCCTCATCTCCTTTCTAATGGTACGTCCTTATGTTCTGAGGCTTTGCCCTCTGGTCCTAGACTTTCCCATTCATACCTGTGTTCAACTATTATCTGCCATGTTTTGTCCCGCCCTTCCTAGTTTCTCCCCTCCCCTCCACAATCAGTCTGAAGAAGGGTCCCAATCCGAAACATCACCTTTCCATGTTCTCCAGGGATGCTGCCTGACCTGCTGAGTTACTCCAGCACTTTGTGTCTTTCTTTTTGTTAAATTAAGTCATGTTTCTCGAAATGGTTTACAAAATATACAATAGCCCTTTCCAAAGATCATTAGGCATCTACTACTTAGTAATTGTAATGATCCACTTAAAAACGTACAAATATATACTGTGGCACAGTGGCGTAGTGGTAGAGTTGCTGCCTTACAAAACCGGAGGTCCGGGTTTGATCCTGGCTATGGGTGCTTTCTGTACAGAATTTGTACATTCTCCCTGAGACCACGTGCTCCGGTTTCGTCCAACATTCGAAAGACATACTGGTTTGTAGGTTAATTGGCTTGTGTAAAAATTGTTAATTGTCCCTAGTGAGTAGGATAGTGCTAGTGTGTGGGCTGATCGGTGGTCAGCACAGATTCGGTGGGCCAAAGGGCCTGTTTCCGAACTGTCTCTCTGAAGTCTAAATCTTGAAAGTCTGGAGTCTAAATACTCAGAAGTTTTAAACTGTGGAAGAGACAGTATGTGCAAAATAATATGCTTCAAAAGCAGCAACTAGCCCACCCACAGGCACCCTTCCTTCTAACTGTCCTTAATGCAAAGTTAGTCGTACATCATGGTGCGGCAAGGATAATTAAAAGACCCAAGCCTCCATTGTGTTTCGAGATTAGCCGGGGCTAGACTGTTAATTAATAAAATACCAAGTTACCTCACTCCACAGTTAAGGTTTTATTATGCTGCAGAAAGCGTAAAGAAGAAAATCAATTAAAGAGATTCTGGGGGAAAAAATATATAAACTAGAACACGTACATAATGCAGAAGAAATTTTCAAAAGGACGAATACTTGTGGATTGTGTATTTGGAATTTAGAAAGATTAAGACAGTAACAATGCAGATAAACAATGATAATAGTCTTATAAAATCACACATCAAAGCAAGAAGGCAACATACCCTTCATCTCTGTATTATTCTGAGAGAATTATACTATTTATCCTAAATGCCTACTGCTTCTTTCCAATAACCCCACATTATCTTCCCCGTTCTAAATGTATTTCTATTATCGTCTTGAAAGCTGCTATTGAACTTTTGCCAGTCAGTATTTTCCAGGAAAAAGACTCAAACGATGCTGCCTGACCCGCTGAGTTACTCCAGCACTTTGTGTCTTGTTCTGTAAACCAGCGTCTGTAGTTCCATGTTTCTACACAGTATTTTCCAGGTTCCCAATGCATTAACCCGATAAACAATTGTAAGAAAAACTTCAGGCATGGAATGGAAAGAAAGATTCTCCAGCCTTTGGAAGCATTATGTTAGCACCATGTGAAGGAAATCGCATAGATGTTAGATAAGATTGCTTGCATTTTATCAGTGGTTCATGCATATTTTAAATTATTTCTTTAATTACTTCCGAGGAAATCATTCACTTCGTGTCATGTTTACGTGTACAATATAATCAAGTCAGATATGTGGTATTTATCGAGAATACATTTTTCCGCATAAAATAAATCTAAGTGACCTAAAAGAATAATGTCAATATATTGTCTAGCTCTTCCCAATAGCTCATTCCATCTGGATTTGATACTGCATCATAATATTTTGCTGAGCCATTTTGACCCAAAAATCCGAAAAAGCAATCTACCAATAAAAGAGATTGGTATTACTAATACCAATATTAGTAATAATCCAGATAAAACACATTTGGCTTTCTCCATTTTGAAATCTTAATTAGTCCATTCCAAAACCACAACGACCTGTGGATTTGTAGGTTAATTGGCCTCTGTAAATTGCCCTGAGAGTGTGAGGAGTGAATGAGAAAGTGGGATAACATGAAACTAGCGTGAAAGGGTGATCGATGATCAACATGGATTCGGTGGGCTGAAGGGCCAGTTTCCAAAGCTGTACCACTAAAAAATAATACAACCAGCAATCATGAAGAGAGAGGTTCTAATCGAAAGTAATCAACATGAAATATTAACTTTGATTCTCTGTCCATCGATATTCCATAACATGCTGAACATTTCCAGCTAATTATATTTTATTGCAGACTTCCTGCAACTGCAGCATTTTACTTTCGCCTCATGAGAAACTCTACTGTAAAATTTATACCTTTGCACTAAGCTGGCTTTGTATTAAATCAATGTTTTGATCCCCCGTAATAAAACCTTTGCAATGAATTTCTTCTCCTTGGAGGAAGCTGTATTGATTTTTTTTATACTCAAGGTCAATAACGAATTGACTTCAAAAAGATTTATTTATGGAGAGATTTACACCTCAAGCAGCTGAAGCTGCAAGTGGTTGTTCCTCAAGTGGTCTTCCGGAGGAGAGGGTTAGGTTATGAATCAAAGGAACGAGGGCTTCTTCATGCTGCAATTGATCAAAATCTTTGGCCCAAACAGTTCGGAGTTTGGTTGAGTAAATCAATTAGGTTGGAACCTGCTACAGCGAATGCAAATCAAATATGGATGGGTGGCACAGTGGTGCAGCAGTAGAGTTGCTACCTTGCAGCGTCAGAGACCCGAGTTCGATTCTGACTACGGGTGCTGTCTGTTACAGAATTTGTACGTTCTCCCCTTAACCTTGTGGATTTTCCCCGGGGGCTCTGGTTTTCTCCCACACTCCTTAGACATACAGGTTTGTAGGTTAATTGGCTCAGGTAAAAATTGTAAATAGTCCCAAGTGAGTAGGATAGTGCTTGCTTATGGGATGATTGCTGGACGGCATGTGATCGGTTGGCCAAAGGGGTTGTTTCCATGTTGTATCTCTAAACTAAAAACTATCTGTAAACCAAACTAAATTAGACCAAAATTCTTTACTGATGAGGATTAGGTAAAGTGGAATTTAATGATTATGAAATGGTTGATGGCTAGCATGATAATTAGCATGGGGTTATTAAAAGATTCCTTAAAAGTATCTTATATTTGGAGAATTCCATGTCCAATTTCCCACCACTTTTTTTTTGTATGATAAAGATTTAAAACGGTGGTTGTGCAGTGAATGATGATCCAATATTACCAATACTGATTCCAAATTCAATGGACTGAGTCAATTTTATGTCACTTGACCATCCGTTAAAACAAAGCTGGACTATTCATTCCATTGATGTACTGTGCATTCCTACAGCGTACATGACAAGTCCTGTTTTGGGGAATTTATTGGCTCAATACTAAGATGCAAAGCGCTCCAATTATTCCTTGTGCATGCAAGTTCTTGTTAAATTGGTTGGATATTGCTCAGGTCAATATACTCTATACTTTGATGTAATATGCTGTGGCACAAGGCATGGTCTTGCTCATCAGTGCTAGTTATTCCCAATGTGTGCAGCTCCTAAACTTCAATAAAGACAACAAAAAAAATCCCAAATGATGCACTGAAAGGAAAATCAGAGGGCAGAAAATCAAACACGGGCAGGTGGGACTAGTGTAGAAGGAGCACCTTGGTCGGCACGGGCAACTTAGGTGAAACAACCTGTTTCCATGCTGTATGACTCCCTGACTCTTAAGTAATCACAACTGTAGCAATTCAAGAAAGCCCCTGTTGATCTTAGTTCAGGTGTGGCTCAGATCCCACAGGTGAACGTGTTTGCCATCTCCCATCATCAAGTGAACCCACATCCCAGATAGATTGTAGCTACTTCATATCTCATTCTTGGAAGATATGAGTGCATTTGAATGAGATGGTCACCTTTTCAAAGTGGGAATATTTTTGCTCCTGAGATATTATGGAACAAATTAACTAGAATGTTCTCACGTGATGGAAATAAAAAAGTCGGATTGGCTTGCTTTTGGAAATGGAAGATTTGAGATACTTTAATTGTTTTTTTAAGATCACTTTTATTATTCTCCTGTGGGATCCGAGTACATTTGAAAGAACCTCAACATTTAATGATCATCACGGAAGTATCACTGAGGGGCTTTCATGAATGGATGCATTGTTGTAGCAGGTGCCTTGACTGACAAATTTGCTGGAATTCTTTGAAGAAGTAAATAGCAGGGCAGACAAAGGAGAGTCAGTAGATGTTGTATACCTAGATTTTCAGAAAGCCTTTGATAAGGTGCCACATGGGAGGCTGCAAAGGAAGATGAGAGCCCATGGTATCAAAGGGCAGATACTAGCATGGAGATCAGGTTGGCTGGATGGCAGAAGGCAAAGAGTGGCAATAAAGGGGGGTTTTCTGGTTGGCTGCCAGTGACTAGCGGAGTTCCACAGGGCTCAGTGCTGGGGCCGCTGCTCTTCACGTTGTATATTAATGATTTTGATGAGGGGATTAAAGGTTTTGTGACCAAGTTTGCGGATGATTTGAAAATAGGTGGTGGGGCAGGTAGTGTAGAGAAAGCAGGGACTCTGCAGAAGGACTTGGATAGGTTGGGAGAGTAGGCAGCGAAGTGGAAAATGGAATACAGTGTAGCAAAGTGTGCATTCATGCATTTTGGTGGTAAGAATAAAGGTGTAGATTACTTTCTAAATGGAGAGAAACATAGAAACATAGAAAATAGGTGCAGGAGTAGGCCATTTGGCCCTTCGAGCGTGCACCGCCATTCAATATGACCATGGCTGATCATCCAACTCAGTATCCCGTACCTGCTTTCTCTCCATGCCCCCTGATCCCTTTAGCCACAAGGGCCTCTTAAATATAGCCACTGAACTGGCCTCAACTACCTTCTGTGGCAGAGAATTCCAGTGTCTCACCACTCTCTGTGTGAAAAATGTTTTTCTCATCTCGGTCCTAAAGGATTTCCCCCTTATCCTTAAACTGTAACCCCTTGTTCTGGACTTCCCCAACATCGGGAACAATCTTCCTGCATCTAGCCTGTCCAACCCCTTAAGAATTTTGTACGTTTCTATAAGATCCCCCCTCAATCTTCTAAATTCTAGCGAGTACAAGCCGAGTCTATCCAGAGAGAGAATCCAGAAATTGGAGCTGCAAAGGGACTTGGGAGTGCTGGTGCAGGATTCCTAAAATAGTTAATCTGCAAGTTGAATCAGTCGTAAACAAATCAAACGCAATGCTAGCATTGATTCCGAGAGGGCTTTTATACAGAGTATAATGTAATGCTGAGATTCTATAAGGCGCTGGTCAGGCATTTGGAATCTTGTGAGTTCAACTATTGTAATTTTCTTGAGCTCGTACGAACTGCAGGCATTGTGTGGCATTGGTGGAGGTGGTGAATATTCCAGGTGGCAAATAGTTCTCCAATCTTAAGTACCAGGACACTCCCTCCAGCCCATGACGTCACGTGCCCGCCCTCGTATCTCCTGACGATGGTTTGAGCATAACTGGCCCGTGTTTAGGCTGACGCCACAACAGCAGATTTATGTTGTGATAGACACCAAAAGCTGGAGTAACTCAGTGGGACAGGCAGCATCTCTGGAGAGGACGAATGGGTGACGTTTCAGGTAGAGTAGGTAAGGGGAGTGGAAAGGTTGAGACGGATGATGTCACACCGGCAGTTAGAAATAGAATGGTCCAGAGAGGGTGGAAGGCCGTTCTGGGGAGTCCAAGAAGAGGGAGACAGGAGAAGGGGTTGTGATAATCAGCTCATTGGATTTGACCATATGAATAGCCACCTCCTCCTCCAAGGCAAATGCAAGTGTTGCTTCTCAGTTTAGTTTAGTTAAGAGATACAGTGTGGAAACAGACCCTTTGGCCCACGAGACCACGACGACCAGTGATCACCCATACGCTAGTTGTTCCTAGAATCTAGGGATAATTTTGCAGAAGCCAATTAACCTACAAACCTGTTCGTCTTTGGAATGTGGGAGCAAACCGGACAAAATCCGCGCGGTCACGGGGAGAACGTACAAACAGCATCTGTGGTCAGGAATGAGCCCAGGTGTCTGGTGATGTGGAGCAACAACTGCTGCGCCACCGTGCCGCCCCCGTGTTTGAACACGCCAAAGTCCCACAAAAAGCAACAAAATAACTTAATTCACTTTTGATCCAAACACATTTTTCTTCTTTTCAAGATGTGCATGACAAGTGGATTAGACCTGGACTTGTTTAACTTCATATCTGTATGTTGCAATATTAACATTGACGTTCTGGAATAGGGTTGAACCTGTAGACTTAAAAGCTTGAAGAAAATGTACAAGAAACTCATCTGAGTTGATATCTCTGAAACGATGTGTACTTGAATCTAATCTATAAATCTGTCTGGAGGAAAATATTTTAAGAAATTTGGCATACGCCACAGACACGAATGACTTCAAACCCATAATCAGATGTCCAAAATCATGCATCACTTTGGACATCTAATTGTGTGTTTGAAGTTAAATGGGGGAAGTCAAATTTACACAATTTGCACCACTTATAAGGTTTGGTAGATGTGAGACAGACTGGTGATATCATCTCTGCTCTTGCTGGTTGGTGGTGCCTTTACTTTGACATCCAGAGTTTATGGTGTTATAAAATCAAAGTCCTAATTGGACTTTGATCAAAGTCAACCTAGTTTTGTGAAAGGAAAATCATGTTTGGCCTATTTATTGGAATTTGTTGAAAATGTAACAAGTTTAGTTTAGTTTGTAGATACAGTGCAGAAACAGGCCCTTCGGCCAACCAAGTCCATGCCGACTGGCGATCATCCGATACACTAGCACTATCCTACACACTAGGGACAATGTACAATTTTACCAAAGCCTATTAACCTACAAACCTGCATGTGATTGGAGTGTGAGAGGAAACCGGAGCACCCAGAGGAAACCGACACTGTCACAAGGAGAATGGACAAACTCCGAACCAACAGCACCCATAGTCAGGATTGATCTTGGGTCTCTGGCGTTGTACAGCAGACACTCTACCCGCTGCATCACCATGCCGCCCTGGATTGTGGATTAAGGGGGAGTGGGCAGGATATACTTGAGATTTCCACAAGGCATGTGACAAGGTGCAGCATCGAAGGTTGGAAGAGCTCATAGTCTATGTGGTAACGTACTGGAGTGGTTGGAAGATTGGTTGGCTGGCAGGAAGCAAAAATAAGGCATCATTGGGTCTATTCCGTTTGGGAAGCTATAATAAGGCTGTACCACAGTGATTATTGCCAAGGCAAATGTACAATTTATATGAAAAAACATGGGAGCAAGGACCAAAGAAATGTTTCCTAAATTTGAATATGTTGCAATTATAGTAAGTTCAGAAATAAGAAGTAAAAGAGATAAGGAGGCTGGAAAGAGTTACAGATAGGTTAAGAGAGTGAGCAATCATTTGGCAAATGGAGACACGAGGAAGTGCACATGCTGGAATCATGAGTAAAATGCAAAGTAGTGGGTCAGGCAGCATCTCTAGAAGGCAACTCTTCAGGTCAATGACGAAAGGTCCTGACCTGAAACATCACTTGTCCATGTTCTCCAGGAATGCTGCCTGACCCACTGGGTTGCTCGAGCACATTGTGTTTTTCGGGCAGATGGAGTTTGATTTTGCACATTATGGCAGTAAAAATAAGAAAGAAAAACAAATTATCTGAAAGCGAGAGATTGCAGAACTCTGAGATAAGAAGGGATCTGAGCGTCCTCGTGTACGATAAACAATTAGCTGGAACACCAAGTAATTAGGAAAACTATCGGAATGTTTACTGGGGGAATTGGCTACAAAAGTAGGGAGCCTCTGCTCCATATAATGCAGTAGTGAGACCACATCTGGAGAACCATGTACAGTATTAGTCTCCTTATTGAAGGAACAAAGCAAATATAATGGAATCAGGTCATAGAATGATTCCTGGAATGGGTGTTTTTTTACATGAGGAAATTTGAAGAGACAAAGCTTGTATCTGCTGGAGTTTAGAGGAGGCAGAAGAGACTTCAATGAAAGGGCGACTGTGGCATGACAATAGAGGTGCTGCCTTACAGTACCAGGGACCTGGGTTCGATCCTGACTACGGCCGCTGACTGTACGGAGTTTGTACGTTCTCCCTGTGACCACATGGGTTTGCTCCGGGTACTCTGGTATCCTTCCATATTCCAAATATGTGCAGGTCTGGAGGCTAATTGGCTCCCGTAAATCGTTCCCTAGTGTGTAGGATAGAACTAATGTGATTGCTGGTCTGCACGGACTTGGTGGGCCGAAGGGCCTCATTCCACGCTGTACCTCTAAAACTAAAAAACTTTTTAAAAAAGATCCTGAGAGGTATTGTCAAGGTGGATGCAGAGACAATGTTTTCTTTGTGAGAGACTCTGGAATGAGGGGATACACATTTAAAAAATGTAAGGTAATTTTTTTTTCTCTCGAAGACGTTTGAATGGCTTGGGAACTTTCTTCCTCAAAAGGCAGTGGAGACAGGATCCTTGAATAGTTTACAGCAAAGGTAAATAGATTCTCGATAACCAGGAGGATGTATGGTTACCAGAGATAGGCAGAGATGCAAGGTCCCTTCCATTGACTCCATTTATACCTCAAGCTGCCTCGGCCAGCAGCATAATCAAGGAAGAATCGCATTCTGGCCACTCCATCTTCTCCCCTCTCCCATCAGGCAAACGGTATAGAAGTGTGAAAATGCCCACCATCAGATTCAGGGACAGTTTCTTTCCAGCTGTTATCGGCAACTGAACCATCCTACCATAACCAGAGAGCAGTCCTGAACTACTATCTACCGCATTGGAGACCCTCGCACTATCTTCAATTGGACTTTACTGGCTTTAATCTTGCACTAAACATTATTCCTTTTATCATGTATCTGTACACTGTGGACGACTCGATTGTAATCATGTATAGTCTTTCCGCTGACTGGATAGCGCGCAACAAAAGCTTTTCACTGTATCTTGGTACAGTTGACGTTACATGGTGACGCCCAGGGAGTGCTGATCTGTCAGGCTCTCTCCATCTGAATGAGATGTTAAACTCCAGTCTTGTCTGATCTCAAGAAAGATCACATGAAGGCACTGGGCCTGCACTTGCTGGATTTGAGACACTAAAAGCTGGAGTAACTCAGCGGGCCAGACAGCATCTCTGGAGAAAAGGAATAGGTGACGTTTCAGGTCGAGACCCTTCTTCAGACTGAGAGTCAGGGGAAAGGGAACCGAGAGATGTAGACAGTGATGTAGAGAGATATTGAACAAATTAATGAAAGATGTGTCAAAAAGTAATGATGATAAAGGAAATAGGCCATTGTTAGCTGTGGCCTAGGTGAGAACCAGTACAGAAAATGAGGCTCAACAGATGGATGCTTTAGAAGGATGAGGGTGGACCTCATTGAAGCTTACCAAATAGTGAAAGGCCTAATGGCCTAATTCTGCTCCTAGAACACATGAACTGAGACAACTTCATAGAAAAGCAGGAATCATTCAAGATTCTTAAAGAAATAGATTATCTTATGCAATATCACATTCTGGGAGATTGTACATGTACATTGGCTGCCACATTTCTTTATGGAGGTGGCACAGTGGTGCTGTGGTAGAGTTGCTGCCTTACAGCGCCAGAGACCCAGGTTTGATCCTGACTACAAGAGTTTGTACATTCTCCCCGTGACCACGTGGAATTTCTCCAGGTGCTCTGGCTTCCTCCCACGTTCCTAAGACGCACAGGTTTGTAGGTTAATTGGCCTCTGTAAAATTGCCCCTAATGTAAGATAGAACTAGTATGGGTGGTTGTGGTCAGCGCGGACAAAGTGGGCCGAAGGGCCTGTTTCCACGCTGTATCTCTAAACTAAACTTTACATTAATGTCTGTACTCAGAGCATTTAATTAGGAATGAAGGCCTTAAATAAGCCGTTGGACGATTCTCACACATTCCCACATTCCAAAGACATGCGGGTCTGTAGGTTAATTGCCCTCTGTCCATTACCCCTAGTGTGTAGGGAATGCATTAGAAAGTGGCCACCTTCTGTGTTGCAATAAGTAAAAAGTCATACCAAGGCACTACCTTTCAATTCCAAAGATTGAGGTGATAGTCAATGATCTCTGAGACTGCAGGCGGCACAGTGGCGCAGCGGTAGAGTTGCTGTCCTACAACGCTTGAAGCGCCAGAGACCTGGGTTCGATCCTGACTACGGGTGCCGTCTGCATGGGGTTTGTACATTCTCCCTGTGACCACATGGGTTTTCTCCGAGATCTGAGGTTTCCTCCCACACTCTAAAGAAGTACAGGTTTGTAGGTAAATTGGCTTAGCGTAAGTGTAAATTGCCCCTAGTGTGTATAGGGTAGTGTTCATATGCAGGGATCGCTGTTCAGTGCAGACACGTTGGGCCAAAGGACCTGTTTCCATGCTGAACTAAACTAAACTGTTGACAATCAGGAAGATCTACTTTTATCTTGTCCTACATTCCTCCCTCATATAACACCACCCAGAATTGATTAACAGGACATTCAGTTCATTGTTGCTTCGTGAGTGTGTAAGTGTAATGCTGAACTTCAAAGATATTCTTCATAAATCGCTCGGATTCCACAGGATCTCGTAATTTATGTGTTTTCTTTAACTCCAATGACCAGTTTCAATACCTCAGTTCAGCATATAAAAATGTTGTTAATGTTATCTATTACTTTTCTACTTTAATATCAACTAGCAATTTAGAAATATTTAACTTAGATTAAGAAATCTTGGTCGGGAGCATAAGCACATTGAGCCAAAGTGCATGCCTGCACAGTATTTTGTGTTGTAACAAATAACAAAATTAAGGGATGCGGACCGGCTTTGTCTTTTAAATGATATTATTTTACCAAACAAACTTGTTTACAGATAATCTGTGTGTTCACAATTTCAGAATAAATTGCACTGAGTTTTTAAAACAGATATTCCTCATCTAAAGCAGAACGCAAGCACCGGAGGTATTCAATGGGTCAGGCAGCATATAAGAAGGAAATAGAATGAGGTTTCGGGACCCTTTTTCAGATTGGAGTAGGGGGAGGGGGGGGTTAAAGCTGGAAAAGGGAGGTGGGGGTTGGGCATAGCTTGGCAAGTGATGGGTGGATTCTGGTGACGGGACAGATGGTTGGAGAATGTAACAAAGTCTAGAGGTAATAAGGGGGTAGTTGTGAGTACACAAAATAAGCTGGTAAGAAGGGGCATTCAGATAGGAGGCACACTAGGGTGGGTGGCATATTGGGGCAGGGTGCACATTGAGGCAGAGGTCACAACGAAGTGGGGGGGGGGGGTACACTACGATAGAGGGCACCAAGACAGGAGTCACATAGAGGTAGGGGAGCATCGAGAGAGCAGCCACACAGAAATAGGATTCCCAGTGGGTGGCATGGTGGCACAGCAGTAGAGTTGCTGCCTTACTGCTCGAGACCTGGGATCGATCTCGACTACGGGTGCTGTCTGCACGGAGTTTGTACATTCTTCCCGTGACCTGTGTGGTTGTCTCCGAGATCTTCAGTTTCCTCCCACACTCCAAACACCTACAGGATTGTAGGTTAATTGGCTTGGTATAAATGTAAAATTGTCCGCAGTGTGTGTGCATTGGATAGTGTTAATGTGCGGGGATCGCTGGACAGTGTGGACTCGGTGGACCGAAAGGCCTGTTTCCGCACTGTATCTGTAAACTAAAACTAAACGAATAAAACTGATTGTATTGTATTGTATTGATTGTAAACTAAGCTAAATATTGAAATAGGGGCTACGGTAAGGGGAGTAAAACAACCGTTCATCGGAAGCCATTCCTCTGGGGATTGTTGACGGATAGATTCGTGAATGTTGAATCAATACAATGCAGATTTTAGCCCATAGCAAGGAAGAGAGAAGAGAAAAGTGATTTGTGGTGCTGTTTTATTGTAACATTGCTACAAGCTCTCAACTACAAATGAAGGCATTTCTCCACAGTATGAGGAAATCCTGCCCTGGGCACCAGTCCACCAACTCTTAACCGATTAATTGTATTCTTTGCAAAAGTCAATCTAACCCATAAGATGTAAACTAGGACTAGGCTGGGCTGAGAAAGGCAAGGTAAACATTTTTATCTTGACGTAAAGGTTAGGCAATAGAAAAAGAAAATCATAATGTAATAACAAGGAACTGCAGATGCTGGTTTATACCAAAGACAGACACAAAATGCTGGAGTGACTCAGCGGGTGAGGCAGCATCTCTGGAGGTCACGGGTAGGCAACGTTTCAGTTCGGAGCCAGCCTTTTGTTTCAGTCTTTTGGCTTTTTTTTGAAAATATCTTTTGAATAAGGATAAGGAGATTAATAAAGAAGGAATAAATGGTGAAGGAGATTTGAGAAAGCACATGTAGATAGTAGACGTTTCAATTTCACTTGGGAATGTTCCTTGGGTTTTTCAATGAGAGTTATTATGACTGCAGCGAATGTGTTTTTGGTGCTTTCTACACACAGCAAGTGAGCAAAAGTTAACAGAGCCAGTTATCTAAAGAAGTCTCTTTACACTTGCTGGCAGTCTAACCTATTCCCAGAGTTCTTTAAATTGAGTCTTTAATGAGTTTTGTTCATCTGGTAATACGTATCTTTGTGCTTTTTGGGCTCTGTCTCACTGCTGTGGCCTGCTTTGGAATGAACCAAAGACCTAGAGAAAGGCAATGCAATTGTACATAAGATTTGACAGCTTCTCTCACTGCAGATCATTTTCTCAATTTACGAGATTTGTAAGAAGTTCATAAGTTATAGGTGCAGAATTAGGCCATTCAGCCCATCAAGTCTACTCTGCCATTCAATCATGGCTGATCTATCTTCTCCTTTCAACCCCATTCTCCTGCATTGTCCCCATAACCCCTGATACTCACACTAATCTAGAATCTGTCAATCTCAGCCTTAAAAATGGGGTGGAAGATTGCAACCTTCACGTGGTCCGCCCTGTTTCGATGAATGCAATCAACCGGGCGTGCACAATCAAGTAAGATCAAATGGAATAAGTTGTCCTACAACTTTAGGCTGTGCACGCCATACGCAAGAAGAAGCCTTAAAAATATCCATTGACGTCCTCCGCAGCCCTCTGTGGCAATGAATTCCACAGATTCACCACCCTCTGACTAAAGAAATTCCAAATCCTTCTGTAATAATTGGGCAGTCAATATTAATTATTTCTAACCCTGGAGAGTCTTGCTTTGTAAGATTCTTGTATCTGATCAGGCCAGAAAATTTGCTCCAGGAACCACAGGAACTGATACTTAGCTCAGTTTCCAGCAGCGTTCCAGACTCACTCAAGCTTTAACTTCTCAAGTTGAACACAAAACAAATTCTCACCACAAAACCATAATTTAATATTTTAAAATTCTTTAGTTGAGTTGAGTTGAGTTTAGTTTATTATTACCTGTACTAAGGCACAGTCAGTGGAAATACTATACACGATAGCATTCAAGCCTTCCACAGTGTACGGATACAGGATAAAGGGAATAATGATTAGCACAAGATAAAGTGCAATAAAGTTCAATTAAACAAAGTCAGAGGGTCTCCAATGAGGTAGATGGTAGGTCAGAACTGCTCTCTAGCTGGTGATAGAATGGTTCAGTTGCCTAAAACATGCCGGGAAGAAACAGTCCCTGTATCTGAAGGTGTATGTTTTCCCACTTCTGTACTTCTTGCCTGATGGGAGTGGGAGAAGAGGGAGTGAGATTCATCCTCGATAATGCTGGTGGCCTTGCTAAGGCAGCGTAAAATGTAGATGAAAGGGAGATCGGTTTGCGTGATGGTCTGGGCTGCGTCCTAAGACCAAAACCCAGCCACCATTGGCAAGGTTTACTGCAGATACATTGTTCATAAGTTCATACGTGATAAGAGCTGAATTAGGCCATTCGGCCCATCAAGTCTACTCCGCCATTCAATCATGGCTGATCTATCTTTCCCTCTCAACCCCATTCTCCTGCCTTCTCCCCATAACCCTGGGCATCCATACTAATCAAGAACCTACCTATCTCTGCCTTAAAAATATCCACTGACTTCGCCTTCACAGCCTTCCATGGCAATGAACTCCACAACGGAATTGAAACTCATTCCTCACTAGGATCATCCTGATCATTGGTTGAGGTACTGCTGTCTCTCTGAAGTTCCCCATTTACAGGTAGTTGTACTACAACACAATAGTTGTGTTCCCAAGCAACCTCATGTTTTAGAAAATCGCATCATAAAAATAATCATGTCAATGGGGGAAAAGTGCTTTGGGGGGCTTGAGAGTTCAGACTCACAATAACAAAGTTATTTTTCCTGCAAGATTTTCGAAAGTAAAGGTCCTGTAAATACCAATTAGTTTATTTTTGTTAAAATAAGGCTGCATGTTCCATTGCTTAATAATAGAGTGGCATTGCACAAATATCAAGGAAGTGATCACTTATCAATATCAATGGCCTTCTCAGTTAAAGTAGCAGCTGTGTTCTTAATACATAATGGTGTCACATCACTGCAGGAAGGTTACATGGAAACAGTTTTTTTCCCCCCAAAGATTTATTTTCCTAAAACAGCTTTTTTTTCCTGATTGTCAATTTAGAAAGTAACTTTTAAGTGGTTCTCCACTTCCCGATCGAAAACACATTGTAACCTATTCGGCCCGATTAATAAAAAAAAGAGTTCCTTCATTCATCAATCGGGTTATATCCAAATCACGGCATGGGAACATGTATTTTGTTTTATCTGTTCACACAATATAGATATCATGGACAATATTGTCTGCTCTTAATTATAACTCTGGTGACTATTGCGATTCAACCACTTCCGAGGGAGGGTCTAGAGTCACAAATAAGTCAATCTGAAAAAGGATGGCAGATTTCCACCCCCAAAGGACATTGGTGAAGCAGAGGGGTTTAAGAGATAAACAGATAATTTCATGGTAACCATTAATGAAACAAGCCCTTTTCTTAAATACATATGTATTTTGTTACTCTATTGCCATGGTGGGATTCAAGCTCACATCTTTGATTCAATGGTCCAGTATTTAGGCTTTTTGTCCAACAAATTAACCTGAAGAATTGTTCCAACCCAAAACATCACATCCTTTTTCTCCTGAGATGCTGTCTGACCTGCTGAGTTACTCCAGCACTTTGTATCCAAATTAACCTCAATGTTACACATTCTAAGATCAAAGCAAGTTATTAGTGATTCTTCAGAAACAGAGAACTACAGATGCTGTTTTGCACAAAAGGACACAAAGTGCTGGAGTAACCCAGTGGGTCAGGTAGCATCTCTGGAGAACACGAATAGGTGATGTTTCAAGTTGGGACACTTCCTCAAACTAAGAGTTTGAAGAAAGGTCCCAACCTGAAACATCACCTATCCATGTTCTCCAGAGATGCTGCCTGACCAACTGAGTTACTCCAGCACCTTGTGCCCTATTGGTGATTCTGCTGTTTCTTTTACTGTTCCTTCTGATTTTTAATGACATATCAATTACCATTTCATATTTACAATGTCTCTCCAAAAGGAAGTTGTTTCCATCTTTTCTCCCACATAAATTTGATTATCCATTTTTCCTGTTGGCTTCTGAATATAGCTTCCTCTCTGTCAGTTTACTCAATGGTATTTTTCATCAGGCGTAATTTAGTTTGGTTTAGTTTAGGGGTACAGTGCAGAAACAGGCACTTTGGCCCACTGAGTCTACACAGACCAGCGATCCCCGTACACTAACACTATCCGACACACTGGAGATAATTTACAATTTTTACTGCCAATTCAAAATCATTGACCGAATGACATAACCTGTTACACATTGTCTCACTTACGGATTGTCTTTAAACTATTGAGGGCCCCGTGTTCTGCATCAATAAAGTTTGCCTTGTGAAACTGTTGTGCAGACTGCAGATGCTGGAGTCTCGAGAAAAACATAAAGTGCTGGAAGAACTCAACAGGTCAGGCAGCATGGACAGAGAATGGACAGGTGACTTTTCAGGTCAGGACCCTTCAATGGGTCTGGAAAAGGGACCTGACCCGAAACATCGTCTGTGTATTCCCTCCATAGATGCTGGCTGACCTGCGGAGTTTTGGGAAATGTTATGCAGTTTTTAGAAACATAGAAACATAGAAATTAGGTGCAGGAGTAGGCCATTCGGCCCTTCGAGCCTGCACCGCCATTCAACATGATCATGGCTGATCATCCAACTCAGTATCCCGTACCTGCCTTCTCTCCATACCCTCTGATCCCCTTAGCCACAAGGGCCACATCTAACTCCCTCTTAAATATAGCCAATGAACTGGCCTCAACTACCCTCTGTGGCAGAGAGTTCCAGAGACCCACTACTCTCTGTGTGAAAAAAGTCCTTCTCATCTCGGTCCTAAAGGATTTCCCCCTTATCCTTAAGCTGTGACCCCTTGTCCTGGACCTCCCCAACATCGGGAACAATCTTCCTGCATCTAGCCTGTCCAACCCCTTAAGACTTTTGTAAGTTTCTATAAGATCCGCTCTCAATCTGCTAAATTCTAGAGAGTATAAACCGAGTCCATGCAGTCTTTGTTCATAAGGCAGTCCTGACATCCCAGGAATCGGTCTGGTGAACCTTCTCTGCACTCCCTCTATGGCAATAATGTCCTTCCTCAGATTTGGAGACCAGAACTGTACGCAATTTTTTAATTGCCAAGTGCCCTTTGTGGTGTAAGATGTGATAGCCCATAAATTCCCATATTTTACAATGATTGCTAACTTTCACTGAATCATGACCATGGAGTCATCTATGATTTTAGAGATACAGCATGGAAACAGGCCTTTCAGCCCATCAAGTCCATGCCGACCAGCGATCACCCCCGACACTAATACCATCCACATCCTAGAGACAATTTACAGAAGCCAATTAACTGACAAACCTGAGCGTCTTTGCAGTGACTAGCAGTCACTAATGCTGTGCAGGGAAATGTGGCAGATAATGCAAAGCACACTGCAATATGGTTTGAACACCAGATCATTTCCTCATATAATGACATGAAATCTACTTTCGTCCAATCTCCCATGAATTTCCAGCTGCAGTGATTTTGAGTGTCATCTTAGATTATGTGTTTCAATTTGGACATTGAGTACATGATGTAGCTCTATAAGACTTTGCTTAGGCGCATTTGGAGTATTGTGTGCAGTTCTGGTCGCCCCATTACAGGAAGGAAACTTTGGAGAGGAATCAGAAGAGGTTGACCAGTATGCTGCCTGCATTTGGGGATTTTATCTACAAGGAGAGGTTGGACAAACCTGGATTGTTTTCTCTAGCATACTGGATGTTCAAGTATATAAAATTACGAGAACCATAGATGGGGTGGAGAGGAGCACCTTTCTCTCCGGGTGGAAATGTTGAAGACTAGAGGGCATTGCTTTAGGGTGAGAGAAGCAAAGTTTGAAGGTGATGTGCGCGGCAAGTTTTTCACATGGAGGATGATGGGGTGTCTGGAATATTCGGTCATGGGTGGTTTAGTTTAGTTCAGAGATACATCGCAGAAACTGGCCCTTGGCCTACCATGTCCGCGCCGACCTGCGATCCCCGCACACTAGCACTATCCTACACACTAGGGATATTTTACAATTTTTTTTTACTGCAGCCAGTTAACCTACAAACTAGTACGTCTTTGGAGTATGAGTGGAAACCGGAGCACCCGGAGAAAACCCACGCGGTCACGGGGACAATGTACAAACTCCGTACAGACAGCACCCATAGCCAGGATCGAACTTGGGTCTCTGGCGATGTAAGACAGCAACTCTACCACTACGCCTTCATGCCCGACACAGTGGTGGAGACAGAGACATTAGTATTTAAGAGGCTTTTAGATAGGCACATGGCAACACGGGGAAATGGATCATCTGCAGGCAGGTGACATCAGTTTATCTTTGCATTATATTCAGCACAGACATTGTGGGTCAAAGGGATTATTCCTGTCCTGTAAATTTCAATGTGTAGGAAGGAAGTGCAGGTGCAGGTTTAAATTGAAGATAGACACAAAAAGCTGGAGTAACTCAGCGGGACAGGCAGCATCTCTGGAGAGAAGGATCGGGTGGCATTTCGGGTTGAGACCTTTTTTCAGTCTGAATTTGGGCTTGACATTTCAGTCTGACATTTCGGGTTGAGAAACAAGGGTCTCGACCCGAAACGTCACCCATTCCCTCTCTCCAGAGATGCTGCCTGTCCCGCTGAGTTACTCCAGCTATTTATGTTTGTTTATCTGCAAATTTCTATGTTCTGGCATGGGACTTCTGACCAACAGATGAAATTGTGACACAGAGCTTGGAAGGGTCCCTCAAAAACCAACCAAAGCAAAGCAGTTTATTTGCACCCCATCCCCTCAATTCATCAAGGATGATCTAGGACAACAGTGCATTACGCAGGAGGCATTTCATTGAAATAACCAACCTTCTCGGACAGTAGTATCTGAACTCTACTCTTTACCATCTAAAGAACAAGGCCATCAGACACACATGAATATCACCAGACCCTGTCTAAGTCACTTATTATCCTGACTACATCATGGTTCCATCATCACTGCTGGCTCAGTCCCCAAGTACTCTCTCTGAGAACTCTATCAATGCTTTTCAGTGAGACTATAGTAGTTTAATTTAGTTTAAATTTACAGTGTGAAACTGGCCTTTGGCCCACCAAGTCTGCGCTGACCAACGATCACCCGCATACACTTGTTGTACACTAGTTATCCCAGTTTTGCACCCTACACACTAGAGGCAATTGACATATGCCAATTAACCTACAAACCTGCATGTCTTTGAAGAGTAACAACTTACTAAAAATTAAAAGTAAAAAATAAACAAATCACTTAACTATGCTTTTTACTCAAATTCAGCAATCCCCAATCAGATTTGTTTCCATCGGACTCAGTGGCGAGACCAGCAACAGGATTGGAATAGGATGTCAACTGCACTGACATCTGACCTCCAGCACTGCACCACATGCAAATCAATGCATGCTAAGCCACATTGCCAATGGTGAAGAGTCAAGAGTCAAGACTGTTTCATTTTCATATGCCCCAAACAGAACAAAGGTATTCTTACTTGGAGCAGCACAACGGAATATGTAAATAAAGTACTCTGTAAACAATATAATAAACAAAATAAAGTTCAATATATATATAGATATATATATATATCTATCATAGAAACATAGAAACATAGAAAATAGGTGCACGAGTAGGCCATTCGGCCCGTCGAGCCAGCAATATGGCTGATCATCCAAATTCGGTACCCCGTTCATGCTTTCTCCCCGTATCCTTTCATATAGCTTGGCTTAAGAGCTATATCTAACTCTCTCCTGAATACCTCCTGAAAAGTCACCCATTCCTTCTCTGCAGAGATGTTGCCTGTCCTGCTGAGTTGCTCCAGCATTTTGTGTCTTTTTTCAGTATATATATGTACAGTATATATATGTCTGTGTGTATAAATTGAACTATGTATATACATATATATGTGTGTTATATATGTATACATATATGTTGAACTAAGTGTCCGGAAGTGGCTTGGCAGCTGCGGCTCACCTGCAGTCCGTCTGTCTTTTATTTTATTTTTGTCCTCGTCCCTGTTTTGGCGTTTATTTTTGGTTTGTTGGGTTGTGTATGTGTGTGTGGAGGGGGGGAGAAACGGGGTTTTAGTCTCTCCCTTCGGGGGGATGCGACTTTTCCTGTCGTGTCCCCCGACACCGTCTCCGTCTGTGCTGAGGCCCTGGTGACGGCCTTCCAGCTTCCAGCGGCGGCGGCACGGCCTTCAGAGCTTCAGCGGCGACCTGGCTTCCGGCGGCGACCTGGTTTTCGGGAGCTGCGGTGCTCCAGCGGCGACCTGGGTTTTGGGAGCTGCGGTGCTCCAGCGGCGGCCTGGCTCCCTCTGAGCTGCGGTGCTCCAGCGGCGGCCTGGGTTTCGGGAGCTGCGGTGCTCCAGCGGCGGCCTGGGTTTCGGGAGCTGCGGTGCTCCAGCGGCGGCCTGGGTTTCGGGAGCTGCGGTGCTCCAGCGGCGACCTGGGTTTCGGGAGCTGCGGTGCTCCAGCGGCAGCCTGGGTTTCGGGAGCTGCGGTGCTCCAGCGGCGGCCTGGGTTTCGGGAGCTGCGGTGCTCCAGCGGCGACCAGGGTGTCGGGAGCTGCGGTGCTCCAGCGGCGGCCTGGTTTTCGGGAGCTGCGGTGCTCCAGCGACGTTCCAGCGACGGGCCCTGTGGCGGTGTTCCGGCGTTCCGGTGACAGCGGTGGCAGCGGCCTGGATCTCCTCAGCGCAGAGGGAGAAGACAGAGACTCTAAGACTTTTGCCTTCCACCACAGTGAGGAGGTGTTTGGTGAACTCACTTTGGTGGATGTTAACTTTGTGTTTATTGTATGGTATTGTTATTTTTATATATGTATGACTGCAGGCATGAAATTTCGTTCAGACCGAAAGGTCTGAATGACAATAAAGGCATTCAATTCAATTCAATTCAATTCAATTCAACTATGTATACATATATGTATGTACACACACATTAATCAAACAAACAATAATAGTGCAGAAAGACAAAACCAATGCCCCCAAGTCTATGTAGTTGAGAGCTTATTTGGAGGTTGTGGTGTTTAATAGCTGTAGGGCTGGATGGCTGTTCCCGAACCTGGACGTTACAGTTTTCAGGCTCCTGTATCTTCTTCCCGATGGCAGGAGAGGTATGAATGTATGGCCAGGGTGGTGGTGTTCGCTCTGGAACCACCAGACACAACCAAGCTAATCTAGGTTTTATTCCAATTCTACTAAGTATAAACACAATATACATCCATATTATTGTGAGAAATATTCTCCTCATGGAGTGCACACAGTTGTATATGGGAAAATAATCTTTTGTATCATGATACCCCAAACATCTGCAAGAGGTGGAGACACAAGGAACTGCAGATGCAGGAGCAGAACACTAAGTGCTAGAGCACCTCAGCAGGTCAGGCACCATCTGTGGAGGGAATGGGACAGATGATGTTTTGAGTCTGGACCCTTCTTCAGACTGACTCAGTCATGAATCAATATGAAGAAGGCCCACAACCCAAAAATTCGTCTGTCCATTCCCACCACAGGTGCCACCCGAGTTCCTCCATGGGTTTTTTTTTAAAATCCACATGAGCTTGCAGTCTTCCACTGCATTCAGTTATTCGATGCCAGCAAAACCTGCTTTTCAACGCACTTTGTACCAAGTTTGATCATTGTAATCAGTGCAGTTCTTTGAGGAACCTGAATGGTGTCAGCTACTGGAACGAGGATTCAGAGATCGAAAGCCTGGGGTGACTTTACCGATTCGCTGCTACCCAGGACTGTACCACCCTGCTGGGATGCACAATGAGCAATGGTTATACATTGTGACCCCCTGCAGCTGAAAATCCGCCAAGATCCACTTCCCAGGGGGACACCTGGGGGATAGAATGTAGAAACAAAGAACTGCAGCTGCTGGTTTACACCAAAGATAGACACAAAGTGCTGGAGTAACACAACAGGTCAGGCAGCATCTCCAGAGATAAAGGATGGGTGACTTTTTCTCTCCAGAAAAACAGAACCTTTTTCTCCAGAGATGCTGCCTGGCCCATAGAGGTATCCAGCACATTCCTTTGTCTCTTGTACAAAACCGCATACATTTTGGAATGACATTTTTGGAACTTTTACAAAACTATTTAACACAAAATTGAACCCCAATACAGAACTGATTATCTTTGGATCAATGGAAGAGGGAAGTAAATGAGCTACGTTCCAAGAAGCTCTTCTTAATTATGGTTTAATAACAGTAAAAACCTTGTACTCAAATTCTGGAAAAACGCAACCACGCCAACGTTCAAAATGTGGATTTCAAATATGTCGGAAACGCTACATCTTGAAGAAATGAGATTCCTCCTACTGGACAAAGTAGACCAATTCTTAAAGACTTGGTCTCCTTTTATCGACTTTTTACAAGCATATGGTGCAACATAACACTACCTTAGACATTAAATGGTTCAGAACCGGGTGACGGATGGGTAAAGATACGAAATAGGTATATCCCTCCTAATGTATTTTCTCTACCTTCTCTTTTTCTCTCAACCTTCCTAGCTTTTTATCTCTGCTCTCCGTCGCTATCTGTTTCTACTCGCTTGTCTATTTATTTCCTTTTGTCTTTCACTGTTCTTTTATTATTAAATTAAAAATAAGAAGTTGTACAAGAATGGTAATGTATATGTATGTATTAGGTACTTAGGTGCCACACTACTGTACTTACTTAAAAAATTAAATTTAAAAAAAATCCAGCTCTTTGCGTCTACTTGAAGGAAGATGGACCCAAACATCTTCAGCTTACTGCAGGCAAGAGAATGAATTAAAAGCCTTGGAAGAGGATTGAAGGAATCAGATGTTGTCATGTTGAGATTGTTTCCCTTCTGTTCCAACAATGAAATGGCCCTTATTAAGCATTGTTTTTTTTATTTAATTATTACTTGCTTTGCAGTTGCTACTGGTATTTTCTGGTAATTATATAAATGTTTATTTGATGATAAGTTCCAGCTAAAATGTCATTTCATTGTATAGAACAGAAGGGAGGATGCTTTTCAAAAAAATCTCAAGATGTTGTCATCATCTTTCTCAGAAGAGGTTATTCACCTGAAACATGAATTTAGTTTTTCTCTCCCTGCAAGTAAGCTGCTTGACCTGCTGAGTATTTCCGGTTTAAAATGACAATGTAGCTGAGGCAGGCAACTCCTCGCTTGGCCTAAAGTCTCCTCCTAACTGGTTCTTTCACCAGAGTCTCTGGATCAAGCGCATCCAGCACTTCACTCTGTCAAAGTCTTTGCTGCCTGTACCTTTGTAGTTTCCCCTTTGGGACAATCTCCAGTGCCCTCCTGTGTTGTATCTCACCACCCATGTCTATATACCTATGTGGTGACTCATTGCCAATCCACAGTGCCCACTGGGTGATATTTCACTCCCCATCTCTACACACATCTGTGTGGTACCACACTGCCAATCAACAATGTCCACCTGGTTGGTACCAAACCATCTCCACACATACCTGGGTGGTACCTTACTGCCAATCGATAGTGCCTGCCTGGCTATTACCTGCCCATCAGAAGGTCATAAGTGATAGGAGCATAATTGAGGGAACAGAGACCTCCTCCTCCTGGTCTGGGAACAGAGGGAGCAATGGAATGGAGACTGACCAGTGGTAGAACAGGGCAGAGAATTGTGGGCATATTCGATCCATACCAATTTGCTAGACCAGGTGGTAGGGTTGGCGGACACCAGGCAGCGTAGGGTGGTCTCCAGGGCCTAGTTGGCTCTCTCCGACTGACCATTAGATTGTGGATGGAACCCAGATGAGAGGCTGGTGGAGGAGCCAATTAGGGAGCAGAAAGCCTTCCAAAATTGTGAGGTGAACTGCGGACCCCTGTCAGAGACGATGTCTCGAGGGAAACCATGGAGTCAGATGACTTGGTTTACAATGAAGTGAGCGAGTTCCACAGCAGATGGGAGCTTGGGAAGAGGACGGAAATGAGCAGCCTTGGAGAAACGGTCCACAATGGTAAGAAAAACCATATTACTCTTGGACGGAGGCAAGCCGGTGATGAGATCCAGGGTGATGTGGGACCAGGGACAGCGGGGAACATGCAGGGGATGAAGGAGACCAGAGGGAGGCTGATGGGATGTTTGATTCTGCGCACAGGCAGAGCATGCGGAAACGAAAGACTGGGTGCCAGCCTCCACGGTGGGCCACCAGAACCGCTGGCGCAGCAGGGAGAGGGTGCGGCCTTTGACAGGTGAGATTAGAGCAATGGGCCCACTGGAGTACTTCAGAGTGGGCGGAGACCGGGACAAATAACTTATTGGGGGGGGGGGGGGGGTCCAGAACCAGGATTGGGGTGATGATACTGGGCATTGCAAACTGTGGCCTCGATCTCCCAGGTGACGGAGCCCACCAAGCAGGTGGGAGGCAGAATGGGTTCATGGGAATGGATGTCCTGGTCGGAACTGAGCTGGCAGGAGAGGGAGTCGGGGTTAACATTCTTGTTACCAGGACGGTACGACAAGGTGAAATTAAACCGGGTGAAAAAACAGGGCCCATCGGGCTTGACGGGGTAGAGCCACTTCGCCGAACGCAGGTTCTTGTGGTCCGTCCAGACTTGGAATGGCTGTTCTGTGCCGTCCAACTAATGCCTCCACTCCACCAACTCCACCTTCACTGCCAGCAGCTCTCTGTTGGCGATGTCGTAATTCCTCTCAGCTGAGGATCCACCGCGACATGGCCAACCAAGAGGAGGACACCGTGGGCTGGTGGAACTCATACTTCTCTGCCTTGACGAACAGCTGGTTCTCCCACAGCCGCTGCAGGACGAGGTGGACATAGTGGGTATGTTCCGATGCGGAGCCAGAGTAGACGAGGATGACATCCAGATAAACGAAGATCAAACGGTTCAGCATGTGCTGGATCACATCATTGACCAGAACCTGGAAGACAGCCGGGGCGTTGGTCAGGCCGAAGGGCGTTATGAGGTACACGTTATGTCCACTGGGTGTGTTGAAGGCTGTCTTCCACTCATCTCCTGTCTTGATGCGAACCAAATGGTAGGCATTGTGTCGATCCAGCTTGGTAAACATGGTGACATGCTGCAGGCAGTTGAAGACGGAGGAGATGAGTGGCAAGGTGTAACAGTTTTTTACAGTGATGTCATCCAGGCCTCGCTAGTCAATGCAAGGGCGGAAGAGGATGATGGATGAATTAAACCAGCTGCCAGAAACTCCAAAATGTATCTCTCCATGGCTTTGGTCTCAGGAGCAGAGAGCGAGTACAGATGACCGCGGGGTGGAGAAGTACCGGATAATAACTCAATGGCACGATCACAAGGGCGGTGAGGAGGTAAAGAGGTGGCTCGAAACTTGCAGAAGACCTCTTTCAGGTCATGATACTCGGATGGTACTTTGACCAGGTCAAGATTTTCACAGGGAGCAACAGACACAGAGGTGAGGGGAAGACAAGCGGGGCGAAGACAATTAATGTGACAATCCTCCCCTCGAGTGGAGATCCTCCCCTCCAGTGGACCAGTTTACGGTGGGATTGTGAGTAGTCAGCCAAGGCCGACGCAGAATGACAGGGACATGTGAATTTAGCAGGAGCAACTGAATTCTCTGCGGGGGTTTCCATCAACACAGTTCTAGAGGGAGAATAGAGACTGAAGCCATACCAGTTATTCTTCCATCAAGTGCACTAGCTTGGCGAGGTTCTTCTACTTTAATGGTAGGAATCAGAAATTTCTGATTAACAGTGATATCAATGAGGCTATCATCTGCCCCCGAGTCAATCAGAGCATTAAGTTTCAATCGAGTGTCTCCAAAGCAGTGTCTCGTAATCAGAGTGAGGCTGGTGGGAATAGGAGGGAAATAAACCTTGCTCACCCATAATCCCTCTCTTGCTGAGGAGTGTTGGCTTTTGCTTTTTTTTTTGTTTTAGACAAGCGAGTAGAAACAGATAGCAAAAGAAATAAAGGACAGAGATGAGAAGCTAAAAAGATTGAACGAAAAGGAGAAGGTAGAGAAAAGAGAGATTAGGAGAGATTTACCTATTTCGTATTTTTGCCCATCCGTCACCCAGTTCTAAACCATTTAATTTCTAAGGTTATGTTATGTTGCACCATATGCTTGTAAAAAGTTGATAAAAGGAGTGTTGGCTTTTACTGGGCATGCAGCGATGAAGAGTCCGGGACCTCCATAGTAGAGACAACACCTCCCCCGTATGCATCTCTGGCGCTCGGCCTTGCTCAGCCTGGTGCAGCCAGCCTGCATAGGTTCCCCCTCCACTGGATCAGGACCGGGATGCATGGGGCTTCTTCCCGAGGGAAATGACACAATCGGCTCACTATGACGAGAGGATTGTGATGGGTAAGGACACGGTTTGAGACCCCCTGATAGATTGTCTCGCTTTCGCTCTCTGAGCTGTTTATCTAACCGGACGGTTAAATCAATCGGCGCGTCCAGATTTGAGGGAAGGTCCTGAGAGGACAGCTCATCCTTCAGGTTCTCATTGAGGCCATGGATGAAGATACTGAGCAGAGCGGTATCACACCAACCACTCTCTAAAGCAATGGTTCAAAAATCAATAGCGTGATCGGCAAATGAGCGTACCCTCTGGTGGAGATGCAGCGCCCTCTGGGCTGCCTCTTTTCCGTCCAAAGGGCGGTCGAAAATCATTCTCATCTCTGTCGAAAAACGGGCAAAGTCCTAGCTGTCTCTCCCAGGCAAATGTACCCCAGACTGAAGCACGTCCTGATAGCAGGGGAATGGCATGGGCTACTTTGGAGCATTCTGCGCTGAAGCAGGATGGTTGTAACTCAAAAACCAAGGAATACTGGGATAGGAATGGCCTGCAGGTAGAGGGATCGCCATGGTACCTCTCCAGGGTGGGAAGAACTGGTTCCAGAATGGGCTGGAAGTGGATGGAGGTGGAGAGGCAATAGCAGGGATGGGAGAAATTGGTGGCGGTGCGAGGTGTGACAGGACCTGGTTGACAGCGTTTGCCAACCGCTGGATGGTCGCCCCGAGTTGGTCTATTCAAGCCTCATGGGCACCAAGAGTGCAGCTTTGAAGTTGAACAGCCCTGCACAGCCGAGCCAGTAAATCCTCAGGTTCGGAACCGGGAGCGCCAAGACTCAGGTCGGGCTGATCAGAATTGCCTGCCGAGTCCATACTGACTGACTAATCTGTCAGGGGCTCTGAAATGGAATGGACTCACATGCAGGCTCATTGATAAGTACTGAAGAAAATCCAAAATTCAAACGCGAATTTAACCAAAAGATATAGACCTGGAACCGACAGAACTCAGAACTGGCATCGAACCGACAGAATGCAGACCTGATTAGTCAGCAACCAATTGGTGATGCTCACAGATATTTATACCAAGTGATAGATTAGGGGAGTAAAGTAAATGCAAGTGTAACTCCAAATAGCTCTGCGGAGGTGTGTGGCAAGTCTCATTCTTCTAAACTCAAGCGAGTACAGGACCAGTGCCGACATACGCTCATCATAGGATAACCTATTTCTACACACTGCTGGGTGGCACATCACTGCCCATCTCAACAACCACCTGGATGGTACCTCATTGGCCATCTCTCCACCCATCTCTACACACACCTGGGTGGTACACCACTGCCAACACTGCCCATCTCCAGTGCCCACCTGTATGTCATCTCTGTCAATCTCTACACTTCCATATGGTACCTCAGAATCTTTGGAGACACCTATGCAGTAACTCACTCTGCCAATCTCTATAACTACCCATGTGGCACGTCAAGCTGTACATCAGTGCCTCAGATCCCAGGATATTACAGCCCATAGCCATGGCTGGTTGGAAGTCATTACTATCCTTCTTGAACCACAAAGCCCCATTCTGATCACTCATAGAAAGCATTGTCTTTACAACATTCTTGATCTGGGAATATCAGGTGCAAGGTGCTCATCTTCAAGAACTCACATAGAGCATTAAAATTTCCTATTCTCACCATTTTAATTTCTGGTGTTGGATGAGAAAGTGAGTATATCAAACATTGAAACATGGAACAGCACAGCACAGGAATAGGCTCTTTGGCCCACAATATCCGTGCTAAAATGATGCCAAGTAAAATTAACAGACAATAGACAATAGGTGCAGGAGTAGGCCATTCGGTCCTTCGAGCCAGCATGGCCATTCACTATGACCATCCCCAATCAGTACCCCGCTCCTGCCTTCCCCTCATATCCCTTGACTCTGCTATCTTTAAGAGCTCGATCTAACTCTCTCTTGAAAGCATCCAGAGAATTGGCCTCCACTGCCTTCTGAGGCAGAGAATTCCACAGATTCACAACTCTCTGGGTTAAAACGTTTTTCCTCATCTCCGTTCTAAATGGCTTACCCTATTCTTAAACTGTGGCCCCTGATTCTGAACTCCCCCAACATTGGGAACATGCTTCCTGCATCTAGCATGTCCAATCCCTTCTCGACCCGAAACGTCGCCTATCTCCTTCGCTCCTTAGATGCTGCTGCACCCACTGAGTTTCTCCAGCTTTTTGTGTAACTCCTGAGAATACAAGCCCAGCCACCCCATTCTCTCAGCATATGACAATCCCACCATCCCTGGAATGAACCTTGTGAATCTACGCTGCACTCCCTCAATAGCAAGAAAGTCCTTCCTCAAATTTGGAGACCAAAACTGCACACAATACTCCAGGTGTGGTCTGACTAGGGCCCTGTACAACTGTAGAAGGACCTCGTTGCTCCTATACTCCACTCCTCTTGTTATGAAGGCCAACATGCCATTAGCTTTCTTCATTGCCTGCTGTTCCTGCATGCTTACCTTCAGTGACTGATGAACAAGGACCCCCAGATCTCGTTGTACTTCCCCTTTTCCCAACGACACCATTCAGATAATAATCTGTCTTCCTGTTTTTGCCACCAAAGTGGATTACCTCACGTTTATCCACATTAAACTGCATCTGACATGCATCTGCCCACTCACCCAACCTGTCCAAGTCACCCTGCATCTTCATGGCATCCTCACAGTTCACACTGCCACCCAGCTTTGCGTCATCTGCAAATTTGCTAATGTTACTTGTAATCCCTTCATCTAAATCATTAATGTATATTGTAAATAGCTGCAGTCCCATCACCGAGCCATGCGGTACCCCACTAATCACTGCCTGTCATTCTGAAAGGGCCTGTTAATCCCGACTCTTTGTTTCCTGTCTGCCAACCAATTTTCTATCCATGTCAGAACCCTAGCCCCAATACCATGTGCTCTAATTTTGCCTTCTAATCTTTACATGCACATTATTCATAACCCTAATTTCCCTGCATGTCCATGTGCCTATCTAGTTTATACTTTAGCTTATAGATAAGGCATGGAAACATGCCCTTTGGTCCACTGCCCATGTCGAGTTATAAGGTTAATTACTGAGATGGTGGGACTGTCACATGCTGAGAGAATGGAGTGGCTGGGCTTGTATACTCTGGAGTTTAGAAGGATGAGAGGGCATCTTATTAAAACATATAAGATTATTAAGGGTTTGGACACGCTAGAGGCTGGAAACATGTTCCCGATGTTGGGGAAAGTCCAGAACCAGGGGCCACTGTTTAAGAATAAGGGGTAAGCCATTTAGAACGGAGATGAGGAAAGGGAGTTGTGAGTCTGTGGAATTCTCTGCCTCAGAGGGTTGTGGAAGCCGGTTCTCTGGATACTTTCAAGAGAGAGCTATATAGGACTCTTAAAGACAGTGGAGTCAGGGGATATGGGGAGAAGGCAGGAATGGGGTACTGATTGGGAATGACCAGCCATGATCACATTGAATGACGATGCTGGCTCGAAGGGCCGAATGGCCGACTCCTGCACCTATTGTCTATTGTCTATTGAATATTGGTCGACCGTTCACGCCTTTTCTGTGTTATCCAACTGTCTAGTCCACTTTCTAAATGATAGGGGCAATTCACAGAGGACAATTAAACCATAAACCCGCACGTTTTGGAGATGCGGAGGAAAGCAGTGAGAACGAGCAAACTCCACACAGACAGCAGCTGGGGTCAGAATCCAACCCGGGTCTTTGGTGCTGTGAGACGGTGTCACTGTGCCTCTAAAATGCCACTATCATATCTGCCTTCACTACGTCCTCTGGCAGCATGCTTCAGACACTCATCACCCGTGGTATAAAATAACCTAGCCCGCACATTCTCTTTAAACTTTGCCACAGTTACCTTAAAGCTATTCTCTCTAGTTTAGTTGAGAGATACAGAGCGGAAACAGACCCTTTGGTTCACTGGGTCCGCACCAACCAGCGATCCTCGCACACTTACACTATCCCATACACACTAGGGGACAATTTACAATTATACCCAGCCAATTAACCTGGGAAGAAACCCGAGATCCTGGCGAAAACTCGGGCAGGTCCAGGGGAGAACGTACAAACTTCGTACAGACAAGCACCCGTAGTCTGTATTGAATCCGGGTCTCTGGTGCTGTAAGGCAGCAATTCTACCACTGCACCTCCATGCCACACAGTCTTTGACTTTTCCACCCTGGCAAATAGGTTCTGACTGTCTACCCTATTAATGCCTCTCATGATTTTTTAATATTTCTATCAGGTCTTCCCTTGGCCTCCAACAATCCAGAGAAAATAATTCAAGTTCTGAAGAAGGCCAGTACTATCAGACCAACAATCCTTCTGGTCTCAGCAAGCATTCTGAAGACAGGTCCCAACCCGTAACATCACCAGAGATGCTGCCTGACCTGCTGTGATACTCCAGCGCTTTGTATCCAGGATAGTCCAACCTCTCCTTATCGCTAATGCCCTCTAAAGGGCCTGTCCCACTTTCATGACCTAATTTACGACCTTTATTAGTCATGGACATTTTTCATCAGGCTAGAAAAACGCTGCGACCTACTTGATGCCACGAGTAACTACAACTAGCATCACGACCTGCTACGACCAACCTACGACCTCCTACGACCTTGTGACGACCATGCTGCAAATATGAGTCAAGGGCAAACTTGGCAGAGGTCGTGAATTAGTTTGTGAAAGAGGGACAGGCCCTTAAACCAGGCAGCATTAGATCCATACAATGTTTTATCAGTGTGCAGATGTACAAATGGATCATTTATAATGTTCCTTCTTGACTCGCGGGCTTAGGGTGTACCTTGCTAAAATCACATTGGAATGAGGAGCCTTCTGACAGGAAAGCTTGTGGCATTTGATTCAAGTTAGTGTTTGATTCAAGTTAGTAAGCTTGTGTTACACATCACACTCTTCCAATTAAATGTCAGGCGTGGCTCAGCGAATACCTGCCTCTGAGTCAGAAGACTGAACCTTCAAGCCCAGTACTGAGACTAGACCAGGGTTTCTCCAACTGTGTTCATATATCTTTGGAAAGATGCACTGGAAGAGTTGAATAATGGATGGAATAAAGCCCAACTCGAAGCATTTAGAGTAGGGCAACGGGAGCTGTTGGTAACTCAATTAAGGGGGAGGGGGGGGAGTGGGGGGGGGGCAGAAACATGATGGGGTAGGACGGTGGTCGATTGAACGATTAATATTTAAAATTGGTATTCATGTGGGTTAAACTTTGAAACGAGTAGTGGTGGCAATTACCGAATGGGAAGATTTAGAGTCATAGAGGTGAAGAGCGCAGGAAAGGCCCTTTGGCCCACCTTGTCCATACTAACCAAGTTATCAAACACAGGCAAATATTACAAGTAAATGCAGCACATTTGCTTGCGTTTGTTTTATAGCCACTTTATAAACACTTCCAATCCATATATTTACCCAATATATTTTAAATAAAACTTCAAAAAAGTTCAGAAACCTCTGAGACTCTGGAGACCAATACGGTACAGGGCGAGTGTGGGATTGCTGTTATTTGTCAGGGTTGTCCTTTATTTTTCCACCTGATACGTTAAACCGCAGACCCATTTGACCTCTCGCACAGATCCCACTCCCAACACGACAGTCGTTGACTGTCTGAATAGCTACGTTGCAGCGTCCACCGAACGCTTTGGGGCGCAGTGAGATGGTGAAAAATCAAAGTCTACTTCCCGCACCGCTTTCATTAGCCGGTGAGACCAACTTTGCCGATCGAGGTACCGCATGGTGCTAGTAGGAGTCACTGTCTATCATCCGACTCCAACCCCAACCCCAACACAGTTCTAATCAACGACTGACTCACAAACCTCAAACAATGCAACCCTTCTCTCAGCAACAATATACTTTTTTAAAGCTCTTAAAGTTCGACAAACAACTTCCTCTGTAGAATTTAACAGACATTTCAGTTGTCGTGGAAGTTGAGGTACAAGTGACTGCAGATGCAGAAATATGGAGCAGAACTGCTGGAGGAATATCTTAAAGGAGGGCCCCAACCAGTCTGAAGAAGGGTCCAAAGACCCAAAATTTCACCTATCCATGCTCTCCACAGGTGCTGCCTGGCCCGCTGAGTTACTCCAGCACATTATGTCTTTTTCTCCCCCACAACACAAAAAAAGTCAATTTCCCCGCAACAGATGCTGTCTGATCCGCCTGAGTTCCTCCGGCACTTTGTCTGTTTGCATCTGCAGTTCATTGTCTCCCTCTCCAGATGCTGCCTGGTCCGCCTGAGTTCCTCCAGCACTTTTGTCTTTTTGCCTCTGCAGTTCCTTGTGTCCCCCTGCCCAGATGTTGCCTGCTCCGGCTGAGTTTTGTGTCCAGCCCTCTATCCTTGCTAACTCTGCAGGGCTCACTCGGGGAGTCGCTTACCCAACAGCAGTAGCTTGAGGTCCCGCTTCCGCCTCTTCTTTTGCTGAAGCAGCGCCTGGTTGATCTTTTTGTTGATGTCAAACGCCACCTTCTCGTCCTCTGTCATGCAGCAGGAGCAGGGGCAGCGAGGCAGGAGGCGCCGGCGAGCGGCCATGTGAGCAGGGAAGCCCCGAAGCCTCGCTGTCTCGCTGTCTCTCCCACCACACACACACACTCACACACAACTCACTCACAGAGCTGAAACTCGGTGTAGATCGCCAAACTTCCCCTTGAATCTGACAAGTCCAAGCTTTCCCCCAACACAGAATCGACTCCAGCGACCTCCCTGCCGGTAACAGGCCGGGTATGGAAGCTTCAGTGTGAGTAAGAGAGAGAGAGAGAGAGAGAGAGAGACTCCTTTAAAACTCGCGGATTGGAAGAAAATCTAGTTTCAAAACACCCCGAGAGCCAAGAATCTCTGGCACGCCCACAATGAAATCATATTGAATTTGCGCCTGTCGAGTGGAAGTCTTGTACGACAAGTTGAGTGTGATAGATCTTTTTCAACATTCAAGAGAGTTTATTGTCATGTGTCCCAGATAGGACAATGACAATCTTGCTTTGCTTCAGCACAACAGAATATACAAGGCATGAATACAGAACAGATTAGGGTGTCCATATACCATTGTATAAATATATACACACATGAATAAATAACACAGATAAAGTGCAAATAAACAGATAATGGTCAGAGTTTTGAGTTGAGTTCAATAGCCTGATGGCTGTGGGGAAGAAGCTGTTTCTGAACCTGGAGGTTGCAGTCTTCAGGCTCCTGTACATTCTACCTGAAGGTAGTGGGGAGATGAGTGTGTGGCCAGGGTGGTGTGGGTCCTTGATGATGCTGCCAGCCTTTTTAAGGCAGCGACTGCGATCGATCCCCTCGATGGTAGGGAGGTCAGAGCCGATGATGGACTGGGCAGTGTTTACTACTTTTTGTAGTCTTTTCCTCTCCAGGGCGCACAAGTTGCCGAACCAGGCCACGATGCAACCGGTCAACATGCCCTCTACTGTAGAGGTTAGGGAGAGTCCTCCTTGACAAACCGACTCTCCGTAATCTTCTCAGGAAGTAGAGGTGCTGATGTGCTTTCTTTAACCAGTGGAACCAGTATTGTGTGAACCGTGCCAACCATGGCAGGTTGCTGGCCACAGGGGTTCAAAAGTTAATTATTATCACGTGTACCAAGGTACAGTGAAATTGTCTCTGCATAAAGTTCAGTAAGAATATTGCCATACATAAATACAATCCCCTGTTAAGTACAGAATGCATAGAGACAGCTCACTATATGCAAGTCACCAGGATTTGGCACCATTTTCACCTTCCCAACTGCAGTTGCCCATAAAGGCCCGTTGCAGCCATCGCCTCCAACTGGTCGTCCCGCAAACTGACGTCCCTCTCCTCACCCAGCCATAAGTTCAAAAGTTCATAAGTGATAGGATCCGAATTAGGCCGTTCATCCCATCAAGTCTACTCCGCCATTCAATCATGGCTGATCTATCTCTTGTTTTTAACCCCATTCTCCTGCCTTCTCCCCATAACCCCTGACACCCACACTAATCAAGAATCTATCTATCTCAGCCTTAGATATATCCATTGACTTGGCCTCCACAGCCTTCTTCTTCTTTCGTGTGGCGTGCACAGCCTAAAGTTGTTGGACAACTTGTTCTATTTGATCTTCCATTTGTGCACGTCGAGTTGATTGCATTAGTCGAAACAGGGCGGACCACGTGAAGGTTGCAATCTTCCACCCGTCCACAGCCTTGAAGAAATCAGATTCACCACCCTCTGACTAAAAAAATTCCTTCTCATCTCCTTCCTAAAGGAACGTCCTTTAATTCTGAGGCTATGACCTCTAGTCCTAGACTCTCCCGAGGTGGAAATATCTTCAGCCTTTGTTCCCCAGGGGAGGTGCCTCCCACAGCCGACCTTAAGGACACGGAAGGTAAGACCTCACGGTTCTTCTTACTGACCCTTTGTCCAGTGTCCGCAGCCATCGCAGATACCCTCCACCCTCCTCCCCGGTTCCCGGTCACATCACACCAAGCACATCACATCAAAGCCTCTACTTCCTGAGAAAATTATGGAGATTCGGTACGTCAGAGAGGATTCTCTTGAACTTCTATAGGTGTACAGTGGAGCTACATCAGAGACCCACACCACCCTTGCCACACACTCATTTTATCCCTGCCATTGGGAAGAAGGTATAGGAGCCTGAAAACTGTAACGTACAGGTTCAGGAATAGCTTCTTCTCTACAGCTCTGAACTACAAAGATGATTATTGTTATTATTGGACTATTATTGTTTTTTTGTGTGTGTGCGATCAGTGCCCTCCATAATGGCGAAGACCCATCATTTATTTATTTGCCTCTGTACTCCACAATTTGAGATTTGTAATAGAAAAATTCACATGTGGTTAAAGTGCACATTGTCAGATTTTATTAAAGGCCATTTTTATACACTTTGGTTTCACCATGTAGAAACTACAATTGTGTTTATACATAGTCCCCCCATTGCAGGGCACCATAATGTTTGGGATACATGGCTTCGCAGGTGTTTGTAATTGGTCAGGTGTGTGTACTTGCCTCCTTAATGCAGGTATAAAAGATCTCTCAGCAGATAGTCTTTCCTTCAGTCTTTCCATCCTCTTTGGAAACTTTTATTGCTGTTTATCAACATGAGGACCAAAGTTGTGCCAATGAAGTCAAATAAGCCATTATGAGACTGAGAAACAAGAATAAAACTGTTAGAGACATCCGCCAATCCTTGGCTTACCAAAATCAACTGTTTGGAACATGATTGGTGAGCTTACTAATCGCAAAGGGACTGGCAGGCCAAGGAAGACCTCCACAGCTGATGAGAGAAGAATTCTCTCTATAATAAAGAAAAATCCCCAAACACGTGTCCGACAGATCAGAAACACTCTTCAGGAGTTGGGTGTGGATTTGTCAATGACGACTGTCCACAGCAGACTTCATGAACAGAAATACAGAGGCTACACTGCAAGATGCAAACCATTGGTTAGCCGTAAAAATAGGATGGCCAGGTTACAGTTTGCCAAGAAGTACTTGAAAGAGCAACCACAGTTCTGGAAAAAGATCTTGTGGACAGTTGAGATGACGATTAACTTATATCAGAGTGATGGCAAGAGCAAACTATGGTGGAGTGAAGGAACTGCCCAAGATCCAAAGCATATCATCTCATCTGTGAAACACAGTGGTGGGGGTGTTATTGCCTGGGCATGTATGGCTGCTGAAGGTACTGGCTCAATTATCTTAATTGATGATGCAACTGCTGATGGTAGTAGCATAATTAATTCTGAAGTGTGTAGACACATCCTATCTGCTCAAGTTCAAACAAAAGCCTCAAAACTCATTGGCCGGCGGTTCATTCTACAGCAAGCATCCCAAACATACTGCTAAAGCAACAAAGGAGTTTTTCAAAGCTAAAAAAGAGTCAATTCTTGAGTGACCAAGTCAATCACCCGATCTGAACCCAATTGGGCATGCCTTTTAAATGCTGAAGAGAAAGCTGAAGGGTACTAGCCCCCAAAACAAGCATAAGCTAAAGATGGCTACAATACAGGCCTGGGAGAGCATCACCAGAGAAGACACCCAGCAACTGGTGATGTCCATGAATCGCAGACTTCAAGCAGTCATTGCATGTAAAGGATATGCAACGGATATGAATAAAGGGGACTATGGGTCCATGAGGGAGGAGCTGGTCAAAGTTGACTGGAAAGATACACTAAGAGGGATGACAGTGGAACAAACATGGCAGGTATTTCTAGGATTAATACAGAAGGTGCAGGATCAGTTCATTCCTAGGAGGAAGAAAGATTCCAAGGGGAGTAAGAGGCGACCATGGCTGACAAGGGACATCAGGGACAGTATAAAAATTAAAGCGAAAAAGTACAACGTAACAAAGATGAGCGGGAAGCAAGAGGATTGGGTAATGTTTAAAGAACAACAGAAGATAACTAAAAAGACAATACAGGGAGAAAAGATGATGTACAAAGGTAAGCTAGCCAAGAATATGAAGGAGGAAAGCTTCTTGAGGTATGTGAAGAGGTAAAAATTAGTTAGGACCAATGTTGGACCTTTGAAGACTGAAAAAGATGAATTTATTATGGGGAACAAGGAAATGGCAGATGCGTTGAACAGGTACTTTGTATCTGTCTTCACTAAGGAGGCCGCAAACAATCTTCCTGATATAGTAGTGGTCAGAGGATCTGGGGTGAAGGATGGCCTGAAGGAAATCCACATTAGGCAGGAAATGGTGTTGGATAGACTGATTGGACTGAAGGATGATAAATCCCCAGGGCCTGATAGTCTGCATCCCAGGGTACTTAAGGAAGTGGCTCTAGAAATCATGGATGCATTGGTGATAATTTTCTAATGTTCTATAGACTCGGGATCAGTTCCTGTGGATTGGAGGGTAGCTAATGTTATCCCACTTTTGAAGAAAGGCGGGAGAGAGAAAACAGGGAATTATAGACCAGTTAGCTTGACATCGGTGATGGGGAAGATGCTGGGGTCAATTATAAAAGATGAAATAGCCTAACATTTGGATAGCAGTAACAGGATCGGTCCGAGTCAGCATGGATTTACGAAGGAGAAATCATGCTTGACTAATCTTGTGGAATTTTTGAAGATGTAACTAGGAAAATGGACAAGGCAGTGGATGTAGTGTACCTGGACATTCAGATAGCATTTGATAAGGTCCCACATAAGAGACTAGTGGGCAAAATTAGGGCACATGGTATTAGGGTTAGAGTGCTGACATGAATAGAACATTGGTTGGCAGACAGGAAACAAAGAGTAGGGATTAACGGGTCCCTTTCAGAATGGCAGGCAGTGATTGGTGGGGTACCGCAAGGCTCGGTGCTGGGACCGCATCTATTTACAATATATATCAATGATTTGGATGAAGGGATTCAAAGTAACATTAGCAAATTTGCAGATGACACAAAGCTGGTTGGCAGTGTGAACTATGAGGAGGATGCTATGAGAATGCAGGGTGACTTGGACAGGTTGGGGGAGTGGACAGATGAATGGCAGATGAAGTTTAATGTGGATAAATGTGAGGTTATCCACTTTGGTAGCAAAAACAGGAAGGCAGATTACTATCTAAATGGTGTCAAGTTGGGAAAAGGGAAAGTACAACGGGATCTGGGGGTCCTTGTTCATCAGTCTATGAAAGTAAGCATGCAGGTACAGCAGGCAGTGAAGAAAGCGAATGGCATGTTGGCCTTTATAACAAGAGGAGTCAAATATAGAAGCAAAGAGGTCCTTTTGCAGTTGTACAGAGCCCTAGTGAGACCACACCTAGAGTATTGTGTGCAGTTTTGGTCCCCTAATTTGAGGAAGGACATTCTTGCTATTGAGGGAGTGCAGCGTAGGTTTACAAGGTTCATTCCCAGGATGGCGGGACTGTCATATGCTGAAATAATGGAGCGGCTGGGCTTGTACACTCTGGAGTTTAGAAGAATGAGAGGGGATCTCATTGAAACATATAAGATTGTTAAGGATTTGGACACGCTAGAGGCAGGAAACATGTTCCAGATGTTGGGGGAGTCCAGAACCAGGGACCACAGTTTAAGAATAAGGATTAAGCCATTTAGAACAGAGACGAGAAAACACTTTTTCACACAGAGAGTTGTGAGTGTGGAATTCTCTGCTTCAGAGGGAGGCAGGTTCTCTGGATGCTTTCAAGAGAGAGCTAGATAGGGCTCTTAAAAATAGCGGAGTCGGGGGATATGGCGATAAGGCAGGAACGGGGTACTGATTGGGGATGGTCAGCCATGATCACATTGAATGGCAGTGCTCGCTCGAGAGGCTGAAAGGCCTACTCCTGCATCTATTGTCTATTGTCTATTGTCACGAAATACTAAGCACGACTACTTTAATTTGCATGACATTGCTGTGTCCCAAACAATTTGCTGCCCTGAAATGGGAGGGAAAGGATGGAGAGGAGGAGGGAATGGAGAGAGGAAGGCTGAAGTCAGAGAGCAAATAGGGGAAAGCATAAGGTGAGGGACTAAGTGTAACGATAGAGTAGGGATATGACAGTGTAGGCATGGCACAGCGGTAGAGTTGCTGCCTTATAGCGCCAGGGACCCGGGTTCGATCCTGACTACGGTTGCTGTCTTTACGGAATTTGTATGTTCTCCCCGTGACCGCGTGGGTTTTCTGCGGGTGCTCCAATCTCCTCCCACACCCCAGATACCTACATGTTTTTAGTTTAATTTGCTTTGGTAAAGTTTTTAATTGTCCCCCGTGTGCACGATATTGCTAGTGTACGCAGTGATTGCTGGTCGGCATGGACTCAGTGGGCCGAAGGGCCTGTTTCCATGCTGTATCTCTGAGGTCTAACGTCTAAAAGAAAGGTGAAGGGGGATGGAGAGGATGTAGGACTAGAGGCAAGGGTAGCTTGCCAGGGTGGAAGGAGATTTACTTGTTTTACTTGGAGGGAGATTTATTTGCGGAATTAAATGTTGGAGAGACAATTGCAGGAATAAAGGTATGAACTCTCCCTGTATTGTGACCCACATCAACCAACAGTGCCAACAACATAAGGTTAACTGGTCCATCACTTCATTGTTGATTGTGGGACACTACTGGTGCAGAACATTTCACTTCAAAAGCAGCAACCGTACTCCAAAGGTTAATCCATTGTGTTAAAGCAATCCAAGACATTTTGGCCTTTTCACCTAAAACACCTCTCACATTCAGAGCTGTAGTTCCCATCAGGCAAACAGAGTTTTTAGTCACCTGAACAGAGATGTGCTTTGTTATTCTTTACCCTGTTTGCATTAAAGTTGTCTCACAGAGTCGTACAGCATGGAAACAGGCCCTTCACCCAAACTTGTCCATGCTGACTCATGCCCTATCCAAGCTCGTCCCACTTGCGAATTGTAAAGAACAAATCAATATTGTCACCCAGATTACTTGCATTCCAAATAAAGCTCTAAATAACGTTGTGTTTATCTTCGGTGTAAACCTGCATCTGCAGTTCCCTCCTACACCGCTGGGTTACTCAAGCATTTTGTGACTAAATAATGCAAGCTTTTCATTTAGAAATAGTCAGAATTTGCAGTCAATTAAAATTATTCTTAATTTGTTCGCTTAGAATGTGTCAAGTTGATGTCCTGCCAAAATGTTACCACAGAGACAAACACTTGTTGTGTAGGAAGGAACTGCAGATGATGGTTTAAACCAAAGATTGACACAAAAAAGTGGAGTAACTCAGCGGGACAGGCAGCATTTCTGGAGAGAAGGAATGGGTGACGTTTCGGATCCAGACTTTTCTTAAGTCTGAAGAAGGGGCTCGACCCAAAACGTCACCCGTTCCTTCTCTCCAACTTTTTGTGTCTATCTTCAACAAACACTTGTTGGTGACTATGACAGCATGAGTTTAGAATTATAGATGTATTTGGAAGACAGTTCCCTGATAATAAGAGAGGATGTAAATCATCAGTTGTAGGGGATAAAGAAATTCTGATCAAGGATTAGGAAGCCAAATGCTACGTGAATGGACCCAACCCATGCTGGAAATTACTTGGTGTGCATCACAGAATAGTCATTTGATCAGCTGAAGAGTACCTGCCAGAATGTGTTTATAAAATCAGGCAAAACAAGAGATACAAAGTGCTGGAGTAAAGTCAGGCAACATCCCAGGAGAAGATGGAACGGTGACTTCAGACTCCAGCCTGAAGAAGGGTCCCAACCTGAAACGTCACCTATTCATGTTCTCCAGGGGTGCTGCCTGCCCGCTGAGTTCCGCCTGCATTTTGTTGTAAACCATCTTCTGCAGCTCCTTGTTTCTAGAAAAGCAGGCAGTGCAGCTGCCCGAAATGTCAATTGCGATCGTTTGTATTTGGTAACAATATCCTTTCAATAAAGGGAGACACAAGGAACTGCAGAGGCTGATTTACAGAAAATCAATAAGTGCTGGTGTTACTCCAGCATTTTGTGGGGGGGGTGGGGGGGGGGGATTTTCCTTTCTATAAATGATTGCTGTGAAGGGAGATTCCACTAAAAGAGTGAAAACTTTTGCAGGCAAGTCATTAAATTTGAATTTTATCAAAGGCAACAAGAGGGAATTCTGTCCCGAAACTTCACCCAAACTTTGTCTTCAGAGATGCTGCCTGACCTGCTGAGTTACTCCAGCACTTTGCGTCTAACTTTGGTATAAACCAGCATCTGCAGTTCATTTTTTCTACACTTTCTCCATAAGTGCCAGAGACCTAGGTTCGATCCTCACCACCGGTCTGTACGGAGTTTGTACGTTCTCCTCATAACCTGCGTGGTTTTTCTCCGGGTGCTCCAGTATCCTCCCACACTCCAAAGTGTACAAGTTTGTAGGCTGATTGGCTTGGTTTAATTGTAAATTGTCCCTAGTGTGTGCGGTATAGTGTTAGTGTGCGAGGATTGCTGGTCGGCGTGGACTCGGTGGGCCAAAGTGCCTGTTTCCATGCTCTATCTCTAAACTAAGTGGGAATTATTTGTTTCTGACACTTACCTTTTTGATAAGGGATAGATCACCTGAAATGTTAGGAATAATGGGCCAGTCAGTAACCATAGAGAATTAAACAGACTGAGTGTCTCAGAGGAATGACCTACCATCAGAAATTAACAGCTTTAAAGAAATTAAAAGAAACACAATTTCTGCTGTGGTGAAGGACAAGGATGATGGAATACGAAAGGAATGATGTTGTAAGCCAAAAGATGATTGTAAGATAAGCATAGGAACTATAGCTAATCGAGAAACTAAAACTAAAGAAAGGGTCTGGACCCGAACCGTCACCCATTCTGACTCTCCAGAGATGCCTCCTGACCTGCTGAGTTACTCCAGCATTTTATGTCCACCTATCACTTGCCAGGCTTTGTCCTGCCCCAACTGGTGTCAGAGGTTATGGGGAGAAGGCAGGAGAATAGGGTTAGTGAGGAGAGATAGATCAGCCATGATTGAATGGTGGAGTAGAATTGATGGGCCAAATGGCCTAATTCTGCTCCTATCACTTATGATCTTACAACTCTGTTCCAGCCCCCCCCCCCCCCCCCCCCCCACCCCACTCCTCCCATCAGTCTGAGGAAAGGTCCTGACCTGAAAAGTCACTGAGTCATGTTCTGCAGAGATGCTGCCAGACCAGTTGAGTGACTCCAAATCTTTGTGTTGTGTTTTTTTGGAGCCTTCATTGGTTTGTGAGAATTTCCCTCCTCCCATCCTGTCACCAATTTCTCACCCTCAGGATCGAGTCAAGTTGCGGTTATTGTCACATGCGCAAATACAATGTTGTACATGTATAATGAAAGTATTAATCTCAAAGACACGTGCACGTCCAATGAAACCGACCAGTGCTTTAGTTCCTCTGCTTATCTTACAATCATCTTTTGGCTGACAACATCATTCCTTTTGTATTCCATCATTCTTGTCCTTCACCTCAGCAGAAATGTTGTTTATTTTCTTCTGGCTCATTAATTTCTTAAGAGCAGTTAATACCTGATGTCAAGTCAAGAGTCAAGAGTGTTTTATTGTCTGTCGTGTGTCCAAGATAGAACAATGAAATTCTTACTTGCTGCATTAGAATATGTGAACATAGTACATAACGGGAGAATATACACATACACAAATACTGAATAAATAAACAAATATTGTGCAATAATAATAATGGTCTATTGTGGTTCAGAGCTTATTTGTCGTGTTTAATAGCCTGATAGTTGAAGGGAAGAAGCTGTTCCTGAACCTGGACGTTACATTTTTTCTTGTATCTTCTTCCCGATGGCAATGGTGAAATGAGTGTGTGGCCAGGATAGTTTGGGTCTCTGGTGATGTTAGCACATTTCATTGAGATTAAGAATTTCATTGTACTTGTACTGCATAGTACTTGTGCATACGACAATAAACTCAACTTGACTCAATCCTGAGGGCGAGGAATTGTAGTTAGGAAGGAAGTTCTCACAAATCAAAGAAGACTCCCAAAAAAATGACCCAAGTGCTGGAGTCACTCAGCGGGTCAGGCAGCATCTTTGCAGAACACGGGTAGCTGACGTCTCGGGTTGGGATCTTTCCTCAGACTAATTGTGGTGGGGGGAGGGGGAGAAAGCTGGAAGAGAGGTGGGACAGGACAAACCCTGGGAAGTGATAGGTGGTTACAGATGAGGGGGTTGGTAGATCGATGGTTGGGTAAAGGCGAAAGATGAAAAGCCAAAAAGTGTCAGATCAGGTTAGAAGAGGTGTGAATGGTGACAACAGGTAATAATATAGGTGGAAGGGGATGAGGGAAGGGAGAAGAGGGTGGCAGGTGACACAGTGGCGCAGCAGTAGAGTTGCTGCCTCACAGCGCCAGAGACCCGAGTTCAATCCCGACTACATAGCAACATAGGAAAAAAAATAGGTGCAGGAGTAGGCCATTCGGCCCTTCGAGCCTGCACTGCCATTCAATATTATCATGACTGATCATCCAACTCAGTATCCTGTACCTGCCTTCTCTCCATACCCCCTGATCCCTTTTGCCACAAGGGCCACATCTAACTCCCTCTTAAATATAGCCAATGAATTCAACTATCTTCTGTGGCAGAGAATTCCAGAGATTCACCACTCTCTGTGTGAAAAATGTTTTTCTCATCTCGGTCCTAAATTCAATTCAATTAAATTCAATTCAATTCAACTTTAATGTCATTGCACAAATACAAGTATAGGTACAACGAAATGCAGTTTAGCGTCGGTTCATAGTGATAGCAATATGGAAAAATAAATACAGAATACAGACAATGTGGACGTAGAGAATGGAGAAATCTCTATCGGTGGGACTCCGAGTTCAGCAGTGTGATGGTGTTATTGTAGAAGCTGTTCCTCATCCTACTAGTGCGGGACCTGAGGCTCCTGTACCGCCTCCCTGATGGTAGGAGGGCAAACAGTCCATGGTTAGGGTGTGAAGGGAAAAGATTTCCCCCTTATCCATAAACTGTGACCCCTTGTTCTGGACTTCCCCAACATCGGGAACAATCTTCCTGCATCTAGCCTGTCCAACCCCTTAAGAATTTTGTAAGTTTCTATAAGATACCCCTCAATCATCTAAATTCTAGTGAGTACAAGCCGAGATATCCAGTCTTTCTTCATATGAAAGTCCTGACATCCCAGGAATCAGTCTGGTGAACCTTCTCTGTACTCCCTCTATGGTAAGAATATCTTTCCTCAGAATTGGAGACCAAAACTGCACACGACTACGGGTGCTGACTGTACAGAGTTTGTGCATTCTCCCCGTGACCTGCGTGGGTTTTCTCCGAGATCTTCAATTTCCTCCTGCACTCCAAAGATGTACAGGTTTGTAGGTTAATTGGCTTGGTATAAATGTAAAATTGTCCCTAGTGTGTGCAGGATAGTGTTAATGTGCGGGGATCGCTGGTCGGCGCGGACTCGGTGGAGCGAAGGGCCTGTTTCCGCGCTGGATCTCTAAACTAAACTAAAGAGGAGAAAGATGTGCTAATCCAGGTGGGGCACAGGGATGTCAGGTGGTAAATTAAAGCTCTCATTGTCCTGTGATTAAAGTAAGAAGGGCCGTATACAACGGAAATGTCACCTCCCACCCAGCACCCTCACCTTCCCATTTCCCATCAAGAAATTGGAATAGACGGATGGAGATGGTAGTCCCTGCTCCAAATCAGTGGCCCGCCTACACACATTAGCATTACTTTCCACACCTGACTGGATAAAACCTTCTGAAAGCACCCTTCGCCGAACAAAACACTTTTCAATGGCTGACAGGAGCGGTCAGAATGAATTCATTAAAAATTAAAAATATTTGAATGCAAGTAATCAAACGAAAATAATCTGTTATCGGATTTCATGCGGCAAGTAACGATTGAAACTACTCTGTCACTATGAATAACATTGTCTGATTCATTTGAAGAGATGCTTGTGGAATTTCTTTGTCACCAGCCATAAGTCTCTGACATACTAACAATTATTTTTGCATGTTTAATTGAGGGTATTGAGCAAGAAATCTGGAGCAGTTACATCACCCTTGTTAAAATGGAAGGGGAAACTACGAGAAACATATTTACTTCCGAGTACTTTCCCACGTTCTGTCATGACACTGATTTTCTTTCCCCCAGCGTGAAGTGCCATGTTAGCTTTCAGACGGATATGACAATGTTACAGACAGTGCTCAGATTCCCATTCTCCTCCGGTGATTACAGTACATTCATTATGTGATGAGTACAACACACACTTAACATGAACACTGACACAAATACAAATGTAATCGTAGCTGGCAGCAGACACGTGCCTTGGTCCTAGTTAATGAATAACAACTCATAACCCAAAATCAATTTAATCCTACTCTCTTTCCATCGAGATCAGCTAATAGAGCTCAAATTTAAAATTAAATGTGGTGTAATTGCTTCGCCAGCCAAGACATATTTTGAACATTATCTTTTCCCATATAGAAGGTGGTGCAGCGGTAGAGTTGCTGACTTCCAGCGCCAGAGACACGGGTTCAATCCTGATTTACGGGTGTTGTCTGTATGGAGTTTGTACGTTCTCCCCGTGACTGCGTGGGATTTTTCCGGGTGCTCCGATTTTCTCCCACACTCCAAAGACGTACTGGTTTGTAGGTTAATTGGCTTTGGTAAATTGCCCCTAGTGTGTGTAAGCTAGAGCCAGTGTACAGACATCGCTGGTCGATGCAGTCTCGGTGGCCCAAAGGGCCTGTTTCCACTCTGTATCTCCAACCTTAACTAAACTAAAGGTGGAAAGAGAGTGCCATCTAAACCTTTACCCACCTTACAGGTAATACCTTGCAAGATCCATCATGATCTGTTATCAAAACCATTTGATTTAAGTTCTTGGGCTGGTTGTTCTCCCACATGCATTACTCCTATAAATGATGGAGATCTGTATAACTATAAAGATGCTGCCAAATACTGAGCTTGGCAGACAGCCTCCGTGGAGAGAGAAATGCAAAATGTTAACTCTCATTCTGAGTAAACAGATTCTAACATGGGGAAAATGTTCACATTTTTTGTTTTAACTGGGCTTTGGTACGGATTTTGTGCCAACCTCAATGGGCATATTGTGCCACACTGAAGGTACAGATGGTCTATTATTGTAGGATGATAATACAATAGTCAGAGATTTATACACCCCCCTCGCCTGTGTCGACCTATTACCTGCCACGCTTTGCCCTGCCTCTCTCTTTTTCTAACTTTCTTCTCCCTTCCCCCCTGCAAACAGTCTGAAAAAGGGCCTCAACCCTAAACATCATCTATGCATGTTCTCCAGAGACGCTGCCTGGCCCAGTGTTACTACAGCACTTGGTGTCCTTTTGTGCATCAATCAGCATCTGCAGTTCTTCGTTTCTACAGAAATAGGCCCTTCAGCCCAATTTGCCCATGCCAACCAAACTGCCTACCTGAGCTAATCTCATTTGCCTGCATTTGGCCCATATCCCTCTAAACCTTTCCTACCCATGCACCTGTCCAAATGTATTTAAAACATCATAACTATACCAGCCTCTATCAGCTTGTTCCACATACCCACCACCCTCATGTGAAAATGTTGCCCCTCATGTCCCCATTAAATTGTTCCCTTATAAACTTAAATATGTGTCCTCTAGTTTAAGACTCCTTTACATAAAGGAAAAGATTGTCCATTCACCTTATCTATGCCCCTCATGATTTTATATACCTCCATAAGTCATTGTTGAAGACAAGGTAATTATAGAGGATACACATCTAATATAATACTACAATATGCATTCAGTCAACAAATATTTGAAATAAATTTCATTAGAGCCTGATGTTTTTCCTGCATTACAATAACTCTGGTCAGCTTGTCATACAAAGATATTTATCATAAAGCATGCTATTTTTATTCATGATGTTTGCTAGTACAGGTACCGTGTTAATAGAAAAGTACGGCACATTGGAGTACATGAGAGTGTTGCAGCACAGTCATACAGGTTGTCGGGCTGCTACTTCACACCTTCAATGACCCGGTTCAATTCTGACCTCTGTTGGTGTTTGTGTGGCGTTTGCATGGTCCCCTAGTGTGCAAGTGAGTGCCATATTCTGCAGATGAATTGGGGGGGAATGGGAAAAATAAAATGTAACTGGTTATGAGTGTTTGATGGTCAGCAGAGACTCTGATCCGAAGGATCTGTTTCCATGGTCTACAATGCTAACATTATTATCATTACCTCAAGTGCTTTTGCATTTGTTTCTGCAAAGGCGGCAAATAATTTATATTTATGGTTACTATCGCAACGTTTAAGAAACATTCAGACAGGTACATGGATAGGACAGGTTTAGGGCGATATGGGCCTAACGCAGGAATGTTGGGCTAGTGTAGATGGGACATGTTTGGTTGGCGAGTTCAAGTTGGGCCGATGGGGCTGTTTCCAAGCTGTATGACTCTGTGACTAACTCATAATTAAGAGACATTTAAGAAAAGGTGATTAGTAAATAAATGAAGCGCTGTTTTTTTCTCACTTTCTAGGTACATTTGAATATAAGGGAAGAGTATACAGTTAATGGCAAGACCCTTAAAAGCATGGATGTGCAGAGGAATCTTTGAGTCCAAGTTCATAGCTTACTGTAGAGGGCAGCACAAATAGATAGGGTGGTAAAGACGATCTATGGTATGTTTGCCTTCAATGCTGGTGGCATTGAGTCAGGAAGACATGGTGCGGATGTATAAGACTTTGGTTCGGCTGCATTTGGAGTATTGTGTGCATTTCTGGTCACCCCATTACAGAAAGGATGTGGAGGCAATTGAGAGGGTGCAGAGGAGGTTTACCAGAATGCTGCCTGGATTAGAGGGTTTCAGCTACTAGGTTGGATAAACTTGGATTGTGTTTTCCTGGAACACCAGAGGCTGAGGGGAGACTTGATAGAAGTATATAATATTATGAGAGGCATAGATAGGATAGACAGTAAAACTCTTTTTCCCAGGATGGAGATTTTACCGGTCGTATAAGGGCATAACGAACAGGTGAGAGGGGTAAAGTTTAATGGAGACGAGAATGACAAGTTTTTTTTCACACAGATTTGTGGGGGATTGGAACACTTTCCCAAGGGTGATGGCAGAGGCAGATACAATAGTGACGTTTAAGAGGCTTTTAGATAGGCACATGTAAGTGCAGGGAATAGAGGGATATGGATCATATACAGGCAGATAAGATCAGCTTAACTTGGCATCATGTTCGGTGCAAACATTGTGGATCGAAGGGCCGGTTCCTGTTCTGTACTGTCTATGTTTTATGCTCCATTTGTTGTCATATCTGATAAATGACTAAAATGTCAATTGTAAATCATCACACAGGCAAGATTCACAAATTTGGCGGCACTGTGGCGCAGCGGTAGAGTTGCTGCCTCACAGCACCAGAGACCCAGGTTTGATCCTGACGAGGGGTGCTGTCTGTATGGAGTTTATACATTTTGCCTGTGACCACATGGGCTTTCTCTGGGTGCTCCGGTCTCCTCGCACCCTCCAAAGGCATATCCTAGTGTGTAGCTTAGTCTTAGTCTAAGAGGTCAGCATAGACTCAGTAGACCGAAGTGCCTGTTTCCGCTGTTCTCAAAATCTATAGAAAAGCTTTGTCTCATTTTGGGTCGTCCCAGCACAAAAGCCCAGGATATCTAATTATTTCTTGTTCTGTGTAACATATTCGAGTTACATAAAATGTATAGCAAGAATAATGACAACTGGGCTTTGTTTAGCAACTTTAAAGTAAAAAAATGTCCTGAAGCGCTTCACAGGAATGGTAGTCAATCCAATTTCATTTGTGGCCAGATTATGAAAGAATGTGAGGTTTGATAACCAAAAAAATAAGTTTTAAGGAATGTCTTAAAGATGGATAATGAGAAAAAGAGACAGAGATATTTAGGATAGGAATTCTAGATCTTAGCTTCTTGTCAGAATGGCTGATGATAGTCGGAAGATTACATTTTGGGATAAACAAGAGGGCAACATTGGTGACCCAAAATCTTAAGACACCTGAGCAGAATTAAGCCATTTGGGCCATCAAGCTTGGGGCAGCACAGTGATGTAATGGTAGAGTTGCTGCCCTACAGCGCCAGAGACCCAGGTTCGATCCTGACTACAGGTACTACCTGAAGGGAGTTTGTATGTTCTCTCCGTGACCTGCATGTGTTTTCTCCGGATGCTCCAGTTTCCTCCCACACTCCAAAGACGTCAGGTTTGTAGGTTAATTGGCTTCTGTAAAATTGTAAATTGTCCCTAGTGTGTGTAGGATAGTTTCAGTGTGCAGTGATCACTGGTCAGCGTGGACATGGTGAGCCAAAGGGCCAGTTTCTGCGCTGGATCTCTAAACTAAATTAAGTCGCTGAATTACTCCAGCATTTTGTGTTTTAGGCCAACATTGGTGGTTTACAGATATTTTGAAGGATTATACGGCAGGAGGAAAGTATAGAGATCAGGAAGAATTGGACCATTGAAGGATTTACAAATATAGTTTACGACAAGAAACTGCTACTCAATTGGGAACTCATGTGGGCATTAAACAGAGGGTGATGGGTCAACAGAAATTGGTGCATGTCAGGACAAGGGGGAAACACAGTCTAAACCCATGGAATCAACTAAAACTACCTGAGTTTAAGCTGTAGTTAAATTAAGTTTAATTCTGCAGTAACTCAGCGGATCAGGCAGCATCTCTGGAGAAAAGGATATAAGTAACGTTTCAGGTCGGAACCCTTCTTCAGGCTGAGTTAAAGCTGTTTCAGACATCCTGACCTTAAAGAAATAAATGAAGTGAAATGCTCAATTGATAAAAGCATGAATAAAACATGTTGCCTCCCCATAGGAGCTGGTAATTTTAATACATGAACCTTAATTGCAGCAAAGCTCGGATATGCATAGAGGTTCAGTTCTGGCCATGACGAGTTAATTAAAGTTTTGCATTTCCTCTTCTTAAAGGAATCTCTTTTCTGTCATTTTGATAGCATAATTACAATTCTGCACTGCAAGTTAATGATACGGTACGCCCAGGATACGAGGCAAACAACATTTCAGTCGGGACGTACTGCAAAATACAACAGTGTGCATTAGTAAAGGAACTAATCAGTGCGAGTATTTATGAAGGTCATCTTCTTTCTCATATTGGGAAATTGCAAGAAGAGGGTCCATGAATTTCTGGTGTGGAAGTTGCAACAACCTGCGCTGGCTGAATCTCCACAAACTGGTGGCAAGTCCCTTTAACATCTTCCAACGCTACAATAATGAGGAGCACACTAATGATTCCCTGACTGCTACAACCAGTGGGTGTGCAACAGTTTTCCCCATGGATCAAGTTTCACTTTCCTAACCACTAAAATAGAGCAAAGGCCAACATAAGTCTCCTGATGGGAGAAGTTATTTCTCCAAGCCTCGTAAACTTGTTGAGCAGGATGTGCAAGAACGTATGCGTGTTGATCATATTTGTCTGTGAATTGTTCAAGGAGTCGGCAGTGGTCTCCGCATTACTTCAGCAACTACACAGATATCTGACCCACATTCAAGTTCTTGCAATGTGATGGAGGTATTTCATGTACTGAATGTTGTGTACAAAGTGGGCTTGATAATTACTCTAAATCTCCTGTTGAGTAATCCAACTGATCTTTCTGTCCTGGGCCTCCTCAATTGCCAGAGGGAGGCCGCACGCAAGCTGGATGAATAGCACCGCATATTCTGCTTGGATAGCTTCCATTGAGTTCTCCTATTTTAAGTAAAGGGCCTGTCCTACAAGCATGCAACTCCATGCGATGAGCGCGACCTAACGTGGCCGCTTGAGCTGTCCGGCGTCGCGGGGCTGGTCCCACTTCGATCGCCGGAGCCGTGCGGAATTGTGCGGACATCGCGCGGGGCTCCGAAAAACTGACTATGTTCGAAAATTCCGCGCGGCAACGGCTTGTCGGCTCGCAGTCGCCTCGACGCATTACACACCACCTTGACATCGTGCCTCCGTGACCCTCTATGTGTGTGGCTCCGTGGCCCTCTGTGTGTGTGCCTCTGTGCCCCTCTCTGTGTGCCCGTCTCTGTCCTGGCGAACTTACCTTAAGACTTCGCTCCAAGTTCGCCTCACTTTGCGCCGCGTTGCGCCACTCACCCGACCTCCGCGCGGCCCTCGCTGCCGGTTTGGTCGCGCTTGCCGCATGCAGGCGCATGCTGGTGGGAACGGCCCTGTACAGGGGATCACCCAACCTCCGCGTGGCCCCCGCTTCTAGTTTGATCGCGCTCATCGCATGGAGTCGGATGCTCTAGTTTGATCGCGCTCATCGCATGGAGTCGGATGCTGGTAGGACAGGCCCTTAACACTTTACTTTACACTTTGGAGCAGCAGCGCAGAAACAGGCTCGTCTGCCCACCAAGTCCTCACCGACCAGTGATCACCCCGTACACATACACTATCCTACACACTCAAATTCAAGTTCACATTTATTGTCACATGCACCAATTCAGGCACAGTGATATTTGAGTTACCATGCAGCCATGCAAGTAAAAAGGAGCACAATTCACGATAAATTTACCATAAACATCCACCACAGTGGAATCAACATTCCTCACGGTGATGGAAGGTTATAAAATTCAGTCACCTTCCGCCTATGTTCATCCGCGGTGGTCGGGTTTTTGAACCGTTGACGACGGTCCACTGTTCAAGCCCTCCCATCGGGTTAATGGAAACTCCAGCGTCAGGCCGAATCGGAACACTCCGTGGCACGGAGCCCCCGAGACGGCCGCTTCTTACCGGAGACCGCGGCTTCATGGTGTTAAAGTCGACAGGCCAAAGTCAGAGAACTTCTACAGCGATCCTCGGCTAACAATCCCCGGCTCCACGACGGTAGGTCCGCGCCGCACCTGCGGCTTTAAGCTCCGGGCCGGTCTCCAGGAAATGCCGTACCAATCCACGTTGTTAGGCCGCAGTGGGGCGGGGGGGGGGGGGGCGAAGGAGATTCCTAACCCCCCTCGCCCCCCCCAATTCCTAACCCCCCTCGCCCCCCCACATAAAACATACCGAGACCCATTAAAACATACATTTAAGACATACTAAAATTACAAAAAGAGTCGAAATGGCACACAGGCTGCTGGCGAGGCTGCTATCGCAGCGCAACCTGGCGGTTTTACAATTATATCAAAGCCAATTAACCTTCAAACATGCACATCTTTGTGGTGTTGGAGGAAACCCGAGCACTCGGAGAAAACCCATGCAGTCACAGGGAGAACGTACAAACTCTATACAGATAGCAACCGTAGTCAGGATCAAATCCGGGTCTCTGGCACTGAAAGGCAGCAACTCTGCCGCTGCGCTACCGTCCCACTGTGGACACCCCCCCTCTTTTATCTGTGTCCCCTATTTTTGTAACCGCACACGTATTTTTACCATTATCATGCCCCTCTTCTGCTCCTCTCCCACCGATATCCTCCCTCTTGCTCTACATTTCAGTCCTCCATTCTCCTTATCTGTCATCTTTTTCATCTCTATCCTTTGTCACTGCCTAGCAACACCCTCTCAACTATATTCACCTTTTACTTGCTCAGCTTTGTCCTGCTTTCCAGCCTTCTCCCTCCTACTACAATCAGTCTGAAGAAAAGTACTGACCCAAACCATCCATTCCCTCCACAGATACTGCCCGACTCATTGAATTCCTTCATCAGTTTCTGTGTTGTTGCTAATTACTCAATTTATGTTATGAGTCATAGAGTTATACAATGAACGTTATTCTTGAACGTTGTACGAGCTACACTCATCCAGGCAAGTGGGGACCATCTCATCATGCTCTTGATTTGTGCCTTGTTGAGGAACTAAAAAGGCCTTAAGGCTTCAGGAGGGGAGTAGTCCTCTGGAGTATACCCAGACTCTGACCTGTTCTTGAAGCCACAGCATTTACGCAGGTGGTCCAGGGTCCAAGATATCAATGCTATTGAATGTCAAGGGTATGTTGGTAAGTTCTCTCATGTTGGTGATTGTCATTACCTCATAATTATGGTACAAATGTTACTTTCCCATGGCCGACATGTTATCGGGATCTTGGGTACACAAAAGGCTGGAGAAACTCAGCGGGTGCAGCAGCATCTAAGGAGCGAAGGAGATAGGCGACGTTTCGGGTCGAGACCCTTCTGTCGGGATCTTGCTACTTACAGGCTTGAGTAACTTAATTTGCAGTGCAGTTGTAAATTAGTGAGCACTGGGCAATAGTCAATCCATTTCCCCACTTCTAACCTTAAGATGGAAGTCAGGTCATTTGATGAAGCAGTCAAAGTTGGCTCAGCCTGGGACACTGCCCTGAGTAACTCCTGTAATGATGTCTTGGGGCTGGGATATTTGACAACGATAACATCTTCCGTCCAGTGGCTCTGACATCCATCATCATGAAGTTCGTCGAGAGGCTGGTCATGTACCACATTAACTCCAGCTTCCCAATAGTCTTGATCCATTGCATTTTGTCTATGTTGCAACAGATCCATGGCAAATGGTCCCTGGCCCCACACTCATTGGTGGAACATTTGGATAGTAAGGACACCATCTTTAACACCATAATCCCAGCCCCTGGGTTGAGGAGTCAGCACATACCTTACAACTGGATTGCTCAATTTAATTACTCAATTTATATTATGAGTCATGGAGTTATACAATGTGGAAACAGGCCCCAACTCATCTTATTTTTAAAAGCCACCCACTAGTCAGTCATCCATTCACCTGCAAACAGCCCCTTCCAATCAACTGTTGCAAATTTCCAGCACCATACCTTGGAAATTTGCCTCACCCCAATTTGGGATTTTAATTTGTGGACCAATTCTATCACCACTTTAAAACTAATAGGTAAAAAGCTAATAGATCAATGATCCCAACGCTGTCCCCCACTGACACTTCAGTCACTTGCCCTGCTTCATTTCCAACAACTCTCAACAGCATGTGTTTCCCAGACACATTTAACAAATTCCACTCCATCAGAACCCTTTGCTCGATGGTACCCCCAGTCAATGAGAGGGAAGTTGAAATGAGCTATTGTTACAACCCTATTATTCTTACAGCTATCTGCAATCCCTCTACAACTTTGCTCCTCCAATTCCTCTGGACAATCGGGAGGTCTGTAATACAATCCACTTCAAAGTCGTCATCATCACTTTTTAAGTTTAGTTTAGTGGTACAGCAGGGAAACAGGCCCACCGAGTCCACACCGACTATCGATCACCGCACATTAACACACGCTGAGGACAATTTACACTTATACCCTGCCATTTAACATAAACCTCCACATCTTTGGAATGGGGGAGAAAACCGAAGATCTTGGAGAAAACCCACGTAGGTCACGGGGAGGTCGTTCAAACTCCGTATAGACAGCACCCGTAGTCGGGATCGAACCCGGGTCCCTGGCACTGCAAGCGCCGTAAGGCAGCAACTCTACCGTTGCGCCACCGTGCCGCACGGTCCTGCACAAACCTTATTTCTAAGTTACACTGATGGACCTTCAGTGGAAAATCCGCAAGAATATTCTCCCCAAGTACAACCATGATGTTAACCCCAATCCAAAATGCAATACTTTCTCTATTGTTACCGGCACCTCTATCACCCCTGAAGCCTCTGTACCCTGAGATGTCGACCCTGCCCTCCCTCTGCCTAGAACTAAGGGGGACCCAGTCACTGTACCTAGGTACAAGTGACAATAAAGTATCATCATTATCACCCACTATGTTTTTGTTATAGAGTCATAGAGTCCTACAGCATGAAAACAGGCCCTTTGGCCCAACCTGCCCACACTGTCCAATATTACCATCGATACTAGTCCCACCTGCCTGCATTTGGTCCATATCCCTCCAAACGTGCCCTAAACATGATTACAGTTATAATATCCCACTGCCATGTCCCAAATATACTCTTAGTTAATTTGCCGTGCCTGTCAGGCTTCTTACATGCAGTAAAACAGTGTAGTCTATCAGACCTTTCTTCCTCCCTCCCTGGCTTGTCCCTGCTTGCCTGCATTAACAGACCCACCTGCCACACAACTGTCGTGGATCATGCCTCATGCTGGAAGTGTTTAAATCCTCTTGGCAACAAATCTTCCCCTCAGGATGGTTCCCTTGCAGGTCACGTGCAACCTGTCCCTTTTGTACAAGCCCCACCTGCCCTGGAAGAGAGCCCAATGATCCATATACCTGAAGGCCTCCCTCCTCCACCAGCCCCATTAGCCACACGTTCAGCAGTGCTACCTATTTCTTGCCCCACTAACCCATGGAATAATCCTATGATCACAAGACAAGGGGCCCAGTTTCTTTTTAAAGATTTGCTACCAAACTCTCTAAATTCTCTTTTATACCTACTTGCTCGACGGATATTTTCAAACATTGCTGGCATTTATTACATTGGCAATATCGGTGGTACTGTGGCACAGTCGGTAGGGCTGCTGACTAACGGCATCAGAGACCTGGGTTTGATCCCAACCTCGGGTGCTGTCTGTGTAGAGTTTGCACGTTCTCCCTGTGACCGCGTGGGTTTCATCCAGGTGCACCAGTTCCCTCTCACATCCCAAAGACGGGCGGATTTGTAGGTTAATCGGCCTCTGCGAATTACCCTTGGTGTGTAGGGAGTGGATGCGAAAATGGGATAACAGAGAACTAGTGTGAACGGGTGATCAATGGTCTGTGTGTACTCGGTGTGTCTAAGGGCCTGTTTCCATGCTGTATCTTTCAATCAATATATTAGGTCAGTCAGTGCAGGATAACTTAGATTGAAAAGACTTGGTGAAAAGGTGGGATAAAGTAATGTGTTGTTGGATTTTTAAAGGAAGGGATTGAAAGAAATATATATTACCTTTGAAATCTTCGCTGTGTTCTAACGCACTTTACAACCACTGAAATAATCTTAAAGTATGGTCGTGTGGGGACACAAGAGAAGCAATGTGTACTACATTGTAGTTGCTCTACTCAACAGCCAAAAATCTGTAGCCCCCCCTTTGATCTGGTAATTTGTTGGATCACATGCTTGATCAATGGTGTTTTATCATTAATGTTTTATTATTATTAATGGTTAGTGTTTTCTGAGTCACTCGTAACTGTCACTGTATGTCATGTTGTTGCTTGTGGGCGGAGCACCAAGGCAAATTCCTTGTATGTGAAAACTTGGCCAAAAAACTTACTTACTTATTAAGGAGCCACAAAAATGGATACAAGCTAAATATTCACCTGGTTGTTACATGAGCGGCAGAATTCACCCACTTTTCATTGATTGGTGCCATCAGATCCTTTGTAGGCAGGGTAGCAACCTTGATTTAACCATCTCACCCGTAGAGTCTCATTCCGAATATTCCTGACTTCCTTTTGCACCATAGTAATGATGCAGCTTTGCAGGACTTTGGTTAGGTCACATTTGGAGCATTGTATGCAGCTCCAGTCGCAACATTAGAGGAAGGATGTGGAGGCTTTGGAAAGGGTGGAATGGAGGTTTATTAGAAAGATGCCTGGATTAGGGAGCATTAGCTACAGACTTGGATCGTTTTCTCAGGAACGCCGGAGATTGTGGGGAGACCTGATAGAAGCACATAAAATAATGAGAGGCATAGATAGGGGCAAACAGTCAGAATCTTTTTTTTCAGAATGGAATAATCAAGTACAAAAGGGTATAGCTTTAAGGTGAGAGAGTAAAGTTTACTGGAGATGTGCAAGGCAAGATTTTGTACACAGATGATGGCGGGTCTGTGGATCAAGCACCCAAGGTTGGTAGTGGAGGCAGATACAATAGTGGCACTTAAGAGACTTTTGGACAGGCACGTGGACATGCAGGGAATGGGTGGGATCTGGGTTACGGACAGGTAGATAATTGATGCTAGACACAAGATGCTGGAGTAACTCAGCGGGGAAGGCAGCATCACTGGAGAGAAGGAATGGGTGACATTTCGGGTTGAGACCCAGTCTTGACCCGAAACATCACCCATTCCTTCTTTCCAGAGATGCTGCCTGTCCCGCTGAGTTACTCCAGCATTTTTCTGTCTACCCTCAATTTAAACCAGCATCTGCAGTTATTTCCAACACAGATAAGTATTGGTCTTGGCGTCATGTTCAGCACAGATATTGTGGGCTGAAAGGCCTGTTCTTGTTCTCTACTGTTCTATGAATCATTAAGAACATTTACGAAAACCTCCAGCATGTACAAGCACGATTAAGTTGCAATGGGTGGGTTGCACATACCTGGGACATTTTAAGCTACTCAACAGTGAAAGGCATTGGAGCAATGATTTCAATGCACAAAGAGCAAAGGAAGCAAGAACAGAAATGTGTATGCTTTGCTATGGAAGTTATCCTACTAATGGGATATAAATATTCAAAAATAGTCTCCCTTTTGTTACTGAAACCTTCAACCTTGTATTCAATCTATACTCATGACTGCGAAGCCGGTCATAGTGCGAACTCCATCATCAAGTTCGCTGACGACACCACTGTTGTGGGACGTATCACTGATGGGGATGAGTCAGAGTATAGAAGAGAGATCGAGCGACTGTCCATATGGTGCCAGCACAATAACCTGGCCCTCAACACCAGCAAAACCAAGGAACTGATTGTGGACTTTGGAAGGAGTAGGATGGAGACCCACAGTCCCGTTTATATCAACGGGTTGATGGTTGAAAGGGTCAAGAGCTTCAAATTCCTGGGTGTGCACATCTCTGAAGATCTTTCGTGGTCTGAGAACACTGATGCAATTATTAAGAAAGCACATTAGTGCTTCTACTTCCTGAGAAGATTATGGAGAGTCGGTTTGTCAAGGAGGACTCTCTCTAACTTTTACAGGTGCACAGTAGAGAGCTTGCTGACCAGTTGCATCGTGGTTTGGTTCGGCAACTTGAGCACCCTGGAGAGGAAAAGACTACAAAAAGTAGTAAACACTGCCCAGTCCATCATCGGCTCTGACCTCCTTTCTATCGAGGGGATCTATCGCAGTCGCTGCCTCAAAAAAGCTGGCAATATCTTCAAGGACCCACACCATCCTGGCCACACACTCATCTCCCTGCTACCTTCAGGTAGAAGGTACAGGAGCCTGAGGACTGCAACGACCAGGTTCAGGAATAGTTACTTCCCCACAGCCATCAGGCTATTAAACTTGGCTTGGAAAAAACTCTGAACATTAATACCCCTTTATCTGTTATTTGCACTTTATCAATTTATTTATTCATGTGCGTATTTACGTATATAATGGTATATGGACACACTGATCTGTTTTGTATTCAATGCCTACTATGTTCTGTTGTGCTGAAGCAAAGCAAGAATTTCATTGTCCTGTCAGGGACACATGACAATAAACTCTCTTGAACTCTTGACTTGACTTGGACCTGTGTTCAGGAATACGAAGCTTATGGTTTGTCTTGTTGTAAGTTGAATTGCTTTTAAAAAAAAACTTTTTCTTATTTAGTGCCTTTTACAAACTCATGATGTCTTAAAATATTTTTCAACCAATTGAGTAAAATTTGAGCAAAGTAATGCAATAATGAGCAGATAATATACTTTACCGAGACTTACATGTTAGCCGAGGCCATTGAAAAACCTTCAGGTTTGCTCTCAGCGCGGGACCTTTCATGTCCCATGGATTAAAGTCTCATCCAAAGGAATGGCAGGTCCTAATCAAACAAACCCATTATTTAACTCAATGCTCAGACAACTCCTTGCCGATATATTTGTTAAGGCAGTATCTCAATACACTATTTCTTGATTTAAAGTTTTTCCATACATCATTGTATGCTTTTTTGGACTATTTGAAGAAGCCTGGATAGACACAAAAAGCTGCAGTAACTCTGCGGGTCAGGCAGCATCTGTGGAGAAGAGGAATAGATGATGTCACCTATTCCTTTTCTCCTGAGATGCTGCCTGGTCCGCTGAGTTACTCGAGCTTTTTGTGTCTATCTTCGGGTTTAAACCAGCATCTGCAGTTCCTTTCTACACATTTCAGTTGAAGCAAACCATTTTTGTTCATCAGGTCTGTAGTGGATGGGTTTGGATCAGCTGTCTGGTTTGTATCAATACCTGACCTTCAATCTCCTTTGACGTCATTAAAGAGAGTTTTATTCTGAACCCAACCCAGTTCTGTCAGATGGGTTAAACACATGGGGATGGGCATTCAGGGGTATTTGTGCACTCATGGTGAAATAATCCAAGTACCACTGTGAATTTACTGACTGGGGTGTGTGCACCACCTGACATTAATAACTTGCTCATTTGTCTTGCTGATATTAGAGCAGAGGTTGTTGTCTTAATACCATGTTACATAGCTCTCCATCTCCTTCCCAGCATTCTGTGTCGTCATTGTTCGAGATTTTGCCCACCAATGTGGTGTCATCTGCAAATTTATCAATGGAGTTCGAGTAGAATACGGCCACACAGTAGGGAGGACAGTAAGGGGCTGAGAACACATCCTTGCGAGGCACCGGTATTGAGAATAATCATGGAGGATGTTTTGTCGCTTCTGGCGACACAGTAGTGCAGCGGTAGAGTTGCTTCCTTACAGCGCCAGAGACCCAAGTTCGATCATGATTACGGGTGCTGTCTATATGGAGTTTGTACATTCTCCCTGTGACTGCGTAGGTTTCTTCCCCAACTCTAAAGGCGTACAGATTTGTAGGTTAATTGGCTTCGGTAAAATTGTAAATTGCCCCGAGGATAGTGCTCGTGATCACTCATCAGTGTGGACTTAGTGGGCCGAAGGGCCTGTTTTCCCATTGTTTCTCTAAAGTCTAAAATCTATCCCCACTGACTGTGGTCTATGGGTGAGGAAGTTGACCATCCAGTTGTAAGGTATGTGTTGACTCCTCAGCCCAGGGGCTGGGATTATGATGTTAAAGATGGTGTCCTTACTATCCAAAAGTTCCACCAATGAGTGTGGAGCCAGGGACCATTTGCCACGGATCTGTTGCAACATAGACAAAATGCAATGGACAAAGACTATTGGGAAGCTGGAGTTAATGTGGTACATGACCAGCCTCTCGACGAACTTCATGATGATGGATGTCAGAGCCACTGGACGGTAGATGTTGTGGTTGTCAAATATCCCAGCCCCAAGACATCATTACAGGAGCTACTCAGGACAGTGTCCCAGGCTGAGCCAACTTTGACTGCTTCATCAAATGACCTGACTTCCATCTTAAGGTTAGAAGTGGGGAAATGGATTGACTATTGCCCAGTGCTCACTTAATTTACAACTGCACTGCAAATTAAGTGACTCAAGCCTGTAAGTAGCAAGATCCCGACAGAAGGGTCTTGACCCGAAACGTCGCCTATCTCCTTCGCTCCTTAGATGCACCCGCTGAGTTTCTCCAGCCTTTTGTGTACCCAAGATCCCGATAACATGTCGGCCATGGGAAAGTAACATTTGTACCATAAGTACGAGGTAATGACAATCACCAACATGAGAGAACTTACCAACATACCCTTGACATTCAATAGCATTGATATCTTGGACCCTGGACCAGCTGCGTAAATGCTGTGGCTTCAAGAACAGGTCAGAGTCTGGGTATACTCCAGAGGACTACTCCCCTCCTGAAGCCTTAAGGCCTTTTTAATTCCTCAACAAGGCACAAATCAAGAGCATGATGAGATGGTCTCCACTTGCCTGGATGAGTGTAGCTCGTACAACGTTCAAGAATAACGTTCATTGTATAACTCTATGACTCATAACATAAATTGAGTAATTAGCAACAACACAGAAACTGATGAAGGAATTCAATGAGTCGGGCAGTATCTGTGGAGGGAATTTTGGGTCAGTACTTTTCTTCAGACTGATTGTAGTTGGAGGGAGAAGGCTGGAAAGCAGGACAAAGCCGAGCAAGTAAAAGGTGAATATAGTTGAGAGGGTGTTGCTAGGCAGTGACAAAGGATAGAGATGAAAAAGATGACCGATAAGGAGAATGGAGGACTGAAATGTAGAGCAAGAGGGAGGATATCGGTGGGAGAGGAGCAGAAGAGGGGCATGATAATGGTAAAAATAGGTGTGCAGTTCCAAAAATAGGGGACACAGATAAAAGAGGGGGGGTGTCCGCAGTGGCACGGTAGTGCAGATCGTAGGGGAGATCGTACTCCATACAGACAGCACCCGTAGTCAGGATCGAACCCGGGACTCTGGCACTGTGTGGCAGCTACTCTACCGTTGCGACAGTGTATCGCCCTTAATATGGTGAACATATCCATCTCCTTGCACAACCTTCTCAACCAGTTTATAGAGAAACACTGCAAGAGGCTTGAAAGACATCGGGAAAGTGATTTTCCACTTTGCTTTATGTAATTGATTAGGTATTGTAACTAGATCTATGAGAATTGTGCAGTTTGCCAAAACACTTGTGTTGACTGATGTGAGATCAATGAGATTCTTATGGATGTATATTCAATTCTGAAAGGACTTGACAAGGTTGATACTGTGATGATATTTAACCTGATAGGGGAATGGAGAAGTGGGAGGCAAGATAATTTAACACTGGGATGACGAGAAAATTATTATCTGAGAATCCTTGGACGTCAATGATATTGAGTCATTAAGTATATTCAGGGATGAATTGGGCGGGTTTTTGAATTACAGAAGAATCAAGGGTTATCAGGATGAGTCAGGAAGTTCATGACAATGTTTACTTATGGACTTAATGAATGGTGGATCACACTCAGAGCCATGTGGCCAACCATGGTCTGTGGTTTCTAATGGTCTGTGGTTTCGTCCAGCCCTTTTTTATTCAAACAAGTTTAATTTTTTCCCCCTGCAATTATCATCACAAGAAGCATCAGAAATACACTGTGCCCCAGATGTTGTGTTTACTATCGATGGGGAGTAGTGTGTTGCTTAGCAACAGGTGAAACACAAACAACACACTCGAGGTAATGAATAACATAGCAACTTGAATTTCTATAGCAACTTTAATGTAGTGAAAGAAAAAGTCTGAAACTGAGCCAGAACAAAGAGGTGATCAAATTCTCCGTCAAAGGGGTAAGTTAGGAGTGTCGAGGAAGGAACAAGCGGAACGGGGAAGTCCAGGACAAGGGGCCACAGCTTAAGGATATGGGGGAAATCCTTTAAGACCGAGATGAGAAAGACTTTTTTCACACAGAGAGTGGTGGGTCTCTGGAACTCTCTGCCACAGAGGGCAGTTGAGGCCAGTTCATTGGCTATATTTAAGAGGGAGTTAGATGTGGCCCTTGTGGCTAAGGGGACCAGAGGGTATGGCGAGAAGGCAGGTACGGGATACTGAGTTGGATGATCAGCCATGATCATATTGAATGGCGGTGCAGGCTCGAAGGGCCGAATGGCCTACTCCTGCACCTAATTTCTATGTTTCTATGTTTCTAACTGCAGATGCTGGTTTAAACCGAAGATAGACACAAAATGCTGGAGTAACTCAGCAGGACAGGCAGCATCTCTGGAGAGAAAGAATGGGCGAGGTTTCAGGTCAAGACCCTTCTTCAGACTGAGAGTCATGGGAAAAGGAAAATAGAGATATAGATGTAGAGAGATATAGAACAAATGAATGAAAGATATGCAAAAAATGTAATGATGATAAAGGAAACAGGCCATTGCTAGCTGTTTGCTGGGTGAGAACTGGAAGCTGGTGTGACTTGGGTGGGGGAGGGATGGAGAGAGAGGGAATGCAGGGGTTACTTGAAATTAGAGAATTCAAAATCATACCCCTGGGCTGTAAGCTGCCCAAGTGAAATATAAGATGCTGTTCCTCCAATTTGTGTCTAGCCTCACTCTGACAATGCAGGAGGCCTAGGACCAAAAGGTCAGTATGGGAATAGGAAGCGGAATTAAAGTGTTTGGCAACAGGGAGATCAGGTAGGTCCAGGCGGACTGAGAAGGTGTTCAGTGATACGATCATCCAGTCGACATTTGGTCTTGCTGATGTATCCACATCTTAGACATATAGAAAAATAGGTGCAGGAGTAGGCCATTCGGCCCTTCGAGCCAGCACCACCATTCAATATGATCATGGCTGATCATCTAAAATCAGTACCCCGTTCCTGCATTTTCCACCATATCCCATGATTCCTTTAGCCCTATGAGCTAAATCTAACTCTCTCTTGAAAACATCCAGTGAATTGGCCTCCACTGCCCTCTGTGGTGGAGAATTTCACAACTTTGTGGGTGAAAAGGTTTTTCCTCATCTCAGTCCTAAATGGCCTATCCCTTATTCTTAAACTAAGACCCCTGGTTCTGGACTCCCCCAACATCAGGAACATTTTTCCTGCATCTCACCTGTCCAATCCTTTAAGAATGTTATATGTTTCTATAAGATCCCCTCCCATCCTTCTAAATTCCAGTGAATACAAGCCCAGTCGACCCATTCGTTCATCATATGCCAGTCCCGCCACACTACTCCAGGTGTGGTCTCACCAGGGCCCTGTACAACTGCAGTATGATCCCCTTGCTCCTAAACTCAAATCCTCTCACAACGAAGGCCAACAAGCCAAAAGATTTCTTTACTGCCTGCTGTATCTGCATGCGTACTTTCAGTGACTGATGTACAAGCACACCCAGGTCTCGTTGCACCTCCCCTTTTCCTAATCTGATATAATTCAGATAATAATCTGCCTTCCTATTCTTGCCAGCAAAGTGGATAACCTCACATTTATCCACATTATACCGTCCACTCACCCAACCTATCCAAGTTACCCTGCACCCTCATAGCATCCTCATTGCAGCTCACACTGGCACCCAGCTTTGTGTCATCCGCAAACTTGGAGATGTCACATTTAATTCCCTCGTCTAAATTGTTAATATATATTGTAAATAACTGGGGTCCCAGCACTGAGCCTTGTGGCATTTCACTAATCACTGCTAACCATTCTGAAAAGGACCCATTAATTCCAACTCTTTGCCTCCTGTCTGCCAACCAGTTCTCTATCCATGTCAATACCGTACCCCCAATACCATGTGCTCTAATTTTGCACACTAATCTCTTGTGTGGGACTTTGTCAAAGGCTTTTTGAAAGTCCTGATACACCACATCCACTGGCTCTCTCTTATCCATTCTACTTGTTACATCCTCAAAACATTCCAGAATAGTCAAGCATGGATTCCCCTTCATAAATCCATGCTGATATTGACCGATCCTGTCACTGCTTTCCAAATGCGCTGCTATAACATCTTTAACAATCGACTCAAGCATCTTCCCCACTACCGATGTAAGGCTAACTGGTCTATAATTCCCTGTTTTCTCTCTCCCTCCTTTCTTAAAAAGTGGGGTTACATTGGCTAACCTCCAGTCCACAGGAACTGATCCAGAGTCAAGAGAACATTGGAAAATGATCACCAACGCATCCACGATTTCTGGGGCCTCCTCCTTGAGAACTCTGGAATGTAGACTATCAGGCCCTGAGGATTTATCTGCCTTCAGTCCGAACAGTTTACCTAACACCATTTTCTGACTAATGTGGATTCCCTTCAGTTCCTCTCTCCCACTAGATCCTCAGCCCCCTAGTATTTCTGGGAGATTGTTTGTGTCTTCCTTAGTGAAGACAGAACCAAAGTACTCGTTAAACCGCCATTTCTTTGTTTCCCATTATCAATTCACCCATCTATGATTGTTAGGAACCTACATTTGTCTTCACTAATCTTTTCCTTTTACATATCTAAAGAAGCTTTTAGAGTCAGTTTCTATATTCCCCGCAAGCTTTCTTTCATGCTTTTCCCCCCGTCGTAATTAACCCCTTTGTCCTCCTCTGTTAAGTTCTAATTTTTCCCAGTCCTCCGATTTGCTGCTTCCTCTGGCCAATTTATATGGCTTTTCCTTGGATTTAGCACTATCCTTGATTTCCCTCGTTAGCCACGTTTGAGACGCCTTCTCCGTTTTATTTTTTCGCCAGACAGGCATGAACAATTTTTAAAGTTCATCCATGTGGTCTTTAAATCTTTGTCATTACATTTCCACCGTCAACCCTTTAAGTATAATTTGCCAGTGTATCTTAGCCAATTCCTGTCTCATACCTTCAAAATATCCTTTCTTTAAGTTCAAGACCCTACTCTCTGAATTAACTGTGTCACTTTCCATCCTAATGCAGAATAGGAAGATTAAATGAGAACTTACCAGTTTGAAGTTTGATCTTTATTTTATGAGAAGGGATGAGGGATTATGTGAAGAAGCCAGCCAGCCCGCATGTCAACATTCAAAGCAGTGGTGTGAAATCACAGAAAAACAGTTTCTGAACTGATTATAGGAAGATTTGAGAAGTAGAACTAACACATGATCTTTATGAGAAGAGGGTTGGGAGTGGAGGGCACATAATCCCTCATCGCAACTTCTCATAAAATAAAGATCAAACTTCAAACTGGTAAGTTCTCGTTTAATCTTCCTATTTTACTTCGAAGTCACGTGAGTGACTACGTGAAGACTTTAAAGCGCTGTGATTTCATGCCGCGAACACGAGTCCATGCAACACATAGAAACATAGAAACATAGAAACATAGAAATTAGGTGCAGGAATAGGCCATTCGGCCCTTCGAGCCTGCACCGCCATTCAATATGATCATGGCTGATCATCCAACTCAGTATCCCGTACCTGCCTTCTTTCCATACCCTCTGATCCCCTTAGCCACAAGGGCCACATCTAACTCCCTCTTAAATATATCCAATGAACTGGCCTCAACTACCCTCTGTGGCAGAGAATTCCAGAGACCCACCACTCTCTGTGTGAAAAAATTCCTTCTCATCTCGGTCCTAAAGGATTTCCCCCTTATCCTTAAGCTGTGACCCCTTGTCCTGGACGTCCCCAACATCGGGAACAATCTTCCTGCATCTAGCCTGTCCAACCCCTTAAGAATCTTGTAAGTTTCTATAAGATCCCCTCTCAATCTCCTAACACACTGCATTAGTTGACCAGAAATGATTGAAAAGATAATGCATTCAAATTATTGAACAGAACTTAAAATTGAGTTGGCAAATGAACCCGGTCTGACAATTGGTTTGTTATAAAAGGTTTGGAAAGTCCGCTCCTTCGACCATTCTGCAGTCGCTAGGAGTGAGATTTAAAAACATCAGTGTCCACTCCTGCACAAGCCAATATATGTCTTAACCACCTTGAGATGGTCCACACTGATACCCTCTTGTGTGTTTTTTTATGATTTATAAACATTGCCAGTTCAGTGCCTCTCAGGTTCTTTGTAGCCTTAACATATTGTTGAATATGTGTGACCACACACAATCTATGGTCTATGGGATACGCCAAAAATTGCAGCTTTAGCCTTAACACCCCTGGTCTGCTTTGTTTAATTAGCTCATGTACATAAAATGTTATTTTGTTGGTAGATATAACCATTCTGTCCAGTCGCAGCTTATGCAACAACTGGACGCGTTGCGCTGAGACTAGCGCCATGAGCATAACTACTTTGTATGTGAGCCTGACCAAAGACAAGGATGTAGCTGGAGCCCATCAGCGAAGCAGTGTTAACACAATGTTAACATCTCATACCTCCGTATACCTGGGAGGATTTGTGTTGAAGAGAACCTTCATAAATCTGGATATCAGCGGGTGAGGCCCGACAGAGTGTGTCCCGATCCCAGCAACAAGTATGATGACAAGGCACATTTGGCACAGTTAATGGCACTATAACTTAATTTTTCATCAAATAATAGTTTTGAGAGAAACTCCAAGACATCAGTTATTCCGTATCATACGTGTTGGGATTAAAACAAAACACTTCCCATTTCTTGATGTAAGAGATGTACTGCTTCTCGGTGCTATCTCTCCATGTTGCAGTGATCACGTCCATGGTTCGGTCTGACAATCTGAGCTCCAGGAAAGGTTTTCTCAAAACCTGCAAATCAACAAATTGATTCGATCATGCAGGGGGTGGCCTTCCCGAGTGACGGGATGGACCAGCAAATTTTTGTGTTTTAAAAATAACCATATAAGGATCTTTTATCATTCCCAATATCAGCAGGAACCATGACTGTGTAGGCCAGTCAGGCACTACCAAAATGCCTGAAGCGGAATCTTGCTGGATTTTTTGCAAGCACAGACTGATGAGGCAAAATGGAGGAAATGCATAAAAGAACATTCCTCCCCAGTGTAGCGAGAATGCATCTATCGCCACTGCCCCCGGGTCTGGCTCCCATGCAACATACTTTGGTAACTGGTGATTGAACCTGGATGCAAACAAATCGATATCCGGTGTTCCATACCGAGCGACAATGTCGTTATATACTTTATGATCCAACATCCATTCTGTGTTGTCATTGAATTTGCGTGACCTGGTGTCCGCCACCATGTTAAACCTACCTGGCAAGTAGGAAGCTGAAACCCATTGCTTTTTTCGATACACCAGTGCCAAATGATGTTAGCTAAATGATCACAGGATACTGACTTGATTCCACCCTTGTGATTAATATATGCCACCGCTGTGGTGTTGTCAATCTGTAGTTGAACATGCAGATTATGCATATTCCTACAATAAGCTTTTAACCCATAGAATGCCCCAAGCATCTCCAAGTAGTTGATACCATGTGACTGAAGAATTGATAACTCATGCACATCCCATCTGCCACCGCTACTAGAGATGGTATTAGTAGTTCCCCATCCTTGAGCACTAGCATCAGTTTGTAATATAACTGAAGGTTTACTGACCAAAATGTTACTGGAGCAATGCCGAATATTGGTCGTCCACCATTGTAGTTCAGATATAGCTTCAGCTGGTAATAGCATAGGTCTGTTAAAATGACCGAAATGGTATTTGAGTGCTTGCTCCTTTGCACGTTGTAAATTCTGATAATGCAAAGGCCCAAATTGTGCAGCTGGAAAGACAGCCACTAATTTGCCAATTACACTAGGCACTAGGCATAGATGGCTGTTCCATAACAACAAGGTTGTTACAGGCTTCTATTGATTATAATATCTTGCCCCAGGGCAGAGTCACAGACATATTAATAGAGTTAATGGTAAACCCCCAAAAATTAATAACTTTAGTTGGTATCAACTTGGATTTAACTGGATGGATGAGAAACCCCAACTTCTTAAATATGTTTCGTGGCTGAAACAGTTAATTTAGCCAATTTCAGCATTTTTCTATGACTAGAATATCATCCAGATATGCCATAACAATGTGTTTTTGGGCTCTAAGCAGCCCAAGCACCGATTTTAACCATTTGGTAAATAGCCCAGGGGCTGAAGTTAACCCATTAGGCAACGCTTTAAAGTGCCACAGTTGCCCCATCCAGTTAAATTTCAAATATCTCCGGTGATCCCTGTGAATGGGCACCGAATAGTATGAATTTTTGAGATCGATGCATGCCTCAAAGCATCCTTTGGAAATCAGTTGTGTGGCAGTAACAAAGTTTTTCATTTTAAAATGTCTCTACTGCACATAGGTGGTAAGCTGTGTTAAATCAATGATGATCTGACATCCTTCATCTTTCTTTTGTCTAGAGAATATATTGGAGATGCATTGGTGATGTTCATGACTTGACTTCTCGATTACCCCTTTTGTGTATAATGTGTGAATTTCAGCTTGCGTATCCAAACCTTCTTGTTTGGAATGAACAAATGCCCGGCTTGGTGTATGTTGTGTGGGTGGCAATGAATTGGGAAGAAATTCAATTTGGAACCTTTGTATTCTGTGCAGTATAAACAGATCTGATGTCATCCATCGCCATTCATGCAAAAACATGTGTAATCTACCACCAACTTGTAACTGGTCCACACACCCCATGTTCCCGGAAGGCACCGGACCCACCTACCTCCATGGTTACCGGTGGTCTTATGGCAGGCTCGAAGGCCCCTGATGCGGCTTCTATTTCCGTCCTCGAGGTTTGGAGGGTAGGACTCCTGGGGTGCGCGGATTACGCATTTTCCATGAGGACCGGCTTGGCCTTGACCTAATAAAGACCTCTGCCCAGAGAAATCAGCTTTCAAGCTGCCACCAGCTTCAGCGAACCGCCTACTGCTGATGGAGGCGTAGGGGTGTTGTCGCCGAAAAGGTGAAGCTTTGCTCGTCATTGGTGCCTTGATTAGCCCAACAGCTTTTGCTTCCTTATCCAGGTCTTTTAACTGTTTGGGGAGATCTTCCCCGAACAGAAGATTCGGCGGCTGGACATTAGTGGCCTTGCATAAGCCTGCAAATTTGGAATTTAAGGCAGGTCTGATGGCGTTCTTCCAAAAGCAGTTCATTTCAAAGTGTGCATTGCACATCAATGCCAAGGAATCCTGCTGGACGTCCGATGAGGGCCCGCCATCCACAGATCTGGCAAATGCCGTGATGCCTGAAGCCAGTAATTTTAAAATTCTTTGGAGTTTCATCTCCTGGGCTTTGATGCTCCCTCCAATGTATCCTCAGATAGAGCTGTTCACTGCCGGCACTTTCAGGGATGCGGAATTTACAGGTGTATGGTATTTTGCAGCCGTTTTAACCATCACTTGTTTCTGTAATTGATGCAATGTGAGGTAGTTTATGCTGGAAACCAGTTCTTCTTGCAGCGGCTCCCCTGTTTGTGGGAGTATTGCAAACCTTGATGCCATGGTAGGCAATTCTTGAACCTCACGCATGTCAATTCCAGTAGGTTCCACGGATGTTCCACGATTACGAAGGGGAAATCATGCTTGACTAATCTTCTGGAATTTTTGAGAATGTAACTAGGAAAATGGACAAGGGAGAGACAGTAGAGGTAGTGTACCTAGCATTTGATAAGGTCCCAGATAGGAGATTAGTGGGCAAAATTAGGGCACGGTATTGGGGGTACGGTGCTGACATGGATACAAAATTGGTTGGCAGACAGGAAACAAAGAGTAGGGATTAACGGGTATTTTTCAGAATGGCAGGCAGTGATTAGTGGGGTACTGCAAGGCTCGGTGCTGGGACCGCAGCTATTTACAATATATATCAATGATTTAAATGCAGGGATTTAAAGTAACATTAGGAAATTTGCAGATGACACAAAGCTGGGTGGCAGTGTGAACTGTGAGGAGGATGCAATGAGAATGCAGGGTGACTTGGACAGGTTGGGAGGTCTTTATTATTACAAGGACTCAAAACCAACATGGTGTCAGAAGTGGGATTCGAACCCACGGCTCCAATTGGAGAACATAGCGCCGTGATTTCAAAATTATCTCGCCATTTTTCAATCCATGGATCTCCAGGCAAGCTGTTGACTGACAATGGCAGCCAGTTCACCAGACAACAATTCGGAGACTTTGCCAGACGATGGAATTTTCACCACATCACCAGCAGCCTTGAGTATCCACAGTCTAACGGGCTGGCTGAACGGGCTGTCCGTAGTGCGAACCAACTCATGGAGCACACTCACATGGCCAAATCTGATGTATTCCTAGATTTGCTCATCTTACGCAACATTTACAGTGACCCAGCCTTGGGTTCCCCTGCTCAACGATTATTATTAAGGCAGACCCGTACCCCGTAGCCCGTCGCAGAACAAACGTTAATCCAACATGCCTTTCCACCTGAGGATATTCAAACCAGGTTATGACAGAAGCGTGACATTTTTAAAAAAATGGTTCGACAAGCCTCTGCCACCATTGACCAACGGAAGGTGGTCCGCTTACAGACTGACAAAGGCCATGAGCGTATTGGGGTGATTTCTGGTCTAGCTTCAGAGCCACCCTCGTACATTGTTAGAGCCGATAGCGGCACCTACCGACGAAACAGACAACATCTTCTGCCTGTGAAGGAACCAATACCCTCCTCCTTATTATCCGGTCCGTACAAGTTCATTTCAATCTGCATCTGGTGACCCTCACATGCTCTTGCTAGCACACAAATCCATGCCTGTGACAGTTCCTCTGTCTGTTCCATCTTCGCCTGTGCCACAATCTCCTGCTTCGACCCCAGAGGCATTGGTCCACTCCCCCACGGTGGTGAAATCACCAACTCTGTGCCCAGAGAAGAGGAAAGGAGATGGCCTCTATTGTACACGTGCCGGTCGTGAAGTATCCGGACTATGTTTGACTTTACACACATTTGTCATCGGTTGTGATTTTTGCTTTGCTTAGTTATGGGTATAGTGCTACTGATTCTTTAAGAGGGGAGATGTAGATCAGTGGCTCATGTTATGAGTCATGTTTTTGTAGTTAGGCGCACTAGCTTGTTAGCGTCGCGATCTACTGCACTCTTCAGTGTGAAGTTAACTCTCAAGTAAGAGCTTGTATATGTTTATTCTAAATAAACAGTGTATAACCCGCCAAGGTGTGAGGTCTTTATTATTACATGGACTCAAAACCAACAGAAAGAACATTCAGATTAAGTTGCAAGACCAATGACCAGCTTTCATTTTGATGGGAAGGTGAATTGGAATTATCTTTGAAATGATTTGTTCCAATTAACAGTGTGCTGGTAGACACAAAATGCTGGAGTAAATCAGCATCTCTGGACAGAAGGAATGGGTGACGTTTCGTGTCGAGACCCTTCTTCAGACGGAGTCAGGACAAAGGGAGATACAGAGATAAGGAAGTGCAAGGTGTGAAGACAAGACAAAGGGGATGCAGATCAAGAAAAATGTTGAATAGATCATTGTTAGCTAGGAGAAGGCATGTCTCCCGCAACAGTGTGCTGGTGTTGTCAGCACCCAGAAGAGTGCTGGGTGGGAGTGTGAGGATTTGGCACAAAGGTACCTTCAAATAAGTGGGAGCCTCATCTGCTGTCTATGGTTACTTTGTTAGGACGAAGAGTCCATAAAAAAGCCCTTGTTAATCTCATTGCAAGATGTACAAGAATTTGTCTATTTGCCAAAGAATAACCTCATAAGCATTGATACTTCCACTGGCCCAGAGTTAACAACTGTGTTTCAGCCAAACCTTTAAACTGTGAAATTCTCTCCATAAATCTCTGCACATTGTAACAAACGGCTTAGTCGTTTGGACATTTTTTCATCCATATTGAAGGAGTTCTATAATAAAAAAGTGAAGTTGGTGGGGGAGCAGGATTAGACTTTAAAATCGCTATCAGACCATGATGTACATGTACTCTCGTTTGCTGTCCCTGTGGGCTACGGGTTCTGCACAAACTAGTCAAAATATTGGTGGGCATGTAATGGCAGGGACAGAATTTACAGAAACAATTCTGGGAAAGGAGGAGGTGGGGGTGGGGAATGTACTAAGAAAACAAAGACAAAATGTGAATTTCAAAGAACTGGAGATGCTGGAAATCTGATATAAAAACACAAAATGCTGGTAGAACTCAGCAAGTATGGCAGCATCTGTTTAGGTCCACGATATTTTGTCAGAGTTGGTAAATTCTTCCTGTGTTCATGTGAGTTTTCCGCCTACATTTTCTTGGTAATCCCTTCACCATAAGGACAGGAATGCAGGTTATTTGGTGATTGTAATTTTTTCCTTGCGTTGTGGGTGCCAGGAGAGTTGGAGGGGAGTTGATGAACATATGCCAGTTGCCTTACAGCGCCAGCGATCCAGGTTCGATCCTGACTACGGGTGCTGTCTGGACGGAGGTTGTAAGTTCTCCCTGTGATCTGCATGGGTTTCCTCCGGGAAGCTCTGGTTTCCTCCCACTCTCCAAAGACGTACAGGTTTGTAGACTAATTGGCTTGGTATTAACGTAAATTGTCCCTAGTGTGTGTAGGATTGTGTTGGTGTGTGGGTATCGCTGGTCGGCACGGACTCAATGGGCCAAAGAACCTGTTTCAACCCAGTATCTGTAAATGAAACTAGATGTGAGAGTGTAGGTTATCTGGAAATAAAGTGGAGTGGTTTTGTTGGGGTTGTTCTGACACCGGTAAAGATCTGATGGGCTGAATAGCCTTCTTGTTTGCTGCAAGGCAATTTGAGTAACATTGCGGTAAATTGAGGCTTTTTCATCTTGTGGGAACACAGTGCATCAGTTGGTCACGCAACATTGAACGGTCCAAGGTCCAAGGTGAGCTGTAGATCAGATGCCACTGTATGGACCATCTCTGTTGCCAGACTTGACCTTACACCTGGTCTGTTAGCTTTACACCAGTGAAGTCTGGCATACATGCGGTAGCCTCATTCATTTGACTTGGGATCACTGATCGGTGGAAACAGGTCAAATTTATTCCTGAACAATTAGATAAAAGGTACTGCGGACTCTGATTTACACTAAAGGACACACCGTGCTGGAGTAACTCAACGGGTCAGACAGCATCTTTGCAGATCGGGACAAGTCTGAAAAAGGGTCACAACCCTTTTCACTGTACCTCAGTACATGTGACAATAATGAAACTAAACTAAACCCTGAATGTAACCTATCCATGTTCTCAGAATATGCTGAGATTCTGCAGCACTTACTATCCTAAAATGTATTCTTGGTAGTTTAAAATATTTTAATGTGTTTCAATTGAACAATTAGCTTGTGTATTTGTTAACATATAGATAGTTTATTACTGAATATAGAGTTAGTTATTGTCCTATAACGTAAGTGTGTACAAACAGTTTAGATACTACTTTGGCATTTGGAACATCCTGGTGTTATAGCACGTACTTTTTGCCTTAACAGTCATAATTTAAAATACTCTGTAAATTGAAATGGTTTTAAATGTAGGGATATTTAAAAAACAATTCAAAGCAATCTAACATCCAGATGTTAAAGGCTGTCAGCGCAGAGCTCAGGGGTTGTGGTATCACTGCATGGAGCCGCACTCCAGCCCCAGGAGCATGAGCTGAAACAACTGCAAGTAAGGAGCATTAGATAAGGGGAAGCATGGGGGGAACCCGGTGGTCAGAAGGGACAGGGAATATGGGGAGGGTGAGGGTTCAGGCACACTACTAATTCAGGCACACTTCAACTCATTTGATTGCAACCTTGAAATCAGCTCATGATTTGGGCAACTTGCCAATGTTATTTTTCACTGGGCTGCTTTTACTCAATGTTATCTCATGATCTTCTGAACTCCAGAACTAACTGCAACACTAGACAGGCTGCCCCAATACTGGCAAACATCCACCAACATGGAGAGCTGCCTAGGTGTGTCCTGTCCATAAATAAAGAACCAATTCAATCCAGCTAATTACCACCATTCAGTCTACCCACAATCATGAACAAGGTGGCTCATTAGCTGTGCTATCAAGCAATACCTACTCACCGATAACTTAGTCACTGGTGCCAAGTTTGAGATTCACTTAGACCTGTTGGCTTCAGAGCCCGTTACAGACTCACGGTCCAAATTCGAACCGAAAAACTGAATTGAGGTGTTTGAAGGTCAAATTAGCCAAACCTCATGACTTCACTGTGTAGGAAGAAACTGCAGATGCTGGTTTAAGCTGAAGATAGACACAAAAAGCTGGAACAACTCAGCAGGACAGGCAGCATCTCTGGAGAGAAGGAATGGGTGACATTTCTGGTCAAGACGTCTGAAGAAGGGTCTCGACTCAAAACGTCGCCCATTCCTTCTCTCCAGAGATGCTGCCTGTCCCGCTGAGGTACTCCAGCTTTTTGTGTCTATGTCATGACTTCACTGAAGCACTTCCTTAGGGCAGTGTTGCAGCCCCCACCAACTACAGGTGCTCGTTCAGTCAACCTCCGTTATGAGCTCTGAAGTGGATATGTTCGTTGATGACCCCACTGTGTTCAATTCTGTTTTCAACCCTGAGAGAATGAAGCAGTACAATCTTGGACAATATTTCATCCATGGGCTGATGAGTGGCGATTAACATTTGCACCTCTCACATGCCAGAAAGTGCTCTAAAAGGAGTGTTAAACCTGCTTACCGCTGACATTCATTGGCATTATTATCAACATTGACACATCGTCAATATTCTGGGGGTTACCATTCACAATAGCAAGTCAAAGAGTTGGCTTAGTTTAGTTTAGTTTAGAGATGCAGCGCGGAAACAGGCCCTTCGGCCTAACGAGTCCATGCTGACCAGCGAACCCCGCACACTAACACTATCCTACACACTCTAGGGACAATTTTACATTTTGTATACCAAGCCAAATAAGCTACGAATCTGTACGTCTTTGGAGTGTGGAACGAAAATGAAGATATCGGAGAAAACCCACGCGAGTCACGGGGAGGACGTACAAACTCTGTACAGACAGCACCCGTAATCAGGACTGAACCCGGGTCTCTGCCGCTGTAAAGCCATAGCTTCACCGCTGCGCCAACAAGCCACCCTCTTGGTCCACCCTCCCAAAGCTTTTCCATCATCTACAAGGCACAAGTCGGCCATGGGATGAGATATTTGCTACTAACCTGGTTGACTGTAACTCCAACAACACTCAAGAAGCTCAAGGCTATTCACAGGAAAGCAGCTGTTGCTTGTTACAAAATACAATTGGCACCAAAACCACTATCTAAATCAACAGTTCCCAACCTGGCGTAAATTTACCCCCCAGGGGGTAAATTTATTGATTCTGTATTTGTACATATTTTTTCTCATTGACTGACTGTGTTTGGTTCGGGTACACCCGTATCTGTTCATCATTAGCTGTTCATAAATAAGTGAAATCACATTGTTTTGTGCCAGGGGTTAAAGTTGCCAGGGGTGAACGGGACGAATAAGGTTGGCAACCCCTCATCTAAAAGGTTATTCCCTCTATCACCTATCAATCATGACTCTCGCATGTCTATCTATCAAATCCATTAGTCATAGAGTCACAGTGTCACACAGTGTAAAAACAGGCCTTGCGGCCCAACTTGCCCACACAGACCAACATGTCCCATCTACACTAGTTTTTGTCTTGCCTGTGTTTGGCCCACATTCCTCCAAACATGTCCTATCCATGTAATTGTCTAATTGCTTCTTAAATGTCGCAATAGTCCCTGCCTCAACTACCTCCTCCAGCAGCTTGTTCCATACACCCACCACCCTTTGCGTGAAAATGTTACCCCTCAGATTCCTCTAAAATCTCTTCCCCTTCACCTTAAACCTATGCCCTCTGGTTCTTGATGACCCTACTCTTGGCAATAGACCCTGTTTGTCCATCTGATCTATTCCTCTCTATGATTTTATACACCTGTATTAGACCACCCCTCATCCCACTGCTCTCCAGGGAAAAGATTCCCAGCTTACTCAACTTAAATAGAATCCCAGTCTACTCAAGCTACATTGTAGTACCTCGATTGGAAACTCTGACAACACCGCTTGTATCTTCAACCTCTACTTCCAAGACGGAGAAGGGATTTAGGTGCAAGTTCTCCTTCAAGCCAGATTTCTTGTTGACTTGGAAATATGTTGACTTTCCTTCATCATCAGTAGATCTAAATTGTGCAACTCCCTACCTGACGATGGGCGGCACAGTGGCGTATCGGTAGAGCTACTGCCTTACAGCGCGAGAGCCACGGGTTCGATCCTGACTCTGGGTGCTTGTCTGTACGGAGTTTGTATGTTCTCCCCATGACTGCGTGGGTTTTTTCTGAGATCTTCGGTTTCCTCCCACACTCCAAAGGCGTGCAGGTTTGTAGGTTAATTGGCTTGGTATAATTTGTAAAATTGTCCCTAGTGTGTGTAGGATAGTGTTAATGTGCGGGGATCGCTGGTCGGTGGGCCGAAAAGCCTGTTTCTGCGCTGTATCACTAAACTAAACACAATGGCACCGTGACAACACCACAAGGTCTGCACTATTCAAGAAGTCAGATCACCACCACTTTCCCAAGCCTTAATGGGGACGGGGCATTAAAGGAGTTCTTACCAGCGATGCCTGCATGCTGAAAAATAAATTAAGAAAACATTGAAATGTTTATGATGTTAATGTCATCCACTGTCTATTTACTATGAGCAATTTGCAGTTAATTTTTGGGAAAACCTACAGTGAGAATCCATTATATCTGATCTTGGCTCAGCAACAGATCCAATGATTAAGTACATAACATTTTACGGATATTAATTTTGACTGCTAACTGAAATATGATTCAGGCAACTGTCTTGCAACATGTTGCCAAGTTTCTTTCATGTAGGTTAAGCTGACCAGACAATCTTGTGCAATGTTGAATTTGTTGACTCCGTAATGTCCCAGCTTTAATCTATCCTTCACAGGGCGCTCGATGCTCATTATTGACATTCTACAGTATTCATGTATTATTTAGCATTAATGCTTTCATCCCAGAATGATTGTTTTGAATTCAGCCTTAGGGTCACATATTTATTTCCTTTATTTATTTTATTTGGTAAGGCTTCGTCCGCCCAATTCTTTATCTTTCCCTCTTGTTTGCTTGCTAAGATACACCCCTTGTCTGAACCCCAAAGGTCTTTGGAACTGATGCGTTGTCTATGGAACTAAGAGGTAGCACAGTGGTGCAGCGGTAGAGCTGCTGCCTCACAGCGGCAGAGACCCGGGTTCAGTCCTCACGACGAGTGCTGTCTGTGTGGAGTTTGTAAGTACTCTCTGTGAACACGTGGGTTTTCTCAGGGTGCTCCGGATACCTCCCACATTACAAAGACATGCAGGTTTGCAGGTCAATTGGCTTCTGTAAATTGTCACTTTTGTGTTGGATAGAACTAGTGAGTGGGTGATAGTTGGTCGGCGTGAACTGGGCGGGCCGGAGAGTCTATTTCCATGCAGTAACTACAACCTAAACTGATGTGCTACAATGCTGAGAACTATATTCTACACTCTTCCCCTTTGCTCTGTCTATTGTACTTGAGTTTGACTTGATTATATTTATGTATGGTGTGTCTGACCTGTTTGGACAGCATGCAAAACAAAGCTTTTCACTGTACTTTAGCACATGTGACAAACTAAAATCTAAATCTGAAGGAGAAGCAAGTTGACCACCTTCTTAGAGTGTCTTTGATACTAAAAACAAATACAGTCAAATCCATTGAATTAACTTAGATTTGAAAAAGTTCAAGTCGTTAAGTTTATTCGTCACGTACCTATACGAGATGTGCAGTGAAATGAAAAGTGGCAATGCTTGCAGATTGCGCAAAAAAACTACAAGACAGAATGGAAAAGAATCAGTACGTACATATTTGTGGGAGAAAAAAAGAAAATAAAAAACAGCAATTTTTAAAAGACACCACACAACAGTAAAATGACACAGTAAGTTAGACCCTGGTGAGATAGGAGTTTACAGTCCTAATGGCCTCTTGGAAGAAACTCCTTTTCATCCTCTCTGTTTTCACAACATGGCAACGGAGGTGTTTGCCTGATCGTAACAGCTGGAACAGTCTGTTGCTGGGGTGGAAGTGGTCCCCCATGATCTTGTTGGCTCTGGATCTGCACCTTCTGATGTATAGTTCCTGCAGGGGGGGGGGGAGTGTAGTTCCCATTGTGCATTCGGCCGAACGCACTACTCTCCGCAGAGCCTTCTTGTCCTGGGCAGAGCAGTTCCCAGACCAAATTGTGATGTTTCCGGACAAGATGCTTTCCACAGCCGCTGAGTAGAAGCACTGGAAGATCCTCAGAGACACTCTGAATTTCCTCAATTGCCTGAGGTGGTAAAGGCGCTGCCTTGCCTTACTCACCAGTGCGGCAGCGTGTGATGTCCATGTCATATCCTCTGAGATGTGGAATCCCAGGTATTTAAAGCAGCTCACCCTATCTCACCATGTCATCAACATTCATCAACATGTCATTGCAAAGGTTAAATATTGTTGAGGGTTATTGTCCAAAATGAGGTCATAAGAGTGAGAAAACTTTCAAAGTTTCTTTGCATTAGAATTCTTATTCTGATTGATACTTCCAGGACTGAGATAGTTTTTTCACGGAAATGATTTCCATGTACCTCAACTCCATCCTATCCCCCATGGTCCAATCTCTCCCGACCTATGTCCAAGAATTTTGAACAATCCCTGTTCCAGGCGTACACTGGCCCTATCCCCAAACTTTACCTCCATTACAATGATGACTGCATCGGTGCTACCTCCTGCACCCATGAAGATCTCATGGACTTCATCAACTTCACCACCAATTTCCATCCTGCACTCAAATTTACTCAGACCATCTCCAACACCTCCCTCCCCTTTCTTGATCCCACAGTCTCCATCACAGGAAATACACTATCGACTGACGTCTATTACAAACCCACTGACTCCCACAACTATCTTGTATACACTTCTTCACATCCTGCTTCCTACAAAGACTCTATCCCCTACTCCCAATTCCTCCGTCTACATCGCATCTGCGCCCAAGATGAGATGTTCCATACTGGACCATCCGAGATGTCCTCATTCTTTAGGGTACAAGGGTTCCCCTCTTCCATCATAGATGAGGCCCTCACTCATGTCTCCTCGGTACCCCGCAGCTCTGCCCTTGCTCCTCCTCCCCCTTGTCGCAACAGAGACAGAGTCCCCCTAGTCCTTACCTTTCACCCCATCACCTGTCGCATAATCTACACATAATCCTCCGAAATTTCCGACACCTCCAACGGGATCCCACCACAGGCCACATTTTTCCATCTCCACCCCTTTCCGCCTTCCACAGAGACCATTCCCTCCGCAACTCCCTGGTTAACTCATCCCTTCCCAACACCTGTCTCTATACTTCCTAGCTCAACTCCGTCCAGGGACCCATACAGTCCTTTCAGGTTAGGCAGACTTTCACTTGCACCTCCTCCAACCTCATCTACTGTATCTGTTGTTCAAGATGTGGACTCTAATACATCGGTGAGACCAAACACAGACTGGGTGATTGTTTCGCGTTACACCTTCGCTCAGCCCGCCTGAACCAACCTGATCTCCCGGTTGCCGGACACTTTAATTCTCCTTCCCATTCCTACACAGACCTTTCTGTCCTAGGTCTCCTCCATTGTCAGAGTGAGGCTAAACACAAATTTGAGGAACAGCATCTCATATTTCACTTGGTCAGCTTGCAGCCCAGTGGTGTGAATATTGATTTCTCTCACTTCAGGTAGCCCCGGCATTCCCTCTCTCTCTATCCCTCCCCAACCCAAGTCGCACAAGCTTCTTTCCTTGTGGCCTTTCCTTTCTTATCGTTACTTTTTTGCATATCATTCATTATCATAGATCATTCAGAGATTGTTCTTTATCTCTCCACATTACCATCTATATCTCTCATTTCCCTTATCCCTAAACAGTCTGAAGAAGGGTCTTGACCCAAAACGTCATCCATTCCTTCTCTCCAGAGATCAGGCTGTCCCGCTGAGTTACTCCAGCTTTTTGTGTCCATCTTATTTTTTTTTTTAACAATGTTTTTATGATCTTGTTCAAACTACTGAGAACCAGTGATCCCTCCCCTTTGTGTCAAGAAGAAAAAAAGGCTGAGAACCTTTGATGAGGACAGGATGATATGTAAGTCTGCATCAGTCTCGAGAGGAACGACATTTCATGTCAGGATCCTTCTTCAGATACAGTACTTATTACTGTTGTATTGTGCGGACTGCCTGACTCAGTTAACACAACCAGTGTAGTCCTTAATACTGTGGTAATGCATACATGGAGGCAGCCAGCATGCACCCACCACACCCCCTTAAATAGTAAAGTTTATATAAACGGGTCGATGGTTGAAAGGATCAAGAGCTTCAAATTCTTGGGCGTGCACATCTCTGAAGATCTTTCCTGGTCCGAGAACACTAATGCAATTATTAAGTAAGCACATCATCATCTCTACTTCCTGAGAAAATTACAGAGAGTCGGTTTGTCAAGGAGGACTCTCTCTAACATCTTCAGGTGCACAGTAGAGAACTTGCTGACCGGTTGCATCGTGGCTTGGTTCGGCAACTTGAGCACCCTGGAGCGGAAAAGACTACAAAAAGTAGTAAGCACTGCCCAGTCCATCATCGGCTCTGACCTTCCTTCCATCGAGGGGATCTATTGCAGTCGCTGCCTCAAAAAGGCTGGCAGTATCATCAAGGACCCACACCATCCTGGTCGCTACCTTTAGGTAGAAGGTACAGGAGCCTGAAGACTGCAACGACCAGGTTCAGGAATAGCTACTTCCCCACAGCCATCAGGCTATTAAACTTGGCTCAGACAAAACACTGAACATTAATAGTCCATTATCTAGCAATGTTACAAAATTTTGGGATTTTAAAAATCAAGTCTGCAATTTATCCCATCAGATAAAGCATAAAAAGAAGTTTAATTTGACACCTAATTCACTTTCATATCTTCAGTATTAAGAAAGTTATGACCATTTTCATACTCGGAAATTCGCATCTTGTTCCCCATTACCTTTCAATTGACTTAACTCAAAAGCTGTGATCTAGAACCATTAAAAGCCTATAACTTTCTTAAAAATTAAGAGAACTCAATTACATTTTCAGTTATTATAGATTGAAGCATTCTGAAACAAATATGAAACAATCTTACTTGGATGACCTGAAATTAAAGCATATAATTAGTTAGTTACCCAATTGTAGCTAATTACAAAATTCAATGAGTAGATCTAAACATCTATCCATTTCTTAAGAAAAGATAAACTTTTTTTAAATTGCCTAAGTGTCCAAATAACATTCACACAATAATCCACAATATAACCTAATTTTTAAATCTCATTTTCATGAATTTCTAGGCCAAGTGGAAGGAATTTAGTGTTTGATTCCTGTAAATTAATGGCCATTTAAATCAACTGGCGAGTGGGTTTTAGTGGAATGCGGTGATTGGAACGTTGCGATTTGTGAAGTCGGGAGGAAAAATACTGTTGGTTCATACATTTTTTTGGACCCCATTTCGCAACATGAAAATGTTATTAAAGCCTCCCTAAAAACCAACTTTTAATGTAAAAATAAACTATTTACCTTTTTTTCTCCCCTATGCAAAATCCTTCCCATTGTCGGCGCTCACGGCTTTTGAAGGTGATTTTTAAATGACTACTTAATAAATAATCTAGCGTAATTTAAAAATACCTTCATGAATGAAATGTCGGAGCGATTTTTCTTCCGCAACGAAATCGCCCGACATGGATCGATTTTCCCTGTCTGAAGAAAAACGGCACTTTATGCCCGCCCCACTCTGAAAGGTGCCAAAGTCACGCACACGGGGAGCGGCAGAACTGCAGCGCTGCTCAAGGTAAGTTTTGTAACATACCTACATTATCTGGTTATTTGCATTTTATCAGTTTATTTATTCATGTGTGTATATATTTATATAATGGTATATGGTATATGGACACACTGATCTGTTCTGTAGTTATGTCTACGATGTTCTGTTGTGCTGAAGCAAACCAAGAATTTCATTGTCCTATTAGGAACACATGACAATAAACTCGTGAATCTTGAATCTTGAATCTTGAATCTTGAAGTGAAATTGACCAGATCACTTTTTTTAGAAATACTGGAAGGGATAAATATTGACGAGGTTGCAAGAAGAACGGCCCTGTTCTTATGTGAGACATGTGAGCTCTTTATGTGGTGACTATTCGCAGACCTTGGCATGCAAAACAAAGAATATCACTATGACTTGTCACATGTGACAATAAAGTACCATTCATTCATTCATTTATTCATTCATTCATTATTCATTCATTCGTTCATTCATCATTCACAGTCCATGAGATTGTTTAAGTCCCGCTGAGAGTGGAGTCAAGGGCTTAGTACCTAATCCAAATAACAGCACCTCGAGAGGTGCAACATTCCCTCAGTGCTTCCTTGGTGTGTCAGGTGTCAGCCTGGCTTATTGTGCTTATGCTGATGAATGCCCAGAAACGAAGGAGATTACATAAGTGGTGAACACTGCCTGGGCCATCATGGGTACTGACGTCCGCACCATCAGAGGAACTGTCTGAAAAACACATCCAGCAACATCAGAGGCCCTCACCACCCTGGCCTCATCCTCATTTCACTTCTGCCATCTGAACACAGCTTCTTTCCAACAACTATCAGGTTATTGAACACTACGATCTTCAACTGAACTCCAAACGACCAACAGCCTGGGTTACATAAGGAACTTTGGGCTTTGTATTGTTTTTGCACAAGATTTTTTTTTAATTACAGGGTCAGAGAATTATACAGTGTGGAAACAGGTCCTTCAGCCCAATTTGCCCACGCCGACCAACATGTCCCATCTACACGTGTCCTTTCTGCTGTGTTTGGCCCTTATACCTCTAAACCGGTCCTATCCATGTACCTGTCTTTGATTTTTTGTTAAACATTATTCTTTCAACTTTTTTGTTTGATAATTATATTATCTATTCAGTATTATGTTTACGAACCTGTTATGCTGCTGTGGCAAGTAAAGATTTCATTGTTCTGTTTTGAGACGGATGAAACCAAAAGACCCTTGACTCTCGAGGGAGAGGGACCGGAAACCTGAGACCCCAAGGGACGTGAGTAATTGCAACACAGTGGACGTCGAGAGGAAAGTAAGTTACTTAAGGTACTCTTGTTGGGAGCTTAAAATTACTTAATAGAAAATAACTTTAAAAAATGAAATGAGTAAAAGGAAATCATGTAATTATGAAGTTTTAATACCAAAGCTTAGCTAAAGTGCAGTCCTGACCTCCCATCTACCTCGTGGGAGGTAAATCCAAAGGGTTTCTACAGCTATATTAATAGCAAAAGGATAACGTGGAATAAAATTGGACCATTAGAGAGCCAGAATGGACAGCTATCTGCAGAGCCAAAAGAGATGGGGGAGATATTGAACAATTTCTTTTCTTCGGTATTCACCAAGGAGAAGGATATTGAACTCTGTGAGGTAAGGGAAAAAAGTAGAGTAGCTATGAAAATAATGAGATTCAAAGAGGAGGAAGTACTGACACTTTTGAAAAATATAAAAGTGGATAAGTCTCCAGGTCCTGACAGGATATTCCCTAGGACATTGAGGGAAGTTAGTGTAGAAATAGCAGGGACTATGACAGAAATATTTCAAATGTCATTAGAAACGGGAATAGTGCCGGAGGATTGGCGTAATGCGCATGTTGTTCCATTGTTTAAAAAGGGTTCAAAGAATAAACCTAGCAATTATAGACCTGTTAGTTTGACGTCAGTGGTGGGCAAATTAATGGAAAGGATACTTAGAGATAATATATATAAGCATCTGGTTAAACAGGATCTGATCAAGAACAGTCAACATGGATTTGTGCCTGGAAGGTCATGTTTGACAAACCTTCTTGAATTTTTTGAAGAGGTTACTAGGGAAATTGATGAGGGTAAAGCAGTGGATGTTGTCTATATGGATTTCAGTAAGGCCTTTGACAAGGTTCCCCATGGAAGGTTGGTTAAGAAGGTTCAATCTTTGGGTGTTAATGGTGGAGTAGCAAGATGGATTCAACAGTGGCTGAATGGGAGATGCCAGAGAGTAATGGTGGATGACTGTTTGTCAGGTTGGAAGCCGGTGACCGGTGGGGTGCCTCAGGGATCTGTGTTGGGTCCACTGTTGTTTGGCATGTACATCAATGATCTGGATGATGGGGTGGAAAATTGGATAAGTAAGTATGCAGATGATACTAAGATGGGTGGTGTTGTGGATAATGAAGTAGATTTTCAAAGTCTACAGAGAGATTTGGGCCATTTGGAAGAGTGGGCTGAAAGATGGAAGATGGAGTTTAATGCTGATAAGTGTGAGGTGCTACATCTTGGCAGGGAAAATCAAAATAGGATGTACATGGTAAATGGTAGGGAATTGAGGAATGCTGTGGAACAGAGGGATCTAGGAATAACTGTGCATAGTTCCCTGAAGGTGCAATCGCATGTAGATAGGGTGGTAAAGAAAGCTTTTGGTGTGCTGGCCTTTATAAATCAGAGCATTGAATATAGGAGTAGGGAAGTAATGTTAAAATTGTACAAGGCATTGGTAAGACCAATTCTGGAGTATGGTGTACAATTTTGGTTGCCTAATTATAGGAAGGATGTCAACAAAATAGAGAGAGTACAGAGGAGATTTACTAGAATGTTGCCTGGGTTCCAGCAACTAAGTTACAGAGAAAGGTTGAACAAGTTAGGTCTTTATTCTTTGGAGCGCAGAAGATTAAGGGGGGACTTGATTGAGGTCTTTAAAATGATGAAAGGGATAGACAGAGTTGACGTGGATAAGCTTTTCCCATTGAGGGTAGGGAAGATTCAAACAAGAGGGCATGACATGAGAATTAAGGGACAGAAGTTTAGGGGTAACATGAGGGGGAACTTCTTTACTCAGAGAGTGGTGGCAGTGTGGAATGATCTTCCTGCAGAAGTGGTGGAGGCAGGATCGATTTTAACATTTAAAAGTAAAGTGGATAGGTATATGGACGGGAAGGGAATGGAGGGGTATGGTCTGAGGCAGGTAGATGGGACTAGGGGAAAATGAATGGTCGGCACGGACTGGAAGGGCCGAGAAGGCCTGTTTCCGTGCTGTAATTGTTATATGGTTATATGGTTATATGGTTATTGGAGACCTTTGAATTATCTTTAATTTGACTTTATCAGACTTCAATGTTATATCTTACACTGAATGTTTTACCTTTTGTTCCCTAACCTTGCACTGGGGATGCCTTGATTGTATTCACACATAGTCTTTTCCCTGACTGGATTGAATGCAAACAAAAGCTTTTTGCAATATCTCGGTACACGTGACATTAATAAGCTGAACTAAACTAAACTAAATTAACTAAACTAAACTTAAACTAAACTTATTTTGCTCATGAATATTTAGAGTCATAGAGTGATACAGTGTGGAAACGGGCCCTTCGGCCCAACTTGCCCACACCGGCAAAAATGCTCCAGCTACACTAGTCCCACATGCCTGTGCTTATCCCATATACCTCCAAACCTGCCCTATCCATGTACCTGTCTGTTTCTTAATCGTTGAGATTGTCCCAGCCTCAACTACCTCCTCCGGCAGTTTGTTCCATACACCCACCACCCTTTGTGTGAAAAAGTTGCCCCACAGATTCCTATTAAATCTTTTCCCCTTCACCTTGAACCTATGTCCCCTGGTCCACAATCCCCCTACTCTGGGCAAGAGATTCTGTGCATCTACCCGATCTATTCCTCTCATGATTTTATACACCTCTATAAGATCACCCACCCCTCATCCTCCTCCATTCCAAATTATAGAGACCCAGCCTACTCAACCTCTCCCTATAGCTCAGACCCTCTAATCCTGGCAACATCCTCGTAAATCTTCTCTTGCTTTGCTTTTTACATTGCTCTTTTACGCTCCTTGCTGGGATTAAATCTGGATATAATTTGCGATGAATTGAAAGATTTTTATTCAGTAAAATCTGTTGAACACCACAACTCCATTTTAGAGGGTATTTCACATTAAAACTAACAGCAACATAGGGTGGATGGGTTTGGTTTGGAGCCAAGCATGTCTTTGAACTTTAATTTAGGTCATATCTCAGAGAAGGTCCTGAAGGCAAGGCTGATGACCAAAGTAAAAATATTAAAGATTAAAGAAATAATTTATCTCTTGAACTAACTGACTGCGAAATGTACCTGCCGTCTATAAAAATCCCAATTATCACACAAATACGTTCTTCGTGAAATATCATATCCTGGAAGGGGAATAGGATTGAAAAATAAACAACATTGAGACCTGCCTTGCATTGCAAGCAAGATTTATACTTAATGAGTAAACTTACTGGAGAGGAGAAATCTGCCCTGATTTGTTGCCTGCTATAAGGCTCAATACAGTTGCTGCAAGATTTTGTTAATCATGCACAGTAATACCTTTGCAATAAAGTCCAATATATAATTTATCTTTGTAATTACTTCTTCATGCATCTTCATGGTGACTTTGTGATTCATGCTTGCAAATACTGAAATGTTTCTGAATACCAGCATTCATTTGTTTCAGAGCATTTAAAAAAATACTTTGTCATCTACGTCGATCTTCAGTATTTGTTGCTTTTATTTTCATTTATTGCTATTTGATAATTCCTCTGACTTTCTATTTTTCCTACCAGAGTGGATAAACTCAGATTTCACCTTCATCTGTCTTGGGTATAGAGTCCTACAGCACAGACACAGGTCCATCAGGCCGACTTGCCCATGTCGACCAAGATGCCCCATCTACACTAGTCCCACCTGTCTGTTTTTGTATTGTATCTGCCTCAACCACCTCCTCTGGCAACTCGTTCCATGCACACACCAACTCTGTGTGGAAAAAGTTGTCCCTTCAACTCCCATTAAATTTTTCCCCTCTCACAATGAACCTATGTCCCCTGTTTCTTGATTCCTCTCTTCTGAGAAAAATACTCTGCACATTTACTCTATCTATTCCAACTATTTGGTTCAATTTAGAGTTTTTCCCAATCATTGGGTAATTGGGCAGCACGGTGGCGCAGCGGTAGAGTTGCTGCCTTACAGCGCTTACAGTGCCAGAGACCCGGGTTCGATCCTGGCTACGGGTGCTGTCTGTAGGGAGTTTGTTCGTTCTCCCCGAGACCTGCGTGGGTTTTCTCCGAGAACTTCGGTTTCCTCCCACACTCCAAAAATGTACAGGTTTGTAGGTTAATTGGCTTGGTATAAATGTAAAAATTGTTCCTCGTGTAGGGTAGCGTTGATGTGCGGGGATCGCTGGTCGGCGCGGACTCGGTGGGCTGAAGGGCTTGTTTCTGTGCTGTATCTCTAAATTAAACTAAACTAAATTATTTTGTCTCAATTTCCTTTCATTCCTTTGCTGACAATATCTATGGATGTTGGATGAAATGAAATTTTCAAGATTGAGGGATCTTTGTTAGAAAATGGAATCTGGAAGATTTCAGATTAGTGTAAAAATAGTTGAAGAAGAGTCCACTATAAAAGTAAAGTATAGGATAAGTGGCAGCATAGCCTCGTCCTGTTCCCAGGTTTCCAGGCCAGTAAAATACAAGCCTCTGTTAAGCATTTTATACCAGTTGATATAATTATGAAGTAAAATTGTTGTCTGCTCGCCTGCAAAATTTGGTTGATGCTAGGTAAACACAATGAATTTACTGAAAGGATAATGGCTTTTAAAGCTAGAGATTTTTTATTTTGCTTCCAGGAAGCTTGTTTGAAAGCAGGCAGTAATTTCAGGCCCCATTATAGAGTGTTCCAAAGGACATTAGCCCAATGTTAATAATAATCATTGTTGCTTCTTTATTGATCTATCAAAGTGCTGTAAATATAATTGTACTTGATAGCGTGTGGCAACACCCCCAATGAGGGGTAGGTAGTGCATGGTTGATCATTGATACATGGTTTCAGGTAACATTTGTGTGAAATAAAATATTAAAGGCGGAACAAAGTATCACAGAAAAATTAGGCCCCAAGAGAATGTGGATGCTGGACAAAAGCAAAGTGGCGGAGAAACTCAAGAGGTCAGGCAGCATCTGTGAATGGAAATGGACAGATGGTGATTGGATAGAAACAAAGAACTGTTTATACCAAAGATACAGTAACTGGAGTAACTCAGCAGGTCAGGCAACATCTCTGGAGAATAAAGGATGGGTGACTTTTTGGGTCGAACCTCTCTTGAAGCCACATGCCTGCAAATTGGAGGAACAGCACCTCATAATTCACTTGGGTAACTTACAACCCAGCGGATAGACACAAAATGCTGGATTAACTCAGCGGAACAGGCTGCATCTGTGGATAAAAGAAATGGGTGATTTCGGTTCTGGACCCTTCAGATTTATTGTGGTGGAGGGGGAGATACAGAGATAAGGAAGGGTAAGGTGTGAAAATAACACAAAGGGGATGAGGATCAGGGAAAATGTGTAGACCATTGTTAGCTAGGAGAAGGTAACAACAAAACAAACAGAGATAAAATGTAAATGAGGTCAGTCAGATTGGACGGAGAACAAGGAAGGGGGGAGGATGGAGACGGAAGGCAAGGGTTACTTGAAGTTAGAGAAAACAATATTCATACTGCTGGGGGTGTAAGCTGTCCAAGAGAAATATGAGGTGTTGTTTCTCCCATTTGCGCTAGGCCTCACTCTGGTAATGGAGGAGGTCCAGTACAGAAAGGTCAGTGTGGGAATGGGAGGGGGAGTTATCCAGAGATGCTGCCTGGCCCGCTGAGTTACTCCAGCATTTTGTGTCTATCTCCAGTTTAAACCAGCATCTGCAGCTCCTTCTTACAACCCATTGTATGACCATTGGTCGGGACCCTTTTTCTGATTCTTCTTGGAAAAAAAGTGTAATTCGTAGAGAGGAAATAACAAAAATGTTGCATCATTGGCAATATCTCTTGTTCCATTTTCAATTATTATTTACAATTCTTCTTTTCATGATTGCAAGATGGCGCGGCCGGGTCCAGTACACGTCGCGGTAGCTCCGCGGAAACTGTGCGTATTTTTAACTTGCATGTTCGTTTTAAATTTATTTACTAACTGTAGATGGTTTTGCATGCAACCAATAACATAGTTACCTCAGTACCATTAACCCCGCCTAGTCAACATCAATCATAACGCCCTCCCCTTCCTGGGATACGGTTCACTAGAAGAATGTAGCCAGTACTTGAGGATGTATGTAATACCTTGTGCTATCATTAAAATGTGTTGAACACTCTTAGAGTTTGTAAATTGCTTATTTACATGGTGTCGGAGCTGGAAGATACTTGCGCCTACCTGTCTATCGGGTTTTATTTCTTTTTTTTGATTTGTGCCTTTTGTGCTTTATCTCTCTGACCATGGCATCCTCGTGCAGAAAGCCCGCGCAGCTTGTCTTTGATGCTGATATTTCTGAGCGCTGGGCTACGTTTGAAATTGACTTCACCCACTTTGTCAACGTCGCTCACCGCAATGATCCTGATTCCCTCAAAGCCTCCCTCCTACTCAACCTTGTCGGACCTGATGCCATGAAGAGAGCCAGAACTTTCGTCTACGCTCCAGCGGTCTTGGATGACAACAACGTGGTGGTTACCCCTGCAGAATCTGCCAGTGACCCCGCTTGCCTGCTACGTAAGTTCAGGGAGATTTGTGACCTGCCCTCGAACCGCATTCTAGAGAGGGCACGGTTCTTTACAAGGAGACAGCTGCCGGAGGAACCTGTTGAATGTTTTATTGCCGATTTGCGTTATCTCGCCCAGCGGTGCCGTTTCGGTGACATGACAGACCAGCTCACTAGAGACATTTTAGTAACTGGCATGCGTGACCAGAAGCTGCGATGTGAGCTTCTTAGGGATCCAGATCTAACGTTAGAAAAAGCCATGCATGCCTGCAGATTGTCTGAGGTCGTTGTATTGCCAGATGATCACCGGGACTCGGGCGATAAATCTGTCAACCTGGCTGAGTTTAGGAGGCCACAGCCTCGGAAAGGAAACAATGCTTTTCTGCCGCGTGCCAACCCTGGTCCAGATGATGTGCCCCCAAAAAGGTGCCCAAACTGTAACTACATGCATCACAGACTGTCGACATGCCCTGCCTATGGCAAGGCCTGTAATTTTTGTAAAAAACTGAATCATTTCACTGCCGCCTGCCGATCACTCCGTTCTCGTGGGAGACAGGTACAGATTTCCAGACCCAGTCTAAACATGCTTAAGCAATCTGATAGCTGTTACAACCCACAGCCCAATGTTGCTGAATCCTATGATGCAGATCCAATTAATTCTCCCGAGGATTCGAATGTGTTTCCCCTCCTCCAGGCACCTGGCCAACGTCTCGATCCCTCCGTGTCTGTGACTGTCAACAATGTAACCTTCCTTGCTAAGTTAGATACGGGGGCAAAGGTCAACATTTTGTCAATAAATCTGTTCAACAAGATAAGGAATGATGAGGCCTTGGTCGCTGACAATGCTACTCTACATGCCTATGGTGGAGAAATTCTCAGGCCTGTGGGGAGGGCCACTTTAACTTGCATGCTGCAAAAGGCCACAAGAAACCTGGTTTTCTATGTTTTGAACTCTGACTGTGTTACCCTGCTGGGAAACCGTGCGTGCCAAGATCTTGGCCTGGTGTCCTTCAACCGCACGGTCCACAAAGTGCAACTGTCGTTTAACCCGCTTGCAGAATACCAAGACCTGTTCAACGATGACCTGGGAAAGTTACCACTGACATACCATATTTCCATTGACCCAAATGTACAACCCGTGGTCCGCGCACCTCACAGGGTGTCCCACGCCATGAAAGACAGGGTCGAGGCGATGCTTAACAACATGGTCGACAAGGGGGTGCTAGAAGCGGTCAGCGAGCCCACCGATTGGGTCTCCACCATGGTTGCCACGATAAAGAAAGACAAGAATGAAATACGTGTGTGTATCAACCCCAAGGACTTAAACCTTGCCATCAGGCGACCACACTACCCCATGCGGTCTGTTGAGGATGTGGCGGCTCAGGTCGGGCAAGCCACCATCTTTTCGGTCCTAGACGCTAAGAACTCGTTCTGGCAGATCCCGCTGGACAAAGCATCTTCTGACCTGACAACCTTCGCCACACCATTCGGCAGATTCAAATTCCTGCGAATGCCATTCGGCATCAATTCCGCTAGCGAGGTGTTTCAGTGAACGATGGAGCAGATATTCTCGGACTTGCCATGTGCCATCATCGTGGATGATATACTGGTCTATGGGAAGGACATTGCCGAACACGACCAGAACCTCCGCCGCGTCCTGGATCGGGCGCGAAAGGCCAACCTGAAGCTGAATCCAAAGAAGTGCCGGTTTCGTGTCTCAGAAGTCACGTATGTTGGACACGTTTTCACCTCCAACGGACTAAAACCCGACCCTTTGAAGGCAGCTGCCATCTCCGAGATGGCAGCCCCCACCGACGTGCCAGGTCTACAACGATTCTTGGGCATGGTGAACTACCTTGGGAAGTTTGTACCAAATCTCAGCGAGCTGAGTGCTCCCCTGCGGCAGCTAACAAAAAAGGATATCGCCTGGGTCTGGCTCCCACAGCACCAGCAGGCGTTTGACTGTCTCAAGTCGAAACTGATTGACACTCCGACGTTGCGATTCTTTGATGCGAGTTGCCCCATCACCATCACCTGTGACGCTTCTAGGTTCGGTCTGGGCGCGGCCTGCCTCCAATCTGTCGATGGATCGTTACATCCTGTCTCCTATGCCTCCCGCACCATGACGGACACCGAGCAGCGATACGCTCAAATCGAGAAGGAGCTGCTCGCGGTGGTGTTTGCCTGCTCCAAGTTCAGAGACTTCCTGTTTGGCAGCAGATTTACAGTCGAAACCGACCACCAGCCATTGGTGACAATCCTGAACAAGCCGATTCACGCTGCCCCTGCCAGGCTGCAGCGTATGATGCTGCAGCTCCAGCGCTTTGATTTCGACGTCGTCTACAAGAAAGGCACCGAGATGCACATTGCGGACACCTTATCGCGCGCCCCGCGGGCCTCCTGTACTCGCCACCCCTACGAAACAGAGGACTTGCTCGTACTGGGCGTCAATTTTATTCCCACCAAGCAGCTGCAGCTTTTGGCCGAGCACACCGCTGCTGATCCAGTCTTGCAGCGGCTTGCGTCTGTGATTAAATCAGGGTGGCCAACAAAGCGCTCCGCTGCGCCGTCCGAAACACAGCCTTTCTTCCTGGTCCGTGACGAACTGGTGCTCCAGAATGGCGTTATCGTTAAGGGACATAAAGTGGTGGTCCCGTCCTCCCTGTTCGATTCTTACTACTGCGCAGCCCACAGCGGACACCCCGGGTTCGATGCAACACTCGCCCACGCTCAGTGCCAATTCTACTGGCCTGGAATGGCCAAATATATTCGAGACCGAGTTTCTGCCTGCTCCACGTGCAACAGTCTTGCTCCACACCAGCAGCGACAGCCCCTGCTGCAACAGCCCGCTCCTGCCTTGGCCTGGTCCTCGCTGGCTGCCGACATCTTCGAGTGGCGTGGTAACCACTACCTTGTCCTGGTCGACTCGTACTCAAACTGGTTCGAGGTGGATTTGCTGACATCCCTCACGTCGGAGATGGTAATCCGTAAGCTGCGGAAACACTTCTCCACGTTTGGGTCCCCTGTGAGGCTGCAGACTGACAATGGCAGGCAGTTTACCAGCCGAGAGTTCAAGAGTTTTGCCGACAAATGGAATTTTGTGCATTTCACCAGCAGCCCGGAGTACCCACAGAGCAACGGCCTTGCTGAACGGGCCGTCCGCAGCGCCAAGCTTCTGATGGAACAGGCGAGACTGTCTAACTCTGATTTGTATTTGGATCTCCTGAACCTCAGGAATGTTTCCAGGGATCCGGCCATGGGGTCCCCTGCTCAGCGTCTAATGTCCAGAACAACCAGATCTACCATCCCGATTGCCCAGCGCCAGCTGACACCTCGGGTGCTGGAGCCTGCCTCCGTGCAGAGGCGCATTCAAGAGAAACATGACAGCCAGCGGCGTTCCCACGATCGGTCGTGCAGACCACTCGATCCTCTGTTGCCTGGACAGGTTGTTCGATTGCAAACCGCCAGTGGTCACTCCCGTCTGGCTACCGTGGTTGGGGTGGCCGACTCACCTCGTTCGTATCTGGTCGACTATGAGGGAACCATCTACCGTAGGAGCCGACAACACCTGCTTGCGGTTAATGAGCCGAAGCCGCAGGCCCCGGGCCCCTATGCCCCGCCGCTCTCATACCAGCAGCCGGCTCCTGTCCCAGCCAGCGTTCCCTGCATGCCTCGTTCCCCATATCGAGCACCCGGTTCCCCTCTGCGCGGGTCACCTGTTGCCGGTCGCGGTTCTCCCTCCACTGTTCCTCCAACCCCACCGCCCTTCCCTGGTTCCCCTACTGTCTTGGGTTCCCCTGTTTTTTCTGCTCCTCCGGGGGAAGGGGGAGGCATCTGTACGCGCTCGGGCCGGATCAGTAAGCCACCTGTTCGTTATGGCGATTCTGTTTAATTCTATTTAATTCTGTTTAATTCTGTTGTAGTGACAACGGTCTGTTTTTTTTTATTTTCGAAGGGGAAGGATGTAGATGGTTTTGCATGCAACCAATAACATAGTTACCTCAGTACCATTAACCCCGCCTAGTCAACATCAATCATAACGCCCTCCCCTTCCTGGGTACGGTTCACTAGAAGAATGTAGCCAGTACTTGAGGATGTATGTAATACCTTGTGCTATCATTAAAATGTGTTGAACACTCTTAGAGTTTGTAAATTGCTTATTTACACTAACTATTTACTAAATTTACTAACCCTCTAGCACTAACAACGTACGACTGGGAAACTCTCTTAAAACTAAACTTTAACGTAACTGGAGACGTTTTAAACACTGTACTCACCGATCCAGCGTGGCCGGCAGAGATCAACAGAGCGCCCGCGGCAACAATAATGGGAGCGCGGCTCCGGGAATAAGCTGGAGAAAACATCGGGATAAGCGGGGGGGGGTATTCGGAATAGGCTGAGAGCCCAGGCCTTCCTTCCACCTCTGCCCAGCATTCTTCTGACGAACGTCCAGTCCCTGGAGAACAAGCTGGATGACCTCAGGGTGAGGGTCAGATTCCAGCGGGACATAAGAGACTGCAACATCCTCTGTCTGACCGAGACATGGCTGACCTCACTGGTGCCAGATCAGGTAATCTGCCCAACCGAGTCGTTCACTGTTTACCGTGCCGGCAGAACAGAAGTATTTGGGAAATCCAAGGGTGGACGAGACTGCTTCATGAGCAATAACAACTGGTGCAACCATGGAAATATTAAGATGCTTTATCTTTCCTGCTCGTCGGACCTGGAGCATCTGACGATCTCATGCCGTCCATTCTACCTTCCCCGTGAGTTCAGCTCAGTGATCAATACAGCCGTCTACATTCCACCGCATGCGGACACCGACGTGGCACTATCGGCCCTACATGATGTAATTATGTCGACACCAAAACAAGAACCATGATGCGGCTATGGTGGTGGCTGGAGATTTTAATACATCAAATCTCAAGAAGGTCATGCCTAACTTCTGCCAACACATCACATGTGGCACCAGGGGGGGAAGGACCTTGGACCACTGCTATACGCCGTTCCAGAAAGGCTACAAGGCCGTTTCACTCCCTCCTTTTGGAAAATCTGACCACGCTGCCATTTTCCTGCTGCCGGAGTATAAACAATGGACAGCACGGGAAGCGGCAGTGACGAGGGACGTAAAGCGGTGGTCCGACCAGCCAGAGGCCATGCTGCAAGATGCACTGAGCGATGTCGACTGGAATATGTTCCAAGCAAGTTCCAGCGACGTCAGTGAGTTCGTTGCACCAATAACTGACAACATCGTCCCCACGGTAAGGGTTAGCATCTTTCTGAATCAAAAACCCTGGGTAGACAGGTCCGATCGTGTTGCCTTGAATGCTCGCACTGCTTCCTACAACTCTGGCCTCGCATCCGGAAACATGGACGACTACATGGTAGAGCCCTACCGACCGCGAAGGGCGGTGACGGAAGCAAAAAGGAGGTACTAGGACAGGATGGAATCGCAGATGGAGCAGCGGGACACCAGACGCCTTTGGCAGGGGCTACGGACTATAACTAACTACTGGTGCAGCCCCCCCTTGACCGGAAGTGTCGGCACATCCCTGGCTGATGACCTGAACTCTTTCTACGCACGATTCGAGACGGGCAACATCACCCCAAGCTCGCTGGCTAATGAGAACACTGCCAGCGTGCTGGCTAGCGAGGCTGGAGGGAGGTCCTCCGCTGGGGATGTGCACACATTGTCGTTGTCCGAGCACAACGTGAGGAGGGCTCTGACACGTGTGAGCACGAAGAAAGCTGTAGGCCCAGATGGTATATCTGGGCGAGTGCTTAAGTCTAGTGCTACTCAGCCAGCTCCAGTGCTCACAACAATATTCAACCTCTCCCTGGCCAAGTCCGTGGTCCCTGCCTGCTTCAAAAGATCCATCATTGTACCTGTACCAAAGAATGCCTCCCCAGCTTGTCTGAATGACTACCGTCCGGTGGCCCTCACCTCGGTAGTCATGAAATGCTTCGAGTGGCTGGTCAAGAACCACATCTGCGCCTTCCTCCCTCACAACATGGACCCGCTGCAGTTCGCATACCATCCAAACAGATCTACGGACTATGCGATCTCCCAGGTTCTGCAGGCCGCTCTCTCTCACCTTGACAGCCAGAAGGGGGGGCTACGTGAGGATGCTGTTCATTGACTTCAGTTCAGCCTTCAACACGCTAGTCCTGACCTGACCTGCTGAGAAGCTGCTGGAACTGGGGCTTAACACTCCCCTGTGTGCCAGGGTCCTGGACTTTCTTACCGCCTGGCCCCGGGTAGTCAAGATGGGAGGAAATACATCGAACACCCTCACCCTGAACACAGGATTCCCCCAGGGTTGTGCCCTCAGCCCCTTACTGTACTCCCTGTACACACATGACTGTGTGGCCAGGTTCAGCTCCAACTCTATAATCAAGTTTGCTGATGACACTGTGGTGGTGGGCCTGATCTCCGATAACAATGAGAAGGCCTACAGGGGTCTGGCACTCTGTCAAGTCACTTCAAGTCACTTTTATTTCTATAGCACATTTAAAAAACAGCTCTCTTTGACCAAAGTGCTTTACATTGGTGGAGGTACTAACGTTATACAACAGTGGTTCATAGATTAAGTACATACATAAATACACACATATAGCCCTCCCTAGAGGACGTCAAGAAAGGCTGGAGAGTAAAGATCAGTTTTAAGTCTTGATTTAAAGGAGTCGATGGAGGGGGCAGTTCTGATGGGGAGGGTGATGCTGTTCCACAGTCTAGGAGCTGCAACCGCAAAGGCGCGGTCGGTCGCCCCTGAGCTTATGCCTAGACCGCGGGATGTTCAGTAACCCCATGTCGGCCGATCTGAGGGACCTGGAGGTGGTGTGGTGGGTGAGCAGATTTTTAATGTAGGTGGGGGCAAGCCCATTAAGGGCTTTGTAAACATAAAGGAGGATCTTGAAATTTATTCGGAACCGCACAGGGAGCCAGTGGAGAGAGGCCAGAATCGGGATGATGTGGTCCCTTTTTCGGGTGCCCGTCAGGAGTGTCGCTGCAGCGTTTTGGACCAGTTGCAGGCATTGGCTGATGCCAGTATAAAGGGAGTTGCAGTCTTCGAAGCATGAGGAGATAAATGTGTGGATGATCCTTTCGAGGGCATCAAACTGGAGGAAGTTTTATTTTAGCTATCGTCCCTGGTATCAGGGCAACAGCCTCCTCTTGAATGTCATAAAAACTAAGGAGCTGATTGTGGACTTTAGAAGTGCACAACATCCGAGGATGTATACACCACTGGAGATAAATGGAGCTACTGTGGACAAGGTGAGCTGCTTTAAATACCTGGGAGTCTGCAGGTCATCCATCCCTAGCCTTTTCCTTGCCAACGTCCGTTCCCTGGCAAACAAGATGGATGACCTCCGTCTTCTGATTGTCTCCTACAACTGGATCAAGGATTGCAGCATCCTGATCCTCACCGAAACCTGGCTGAACTCTGAGGTTCCCGCCAGCGCCATTGAGCCAGCGGGACGACACATACTCCGAGCGGACAGAACATCTGACTCCGGTAAGACCAGAGGTGGGGGTCTGTGCATGTATGTAAACAAAGCATGGTGAACAGACACCACCATCATTGAGAGTCACTGCTCAGCCAACCTGGAGTTCCTCTTGGTTAAGTGCAGACCGTTCTATCTGCCCAGAGAGTTTACCTCCACTGTTGTGACTGCAGCCTATATCCCTCCTGATGCTAATGCCAAGCTTGCAATGAAAGAACTGCATATTGCCATTAGCAAACAACTGACCCTCAATCCCGACGCAGCCTTCATTGTTGCGGGTGACTTCAATCACTCCAACCTGAAGACTGTACTCCCCAAATTCCACCAACATGTCTCCTTCGCCACTAGAGACGACAAGACACTGGACAAAGTCTACACCAAGGGTACACAAAAGCCTGAAGAAACTCAGCGGGTGCAGCAGCATCTAAGGAGCGAAGGAGATAGGCGACGTTTCGAGTCGAGACCCTTCTTCAGACATGGCTGAAGCGTACAAAGCCATCCCCCTCCCCCACCTTGGACAGTCTGATCACTTATCATTGTTCCTGCTCCCTAAGTACTCCCCACTCATCAGACGCGTTAAACCCACAGTGAGGACAGTCAAGGTTTGGTCAGATGATTTGGTAATACTGACTGGGATGCGTTTGCAGCTCAGGCCACCCTTGACTCCCACACTTACATTGACGCCTACACTTCCTCTGTTCTGGACTTCATCAACTCCTCCATCAACAGTGTCACCACTCCCAAACAAATCACCACATACCCAAATCAGAAGCCATGGATGAACAGCGAGGTCAGGCTACTGCTGAAAGCACGGGACTCGGCTTTCAGGTCAGGCGATGCCCGTGCCTATAGTTCATCGAGGGCCAATCTGAAGAGGGGCATCAAGAACGCCAAACACAGATACAAGCTGCGGATCGAGGAGCACTTCGACAGCAACTCCGACCCCCGACGCATGTGGCATGGCATCCAGGCCATCACTGACTACAGAGCCACCAACTCCACCCCCACTTCCAGCGACGCATCCTTCCTCGAGGAACTCAATCTCTTTTATGGCCGCTTTGAAAGGGACAACCAAGAGTTGGCCATCAAGGCTGTGCTCCCCGATGACCACCAGCCCCTCACACTCAACCCCTACGACGTGCACGTGGCACTGAGTAGGATCAATGTACGTAAGGCTGCCGGCCCTGACGGCATCCCCGGGCGCGTCCTCAGGACCTGTACTGCACAGCTGACGGACGTCTGGACTGACATCTTCAACCTGTCACTTGCCCAGGCAGTTGTCCCCACATGCCTTAAAACTACCTCCATCGTGCTAGTGCCAAAACATTCCACTACGGCGAGCCTCAACGACTTCAGCCCAGTTGCACTCACCCCTATCATCGCCAAGTGCTTTGAAAGGCTGGTCATGGCACACCTCAAATGCTGCCTACCTCCGACTCTGGACCCCTACTAGTTTGCATACCGTAAGAACAGGAGCATGGAGGATGCCATCTAAACGGTATTCCACTCCGCCCTCTCCCACCTTGACAACAGAAACACTTATGTGAGAATGCTGTTCATCGATTACAGCTCAGCATTTAACACCAATATCCCCTCTAAATTGATCGCCAAACTCGATGACCTGGGCATCAACCCCTCCCTCAGCAATTGGTTACTGGACTTTCTAACCAACAGACCACAGTCTGTTAGGTTGGATAACCACTCCTCTTCTATCCTCACCCTGAACACTGGCGTACCCCAGGGCTGTGTGCTGAGCCCCCTCCTCTACTCCCTCTTCACCTACGACTGCATACCTGTACATGGTACCAACATCATCATCAAGTATGCAGATGACACGACGGTGATTGGCCTCATCAGCAACAACGATGAGTCGGCCTACAGGGAGGAGGTTCAGCTCCTAACAGCATGGTGTGCCGACAATAACCTGGCCCTCAACTCCAAGAAGACCAAGGAGCTGATTGTGGACTTCAGGAGATCGAGAGGCTGCATACACAACCCCATTCATATCAACGGGACGGAGGTGGAACGTGTCTCCAGCTTCAGGTTCCTGGGGGTCAACATCTTCGATGACCTCTCCTGGACCCACAACACATCCTCGCTGATCAAGAAGGCTCACCAGCGTATCTTCTTCCTGAGGAGACTTAAGAAGGTCCACCTGTCTCCCCAGATTCTGGTGAACTTCTACCGCTGCACCGAGAGCATCATTACCAACTGCATCACAGTATGGTATGGTAACTGCTCTGTCGCCGACTGGAAAACTCTGCAGAGGGTGGTGAAGATCGCCCAACGACCACAGACTCCTCACTCCCCTCCATTGAGTCTGTCCATAGTAAACGATGCCTGCGCAGGGCACACAGCATCGCCAGGGACAGCGCACACCCCAACCATAGACTGTTTACCCTCCTCCCATCCGGGAGATGCTACAGGTCCCTCTGCTGCCGTACCAGCAGGCTCAAGAACAGCTTCTTCCCTGCGGCTGTCACACATCTCAAAGCTGCACCTCAATGACCGCCTGTCTCCAACATCACAATCTGGTTTGGGAACTGCTCTGCGCAGGACAAGAAGGCTCTGCAGAGAGTAGTGCGTTCGGCTGAATGCACTATGGGAACTACACTCGCCCCCCTGCAGGACCTGTACATCAGAAGGTGCAGATCCAGAGCCAACAACATTATGGGGGACCCCTACCACTCCAGCAATAGATTGTTCCTGCTGCTACGGTCAGGCAAACGCCTCCGCTGTCACGCTGTGAAAACAGAGAGGATGAGACGGAGTTTCTTCCCTCAGGCCATTAGGACTGTAAATGCTTATCTCACCAGGGACTAATTTACTGTTGTGTTGTGTCTTTTTAAAATTGTTGTTTTTTTTCTAATTATGTAAATACTGATTCTGTTCTATTCTGTTCTGTAGTTTTTGCACAATCCGCAGGCATTGCCACTTTCATTTCACTGCACATCTTGTATGTGTATGTGACAAATAAACTTGACTTGACATTCTAATTAAACTATCTGCACCTTTGTTGTCGGGAATTTTGAGAATTATAAGGAAGATGAGTTGGTTATAGTTTGGTTGACCCTGGAGCTCACATACTGGGGAGCATGATGGGAGAATGGCCAAGAGAGAATGTAGTTAATATAGCTAAAGCTGAAACACTCTGCTGAGAAGCGCGGGCCTCCTTATCTATTGGGGGGGGGGGGGGGGGGGGTGGATAGTCCTTTTTAGTTCTAGGTTCTTATCTGTTGCAATCTTGCATCACAGCTGCTCACTGTGGTTTAGCAGGCAAGTTTCCCAAATGTTAACATATGACCTCTTTTACGAGGGGACTCCATTTGGCGAGTAGAATCTGGACATTTATGATATACTAGACTAAGTGGAACCCGTTGGGTCCCATGTTCACATGGGAGGGCTGGTCCCCCAATGCAATATTCCACCTCTCCACCAATTCCAATATTGCCGGCCAGTGGGGGGGGGGGGGGGGGTTCTGGAGCGCTAGTATGGGTGCTGTGGGCTGAAGGGACTGGTTTCCAGAGGGCTAGTCTGGACATTGTGAACTGAATGGATTCTTGGGCTGGCAGCTCAGTCACTCAGGCCTGGTGGGCTGGCAGCTCAGAACCTGCCAGAAATTCTGCCCAAAACAGCTGAGAGACTCTGTGAGAGAGAAGGGGGCGAGGGTGGAGAATCAATTTGAGACATTTTTCATCTTTTTCTGCAGATCACAGCAATGAAGGAGGAAAGTCTATCCTGGCCTGGATCTCACAGGGAGCAAATGAAGGGAGGGAGAAAAATACTGGGCTGAGGTTTAATACTTGCAGGGGGAATACTTAATGATGGGCCGAAGGGACTCCTGGGCTAGTACAGGCTTGATGGGCCGAAGAAACTCTTTAAAAAAAAAAAAGAAATCTCAGTGAAAGGCACTTTTTCTAAACTTTTCCTGGCCTGGCACGGGCCTTTTGTGCCAAAATGCTCCTCCTGGGCTAATACGGGCATTTTGGGCAAATGGGACTGGTTTCTTGGCTAATATGGGCCTTGTGGGCCGAAATTAGTGGTTTCGGGCAGGCCAAACAACTCATTTCATTTCATTTCCAATTGCATTGCAGTTTCAAGCAGAGGGCAGGCCGAATAGCGCATTGCATTTTCATTTCACTTCCATTGCCATTCCAGTTTCAAACAGCTGATTGCATTTCCGCTTAATTTCCATTGCACTTTCAAGCACAGGTCAGGCTCAAGCCAAACAGCTGATTGCATTTTCACTTAATTTCCATTGCCATTGCATCTTAAAGCACAGGGCAGGCCCAAGCCAAACAGCTGATTACATTTTCACTTCATTTCCATTGCCATTGCACTTTCAAGCACAGGGCAGTCTCAAGCCAAACAGCTCATTGCATTTTCACTTCATTTCCATTGCCACTGCACTTTCAAGCACAGGGCAGTCTCAAGCCAAACAGCTCATTGCATTTTCACTTCATTTCCATTGCCACTGCACTTTCAAGCACAGGGCAGGCTCAGAATTGTTTATTGTCATTTGAACGTTTAAATTCCAACAAAATTGCGTTTCTGCAGTCATCATCAAACAAAAAAAACAAAACACACAATTACCACAATTCCACACAAAACATCCATCACAGTGAATCCCCAAACACTTCCACACTGTGAAGGAAGGCAAAGTCTTATCTCTTCCCTGTTCTCTGTGCCCATTCCTCTCTCGCAGTAAAGCAGCCAAACTGCTGCATTGAGCCGATTGAGGCTCCTGTTGTCAGATGTTAGAGCCCCCCCCCCCCTCCGGTGGGCGATGGTAAGTCCCGCTGCTGTTTAAGCCGTGCGGGGCGATGTAAGGCCCCCACTCCGGGTCGATTTAAACCCCTCGATTTGGGCGGGCGAAGTTTACCGTTGCGGGAGCTCCTAAAAGTGGTCTCCCACCAGGGTCCCGCGAGCTCCCGATTTTACCGTCCACAGGGCCTGCAGCCGAAGGCCTCCGAGCTCCGAAGTCGGGTTGCAGCCGCGCGCCACCACAGCGCTCCACACTCCGAAGTCGGCCAGCTCCGTGATGTTGAGTCCGCAGGCTCCGCGACTGGAGCCCCAGGTCGATTCCGGATGGAGGCCACCAGCTCCACGATGTTAGACCCAACAACAAAGGCAACGGAAACTCAACAAGGAAAATGGCGGGTCCCCGTACAGGGAAGAGATTAAAAAGTCCCCCCCCCCCCCCCACCCCTCACATATACTCAGCTAAAAATAATATTAAAACTAAAACCAAGACATCCACTTAACCGGACAAAAAGAAAAAAAAGACAGATGGACTGCAGAGGCCGCTGTCGACAGGCACTGCCATCTTGTCCAGGGTCAAGCCAAACAGCTCATTGCATTTTCACTTCATATCCATTGCCACTGCACTTTCAAGCACAGGACAGGCTCAACCAAACAGCTCATTGCATTTTCACTTCATTTCCATTGCCATTGCAGTTTCAAGCACAGGGCAGGCCAAACAACTAATTTAATTTTCATTAAGGGCTAACAAATCATTTATTCAAGTACATTGCATACTCACAGTGTTCTGTAGTTTCCCAGCTGAGACAGAGAGTCGTGACCTCTCCCTCACCATCTTGCAGACAGACTGAGCCACGCCCACACTTCCGGGTTCTATAGTCCCTCCCCCCTCCCACCAGAAGGGGCGTGGCCTTCATGACGGTGATTGACGCGAGAGAGAATCTCAAGATTTTTGAAACACTAATAAGTAGCAATGTTACAAAATTTTGAGATTTTAAAAATCAAGTCTGCAATTTATCCCATCAGATAAAGCATAAAAAGAAGTTTAATTTGACACCTAATTTACTTTCATATCTTCAGTACTAAGAAAGTTATGGCCATTTTCATACTCGGAAATGAGCATCCTGCTTCCCATTGCCTTTCAATTGACTTAACTCAAAAGCTGTGATCTGGAAAAGTTAAATGTCCATAACATTCTTAAAAATTAAGAGAACTCAATGAAATTTTCAGTTATTATAGATTGAAGCATTCTGAAACAAATATTAAACAATCTTACTTGGATGACCTGAAATTAAAGCATATAATTAGTTAGTTATCTAATTGTAGCTAATTACAAAATTCAATGAGTAGATCTAAACATCTATCAATTTCTTAAGAAAAGATAAACTTTTTTAAAATTGCCTAAGTGTCCAAATAACATTCACACAATAATCCACAATATAACATAATTTTTAAATCTAATTTTCATGAATTTCTGGGCCAAATGGAAGGATTTTAGTGTTTTATGCCTGTAAATTAATGGCCATTTAAATCAACTAGCGAGTGGGTTTTAGCGGAATGCGGTGGATTGGAATGTTGCGGTTAGCAGTGAAGTCGGGGGGAAAAATACTGGGGGTTCATACATTTTTTGGGGAACCCATTTCGCAACATAAAAATATTATTAATGCCTCCCGAAAAACCAACTTTTAATATAAAAATAAACTATTTACCTTTTTTTCTTCCCTACGCAAAATGCTTCCGGTTGTCTGCGGTCACGGCTTTTGAAGGTGATTTTTAAATTACTCTAGTTAATAAATAATCTAGAGTAATTTAAAAATACCACCATTCATTAAATGTCGGAGCGATTTTTCTTCAGCAACCAAATCGCCCGACATTCATCGATTTGTCCTGCCTGTGGAAAAACGGCACTTTAAGCCCGCCCCCCTCTGCAAGGCGCTAAAGTCGCGCACACGGGGAGCGGCAGAAGTGCAGCGCCGGTAAAGGTAAGTTTTGTAACATACCTATAATAAGTCTTTTATTTTTCATCGATGGGAAAAATCCTTGGGGCCTGTGCAGCGGAGGAGGACTGAATAAGATGGCCAAAAAAATCACGGCCATATGTGGTTGCATTTTTTCTAAAATCAAAGCACAGTGCAAACACGAAGTGGTCAAGATGAGACTTTTAATTATATAGATACATATATGGAAGATTTCTACACAACAAGAAACCCAGGATTAAAGTTAACTTTGGGGAAACTCAAAGATGAAATGTTACAGAAACATTGATTATTGATGGTTTATTTCAACTCCACAAGTAACCATCGTGTCATGAGGGCATAAAATTCCTCCAGTTACTGAAAGATTTTGAAGCAGCTTGAGTTTGCTCTCTCTGTTTCTGATGTACGTCGCTGAGGCCTTTATTAAACTGTCATGGTCGATAGCCTTACCACTGATCTATCAGCTGTTTTATTTTGTGTCTGTGCCCATCTGAGTAAAGTCAGATTATAGGGAATAAGTAAAGCACAAAATTCCTTCGTACAACCTTAATTCAAGAATGAGTGTAAAATATAGAGAGATATAGAACAAATTAATCTCTCTATATCACCGTTGTTCATTTGTTCTGTACCCCTCTCTATCGGCGTTGATATATCTCTCATTTCCCTATCTCCTGACTCTCAGTCTAAAGAAGGGTCTCGACCCCAAATGTCACCTATTCCTTTTTTCCAGAGATGCTGCCTGACCCGCTGAGTTCCTCCAGCTTTTTGTGTCTATCTTTGTTTTTTAAACCAGCATCTGCAGTTCCTACCTACACAAGGAGTAAAGGAGAAACTGAGCCAATCGTTGCAGTGGGCACAGTTGTTGCTGCTGCCTCTCACCTCCAGTAGCTCAGCTTCCATTCTGACTTCAGGCACTATGTTGCATGCTCTCTCTGTAAACACATCTGTTTTCTTGCTGGGTGCCCTGGTTCCATCCCATATCACATAAGTGCTGGTAGACTATTTGGCAAATGTAAATTATTGCATTGTAGGGGCTAGGGGTTAGTATAAGAAAGAATCCATAGGGAATTGGTGGCATGTGCAAGAGTATAAGTTGCCAGTCTGCAGAGGGATAAGAGGGAATGCTACTAACAGGTATGTTAGATAGGGCTCTTAAAGATAGCGGAGTCAGGGGATATGGGGAGAAGGCAGGAATGGGGTACTGATTGCGGATGATCAGCCATGATCACAGTGAATGGCGGTGCTGGCTCGAAGGTCCGAATGGCTTACTCCTGCACCTATTGTCTACTGTTTCTCTGGGAGTAGGCATACAACTGATGGCCCAATTGAATAGCCACTAGGGGAGCCGCATTGAAGGCAGCGTCTGCGTAGTCTGCTGGTTTTTCTATCTTTTTTAATTTTTAGTTAGTTTTAAAAGTATGTTTCTTTAGTTTCTTTAGCTTTTCTATGTGGGGGAGAGGGGGTTGGGTAAGGGGGAAACCGTTTCCCAGTCATTTTCTGGCGAGGACGCGACTATTCTCCAAGTCAAGAGCTCCAGCAGCAGCGG